>NC_069401.1:73585534-73588034 GCF_026875155.1 Cherax quadricarinatus | reverse complement strand
ACAGTTGTGATGAATGGTTTGAAAAACCGACAAGTTGAAGATTGAGACACTTATGCCTTCCTCTTTGTATTGGACAGATGAAGCCACTGTGTGGCGAAACGTTTCCTGAATAAAGATTCCTATATGCTGCATAAGTGTCTCAATCTTCAACTTGTCGGTTTTTCAAACCATTCATCACAACTGTCAGACACTGCAGCATGGGATCTTGTTACAAAGAATCTTAAAACACTTGTTCAACCTTTGGACGAAGACCTACTTCGACTAGTGGATGGTACCACTATGACCCCACCTCCGCCTGCTTCACCTCACCTCACTACAGTATACAAGCCACGTCTACGGCCCTATGCTGTACATTCTACAAGATTGATGGACTGAACACATCGACTCCAGGCTGAGGGACTGATTACCTCATACTCCTCCTCTCCTTACGCCTTCCTCTTTGTATTGGACTGATGAAGCCACTGTGTGGCGAAACGTTTCCTGAATAAAGATTCCTATATGCTGCATAAGTGTCTCAATCTTCAACTTTTCGGTTTTTCAAACCATTCATCACATCTTTATACGTATATGCTTCTAAACTGTTGTATTCTGAGCGCCTCTGCAAAAACAGTGATAATGTGTGAGTGTGGTGATAGTGTTGAATGATGATGAAAGTATTTTCTTTTTGGGGATTTTCTTTCTTTTTTGGGTCACCCTGCCTGGTGGGAGACTGCCGACTTGTTTAATATAACATATATAATATATATAATATATATATATATAAAATATATATATATAAAAATATATATTTTATATATATATATAATTATATATATATATATATATAAATATATATATATAAAATATATATATATATATATATATATATATATATAATATATATAATATATATATATAAAATATATATATTATATATATATATAATATATATTATATATATGTATATTTTTTTTTTATCACACTGGCCGATTCCCACTTGTAAACACCTGTTCCACATACCCCCTACCTTTCCTAAAGCCTCCTTGTCATTCTGCTATCATTTCCCGTCTTACTCTTTTAATTCTTTCAATAATAACTCTACCATACACTTTGATAGGTATACTCAACAGACTTATCCCCCCATAATTTTTGCACTCTTTTTATCCCCTTTGCCTTTATACAAAGAAACTATGCATGCTCTCTGCCAATCCCTAGGTACCTTACCCTCTTCCATACATTTATTAAATAATTTTCACCAACCACTCCAAAACTAAAATCCCCACCTGCTTTTAACATTTTTTATCTTTATCCCATCAAACCCGGCTGCCTTACCCCCTTTTTATTTTACCTACTGCCTCACGAACTTCCCCAAAACTCACAACTGGCTCTTTTCCTCACTCCTACAAGATGTTGTTCCTCCTTGCCCTATACACGAAATCACAGCTTCCCTATCTTCATCAACATTTAACAATTCCTCAAAATATTTCCTCCATCTTCCCAATACCTCTAACTCTCCATTTAATAACTCTCCTCTCCTATTTTTAAACTGACAAATCCATTTGTTCTCTAGGCTTTCTTAACTTGTTAATCTCACTCCAAAACTTTTTCTTATTTTCAACAAAATTTGTTGATAACATCTCACCCACTCTCTCATTTGCTTCTCTTTTTACATTGCTTCACCACTCTCTTAACCTCTCTCTTTTTCTCCATATACTCTTCCCTCCTTGCATCACTTCTACTTTGTAAAAACTTCTCATATGCTAACTTTTTCTCCCTTACTACTCTCTCACATCATCATTCCACCAATCGCTCCTCTTCCTCCCGCACCACTTTCCTGTAACCACAAACTTCTGCTGAACACTCTAACACTACATTTTTAAACCTACCCCATACTCTTCGACCCCATTGCCTATGCTCTCATTAGCCCATCTATCCTCCAATAGCTTTTATATCTTACCCTAACTGCCTCCTCTTTTAGTTTATAAACCTTCACCTCTCTCTTCCTGATGCTTCTATTCTCCTTGTATCCCATCTACCTTTTACTCTCAGTGTAGCTACAACTAGAAAGTGATCTGATATATCTGTGGCCCCTCTATAAACATTGTACATCCTGAAGTCTACTTAACAGTCTTTTATCTACCAATACATAATCCAACAAACTACTGTCATTTCGCCCTACATCATATCTTGTATACTTATTTATCCTCTTTTTCTTAAAATATGTATTACCTATACTAAACCCCTTTCTATACAAAGTTCAATCAAAGGGCTCCCATTATCATTTACACCTGGCACCCCAAACTTACCTACCACACCCTCCTGAAAGTTTCTCCTACTTTAGCATTCAGGTCCCCTACCACAATTACTCTCTCACTTGGTTCAAAGGCTCCTATACATTCACTTAACATCTTCCAAAATCTCTCTCTCTCTCCCTGCATTCCTCTCTTCTCCAGGTGCATACACGCTTATTATGACCCACTTCTCGCATCCCCCTCCACATGTAACTCTACTATGTAGTCGA
>NC_069401.1:73518034-73580534 GCF_026875155.1 Cherax quadricarinatus | reverse complement strand
AAAAGACTGTTGAGTAGACTTCAGGATGTACATGTTTATAGAGGGGCCACAGATATATCAGATCACTTTCTAGTTGTAGCTACACTGAGAGTAAAAGGTAGATGGGATACAAGGAGAATAGAAGCATCAGGGAAGAGAGAGGTGAAGGTTTAAAAAACTAAAAGAGGAGGCAGTTAGGGAAAGATATAAACAGCTATTGGAGGATAGATGGGCAAATGAGAGCATAGGCAATGGGGTCGAAGAGGTATGGGGTAGGTTTAAAATGTAGTGTTAGAGTGTTCAGCAGAAGTTTGTGGTTACAGGAAAGGGGGTGCGGGAGGGAAGGGGAGCGATTGGTGGAATGAATGATGTAAAGAGAGTATAAAGGGAGAAAAAGTTAGCACATGAGAAGTTTTTACAAAGTAGAAGTGATGCAAGGAGGGAAGAGTATATGGAGAAAAAGAGAGAGGTTAAGAGAGTGGTGAAGCAATGTAAAAAGAGAGCAAATGAAGAGTGGGTGAGATGTTATCAACAAATTTTGTTGAAAATAAGAAAAAGTTTTGGAGTGAGATTAACAAGTTAAGAAAGCCTAGAGAACAAATGGATTTGTCAGTTAAAAATAGGAGAGGAGAGTATATTAAATGAGAGTTAGGTATTGGGAAGATGGAGGGAATATTTTGAGGAATTGTTAAATGTTGATGAAGATAGGGAAGCTGTGATTTCGTGTATAGGGCAAGGAGGAATAACATCTTGTAGGAGTGAGGAAGAGCCAGTTGTGAGTGTGGGGAAGTTCGTGAGGCAGAAGGTAAAATGAAAGGGGTAAGGCAGCCGGGATTTTTGGGATAAAGATAGAAATGTTAAAAGCAGGTGGGGATATAGTTTTGGAGTGGTTGGTGCAATTATTTAATAAATGTATAGAAGAGGGTAAGGTACCTAGGGATTGGCAAGAGCATGCATAGTTCCTTTGTATAAAGGCAAAGGGGACAAAAGAGAGTGCAAAAATTATAGGGGGATAAGTCTGTTGAGTATACCTGTTAAAGTGTATGGTAGAGTTATAATTGAAAGAATTAAAAGTAAGACGGAGAAAAGGATAGCAGATGAACAAGGAGGCTTTAGGAAAGGTAGGGGGTGTGTGGACCCGGGTGTTTACAGTGAAACATATAAGTGAACAGTATTTAGAAAAGGCTAAAGAGTCTTTGTGGCATTTATGGATTTGGAAAAGGCGTATGACAGGTGGATAGGGGGGCAATGTGGCAGATGTTGCAGGTGTATGGTGTAGGAGGTAGGTTACTGAAAGCAGTGAAGAGTTTTCTACGAGGATAGTGAGGCTCAAGTTAGAGTACATAAGAAAGAGGGAAATTATTTCCCAGTAAAAGTAGGGCTTAGACAAGGATGTGTGATGTCACCGTGGTTTGTTTAATATATTTATAGATGGGGTTGTAAGAGAAGTAAATGCGAGGGTCTTCACAAGAGGCGTGGAGTTAAAAGATAAAGAATCACACATAAAGTGGGAGTTGTCACAGTTGCTCTTTGCTGATGACACTGTGCTCTTGGGAGATTCTGAAGAGAAGTTGCAGAGATTGGTGGATGAATTTGGTAGGGTGTGCAAAAGAAGAAAATTAAAAGTGAATACAGGAAAGAGTAAGGTTATGAGGATAACAAAAATATTAGGTGATGAAAGATTGGATATCAGATTGGAGGGAGAGAGTATGGAGGAGGCGAATGTATTCAGATATTTGGGAGTGGACGTGTCAGCGGATGGGTCTATGAAGGATGAGGTGAATCATAGAATTGATGAGGGGAAAAGGGTGAGTGGTGCACTTAGGAGTCTGTGGAGACAAAGAACTTTGTCCTTGGAGGCAAAGAGGGGAATGTATGAGAGTATAGTTTTACCAACACTCTTATATGGGTGTGAAGCATGGGTGATAAATGTTGCAGCGAGGAGAAGGCTGGAGGCAGTGGAGATGTCATGTCTGAGGGCAATGTGTGGTGTGAATATAATGCAGAGAATTCGTAGTTTGGAAGTTAGGAGGAGGTGCGGGATTACCAAAACTGTTTGTCCAGAGGGCTGAGGAAGGGTTGTTGAGGTGGTTCGGACATGTAGAGAGAATGGAGCGAAACAGAATGACTTCAAGAGTGTATCAGTCTGTAGTTGAAGGAAGGCGGGGTAGGGGTCGGCCTAGGAAAGGTTGGAGGGAGGGGGTAAAGGAGGTTTTGTGTCCGAGGGGCTTGGACTTCCAGCAGGCGTGCGTGAGCGTGTTTGATAGGAGTGAATGGAGACGAATGGTTTTTAATACTTGACGTGCTGTTGGAGTGTGAGCAAAGTAACATTTATGAAGGGATTCAGGGAAACCGGCAGGCCGGACTTGAGTCCTGGAGATGAGAAGTACAGTGCCTGCACTCTGAAGGAGGAGTGTTTAATGTTGCAGTTTAAAAACTGTAGTGTAAAAGCACCCTTCTGGAAGACAGTGATGGAGTGAATGATGGTGAAAGTTTTTCTTTTTCGGGCCACCTGCCTTGGTGGGAATCGGCCAGTGTGATAATAAAATAATATATATATATATATATATATATATATATATATATATATATATATATATAATATATATATATATATATATATATATATGACAATAATTATCAATGTAAATAATGCACATCTGAATACGAATTCATAACAAATGTAAAATGTCACTTACAGTTAAATTTAGCGACAATTGAATCTGACGTCAATGAATTCTACAACTATTAAACGTGATTATATATAATATTACACAAATTGTCTAAGGTGCATACATAGCACTCCTATAACCTCTCTGAAACGTCGAAATCCTTCCACATACCAGGACAGGGAATATTGTTCCTGGGCAATACACTCAATATTCCTCTCCCTTCAGTTGTCTTCCAACTCGACCTGAGGGCAGCTCCCAGTGCACCTGCTCAAACTCAATTTCATCACACATACTAACTTTTAGTTCAAGGCCAGACGTTCAACCTGCCTTCAGGGCATTAGTTTTGACACACCCTACCAATTAAACTGATTTTCTACTTCCTGTAATGAAGGTTTGTGACTGAACCTACTTATGGTCCATCTTCAAATACACCGCCATCCCACCATCTTCGCTGACCTTGAGAGTCACTAAGCTAGATTCTTAAAAACATAAGAAAGATGGAGCACTGCAGCATGCCTTCTGTACTGACCCATGCTAGGCAGGTCTAAGTCCACCCACTCATGAATGAAAACAATGTGGCAGGCCTACTGGCCCAAACTTACTCAGAAAATATTGAAATGCCATCTGAAATATGCTGAGAAGTGATTTTAAAATACTGAATACAGCAAACAGTGAATGGATCACTGAAAACAAGTTTACACAGTTAAATGTGATCTGACTCTAGACTAACTTACAACAAGCGATAAATCATGCGTATATGGACTAATTAAAATCTTCCATATGTTAGTTTTCTATATCCAGTTAAAATCCATTTTTATAAAAAAAAGACAAAAAATAGAGACAACTGTTTATTTTCATCTCGATATTAGAACATCTTAAAGTAAAGTCATATGTATCTAGAAGTTGCGCGATCTGAGAATGGTATCCCCTATTGCATAACCCCAGCCCCCTCTACCTCAAGGCAAGCTGCAGGAATAGGGCAAATAAGAAATATTTTTGCATTACTTTTGCACTGTGTAGGTACCAATTTGCCAATATGAACATATTAGATTTTCCCCCTCAAAAAAACAGAATATAATATTTTTTCTTACAGTATTTTAAACATTTTTTAAATAAGTTTCTAATGCAGTTAAATAATGCGTAAGTTTTAATGTAGTTTAATATTAGCATCGAAGATCTGAAACAAATCAGAAGAGGAATTTACGATTTATCGCACTGAAACTAATGCCCTAATTTTTTTTCAATAAAAATGGAAAATTAGAAGAAGCTCAATCCAAAACTTGTTCCTAAGAAACCCAAGTTTTGAAACTAAACTGAAGAGGCATTGTCTTGTTATCTCAGAGAATCCATTGTCCTATAATACACAAGCATAATAAGTCTGAAGCCGCTCAAGAGTTTCATTATTAAAATAGTCGCGTTAAAGCGATAAAGTCGGTTGGATGAGGCACTCATAAATTATCTCAAAAATCGTATTAAATTTTTCAAATTTCTTCCATAAATAAGGAACATTGCTACTTATACAGGCCAAAATTATTCCAAACTCTTCTCTAAGTAAAATTAACCAGCATATAAGTAAATAAGAAAGTAAATATCTATGTAAGTTATTATTATCTAGGTTGTGGGAGTATAACATTAATACTTGAGGACACACAGATATTAAGGCTATATAAAAACTGCATTATGTATTCTTAAGCAAGGATAACACGTAACGTTAAACACTGTGATATACTTGTGATCAGGAGACATTCTCCACTTACTTCACGGGAACCAATTTGTTTAATAAAAGTGACACAACACTGAGCGGACTGCCCATTGCCATCCCAAAGCATTGTTTGTAACAGTTGTCCTGATGCTTTGGGATGGCAATGGGCAGTCCGCTCAGTGCTGTGCTTGCCAACCTCTTCATGGAAAACCTGGAGACAGAGAAATTCAGCACCCTCATTCCCAACACCGTTACCTGGCTAAGATACGTTGATGATATATTGGTTTTCTATCCGAGACGACTCAATATCCAGGCCCTTCTCAACAAGATCAATGCAGTTGAACCATCAATAAAGTTTACACTTGAACTCGAAAATGATGGCAAACTTCCTTTCCTCGACGTTCTACTGTGCAGATCTCCCGACAGTGACAAACTTCTCTTCAAAGTGTATAGAAAACCTACCAACAAGGACGATCTTATACACTTTTATTCACACCAAGACACCCGCACTAAGAGAGGAGTCCTCATTGGCTTCTTCTTGAGAGCTCTTCGCATCTCCAGCCCTTGTTTTCTAGAAGAAGAATGCACTTACATAACACAAGCCTTTACACGTCTTCAGTTCCCATCTTTCTTCATCCGAGATTGCAGACTCAAGGCACAAGCTATCCTCAACAAACCGCCCATGGAACAGCCCCCAAAACAGTTCATAGTACTCCCATGTGGCGATGTTGCCACGAATACTCGCCGGGCACTTGCTATGAGTAACATCAACGTTTCCACCATAAACACATCATCTATCAAAGACCTCACTACGAAACGCAGCCCCACACACCTCTAACTTCTACAGCAGGCGTCTACACTATCCCCTGTGGGTTCTGTCCCAAGAAATATGTAGGCGAGACAGGCAGAGATCTTGCAGTCCGCCTGAATGAGCATCGAAATGCCTCTAACAGAGACGATGTAAGGTACGCCTGTGTCCTCACAGAGACTCCACGGGGCATTTGATGAACTGGAATGAGGCACAACTCGTTCTCACCGAACCAGACCTCAGACTCCGACGGTGCCTAGAAGCCTCACTAATCGCCGTCACCGACACTATAGAACGCAACACTGGAAACTACAAAATTTCAAAAACATTGGCATACATGATACTTAAGCACCACCAACCCAACAACACAGGAGTCACGTGATTTCATCGTCTACCCGTCCTCATCATAGGTAGAGGTTGTTTTGATAAAGACCTGCCTCGCATGAGCCAGTAGGCCTTCTACAGTGTTCCTCCATTCTTATGTTCTTATGACATTCCTCAGGTCACGTGCGTCACACCTCACTCTCCGCCTATATATATAATGTCTTTCTACCTCTGTATGTTAGAAGTGATCAAGGTCCCAGGACCGAAACGTTTTCTAATAAATATGTTATAGTGTTTGCTTACGTGTCTTTCTAAACCAACTTGTCGGTATTTATTACCAAGGTTTATACCATACACTGAGATATACAAACGTGTTAGAGTAGTGTATATAAACTGAGAAATACACACCTATTAGTGTAGTGTATTTACACTGAGAAACACACAAATGTTAGTGTAGCTTATCTACACTGAGAAATACACACCTCTTAGTGTAGAGAATATACACCGAGAAATACACACCTATTAGTGTAGTGAATGTACATGAAGAAATACACACCTATTAGTGATGTGTATATACACTGAGAAATACACACGTATTAGTGTAGTGTACATGCACTGAGAAATACACAACTTTTAGTGTAGTGTATATACACTAAGAAATAAACACTTATTAGCGTAGAGTATATAAACCGAGAAATGCACACGTATTAATGTAGTGTTCATGCACTGAGAAATATACACATACTAGTGTAGTGTATATACACGAAAAAATACACACCTGTTACTGTGGTGTACATACACTGAGAAATACACAAACAATAGCATAGTGCGTATGCACTAAGAAAAACAAACCTATTAGTGCAGTGTATATTCACTAAGAAATACACATCTGTTAGTGTAATATATATACACTGAGAAATACACAATCATTAGTGTAGTGCATATACAATGGGAAATACACACCTGATAGTGTAGTGTACATACGCTGAGATATACACACCTAGTAGTGTAGTGAATATACACAAAGAAATACACACCTATTCGTGTAATGCATATACACTGAGAAATACACACGTATTAGTGTAGTGCACATGCACTGAGAAATACACACCTGTTACTGTAGTGTATATATACCGAGAAATACACACCTATTAGTTTAGTGTATTTACACTGAGAAATATACAAATATTAGTGTAGTGTATATACAATAACAAATGCACACCTATTTGTGTAGTGTATATACACTGAGAAATACACACCTCTTACTGTAGAGTATGTACACTGAGCAATACACACCTCTTAGCGTTGTGTATATACACCGAAGTGAAGTGTATTTACACTGAGAAATGCACAAATATTAGTGTAGTGAATCTACGCTGAGAAATACACACCTATTAGTGTAGTGTATATAGACTGAGAAATACACTCGGATTAGTGAAGCGTTCATGCACAGAGAAATACACACTTACTACTGTAGTGTACATACACTGAGAAATACACACAAATTAGTGAAGTGTATTTACACTTAGAAATACACAAATGTTAGTATAGTGCATATACCTATTAATGTAGTGTATGTACAATGAGAAATACACACCTATTACTGTAATGTATATGCACTGAGAAATACACACGTATTAGTGTATTGTATACACACTGAGAAATACACACCTGTTACTGTAGTGTGTAAACACTGAGAAATTCGCACCTATTAGCGTGAATATTCGCTAAAAAGTACACAACTGTTATTGTAATGTATATACACTGAGAAATACACACCTGTTGATGAAGCATATATAAAATGAGAAATACGCACTTGTTAGTGTAGTGTTTATACACTGAGAAATAAACACCTGTTAGTGAATTGCATTTACACTGAGAAATACACACCTGTTAGTGAAGAGTATATACCCTGAGAACTACAAACCTATTAGTATAGTGTATATACACTAAGAAATACACATCTATTAGTATAGTGCATATACACTGAGAAATACTCACCAATTAGTGTAGTGTACATACACTGAGAAATACAGACGAATAGGTCAAGTGAATATACACTAAGAAATGCACTCCTTTTAGTAGAGCGTATATACACTGAGAAATACACACCTGTTAGTGTAGTGCATATACACGGAGAAATTCACACCTATTAGTGAAGTGTACTTACACAGAAAACACACAAATGTTAGTTTAGTGTATCTACACTGAGAAATACACAACTGTTAGTGTAGTGAATATACAATAAGAAATACACACCTATTAGTGTAGTGTATATACACTGAGAATTACAAACCTATTAGTGTAGTATACATGCACTGAGATATACACACCTACCAGAGTAGCGTTTATACACTGAGAAATACACACCTGTTACTGCAGTGTATATACACTGAGAAATACACACCAATTAGTGTAGTGTATTTACACTGAGGAATACACACCTATTAGTGTAATGTACATACACTAAAAAATACACTCCTATTAGTGTAATGTATATACACTGAGAAATACACACCTATTAGCGTAGTGCATATGCACTGAGAAATACACACTTTTTAGTGTGGTGAATATACACTAAGAAATACAAACCTATTAGTTTAGTGTATATACATTGAGAAATACACACCTGTTAGTGTAGTGAATATACGCTGAGAAACACACACCTAATTGTGTAGTGTATTTACGCTGAGAAATACACAACTGAGAAATACGCACCTGTTAGTGTGGAGCATACACGCATAGAAATACACACTAATTAGTGTCGTGAATATACGCTAAGAAATACACTCCTATTAGTGTTTTGTATATATATTGAGAAAAACACTTATTAGTGTAGAGTACATGCACTGAGAAATAAGCACCTACTTGTCTACTGTATATAGACTCAGAAATACACACCTTCATGCTGTAGTGTATATGCACTGCAAAATACACCCCTATTAGTGTGCTGTAATTACACTGGGAAATGCACACCTATTAGTGTAGTGTATTTACACTGAGAAATATATACCTATTAGTAAAGTGAAATTACACTAAGAAATACACTCCTATTAGTGTAGTGTAAAAACGCTGAGAAATACACACTTATCAGTTTAGTGTATAAACATTGAGAAATACACACCTATTTGCGTAGTGTATATACACTGAGAAATACACACTTGTTAGTGTAATGTATATACATTGAGAAATACACACCTATTAGTGTAGTGTATATGCAATGAAAAATAAAACCTATTAGAGAAGTGTATATACCCTGAGAAATACACTCGTGTCTGTGTAGAGTATACACTGAGAAATACTCACCTGTTAGTTTAATGTATATACACTGAGAAATACACACCAATTAATGCAGTGTATATTAAAAAAAACAGGTATTAGTTTAGTGTATGTACACTGAGAAACACACACCTGTTAGTGTAGAGTATATACACTGAGAAATACACACCTATCAGTGTAGTAATTATACACTAAAAAAGACACACCTATTAGTGTAGTGTATAAACACTGAAAAATATGCACCTATTAGTGAAGTGAATATTCACTGAGAAATACACACCTGTTAGTGAAGTGTATATACACTGAGAAATATACAGCTGTTAGTGTAGTCTATATACACTGAGAAACACACACCTATTAGTGTAGTGCATATACATTAAGAAATACACGCAAATAAGACTAGTGTATTTACACTGAGAAATCACACCTCTTAATTATTTTACTCTCGCACCACTCACCATCAGTCAAGCCCCTCTCACTTCACTCACCATCAGTTATGTCCCTCTCACACTACTCATCATCAGTTATGTTCCTCTCACTTCACTCACCATCAATTATGTCCCTCTCACATCACTCACCATCAGTTATGTTCCTCTCACTCCGCTCAACATCAGTTGTCCGTCTCACACAACTCACCATCAGTTATGTTCCTCTCACTCCACTCACCATCAGTTTTGTTCCTCTCACTCCACTCACCATCAGTTACGTCCTTCTTACACAAGTCAGGATCAATTATGATCCTCTCACACAACTCACCATCAGTTATGCTCCTCTCACACCACTCACCACCAGTTATGTTCCTCTCACACCATTCACCATCAGTTATGCTCCTCTCACACCACTCACCATCAGTTATGCTCCTCTCCCACCACTTACCATCAGTTATATTCCTCTCACACAACTCACCATCAGTTATGCTCCTCTCACACCACTCACCACCAGTTATGTTCCTCTCACACCACTCACAATCACTTACGTTCTTCTCAGACCACTCACCATGAGTTATGTTACTATTACACCACTCATTATCAATTAAGTTCCTCTCACACCACTCACCATCAGTTATGTTCCTCTCACTCACCATCAGTGATGTTTCTCTCACAACACTCACCATCAGTTATGTTCCTCTCACACAACTCACCATCAGTCATATTCCTTCCACATCCCTCACCATCAGTTATCTTCCTCTCACACCACTCACCATCAGTTATGTTCCTATTACACCACACACCATCAGTTATGTTCCTCTAACACCACTCACCATCAGTTACGTTCCAGTCACTCAACTCTCCATCAGTCATATTCCCATCTCATCAGTCACTATCAGTTATGTTCCTCTCACACCACTCACCATCAGTGATGTTCGTCTCACACCACTCACAATCAGTTATGTTCCACTCACAATACTCACCATCAGTTATGTTCCTCTAATACCCCTCACCATCACATATGTGCCCCTCACATCACTCACCATCAGTTATGTTCCTCTCACTCCTCCCACCATCAGTTATGTTCATCTCACACGATTCACCATCAGTTACTTTCCTTTCACACCAATCACAGTCAGTTATGTCCTTCTCACACCACTCACCATCAGTTATGTTCGTCTCACGAAACTAACAATGAGTTACGTCCTTCTCACACCACTCCCCATCAGTTATGTTCCTCTTATACCGCTCACTATCAGTTATGTTCCTCTCTCTCCACTCATAATCAGTTATGTTCCTCTCACACCACTCACCATCAGTTACGTTCCTCTTACACCGCTCACAATCAGTTATGTTCCTCACACTACTCACCATCAGTTATGTTCCTCTCATACCACTCATCATCAGTTATGTTCATCTCACTCCACTCACTATTAGTTATGTTCCTTTCACACCACTCACCATCAGTTATGTTTCTCTCACACTGTTCACCATAAGTTATATCCTTCTCACACCACTCACCACCAGTTATGTTCTTCTCACACCACTCACCATCAGTTACGTTCCTCTTACACCGCTCACAATCAGTTATGTTCCTCACACTACTCACCATCAGTTATGTTCCTCTCATACCACTCATCATCAGTTATGTTCATCTCACTCCACTCACTATCAGTTATGTTCCTCTCACACCACTCACCATCAGTTATGTTCCTCTCACACGACTCACCATAAGTTACGTACCACCTACAAAACTCACCACCAGTTATGTTCTTCTCACACCACTCACCATCAGTTACGTTCCTCTTACACCGCTCACCATGAGTTATGTTCCTCTCACACCACTCACAATGAGTTATGTTCCTCTCATATCACTCACTATCAGTTATGTTCTTCTCACACCACTAGCCATCAGTTATGTTCCTCTCACACGACTCACCATCATTATTTTCCTCTTACACGACTCACTATCAGTTATGTTCCTCTCACACCACTCACCATGAGTAACGTCTTTTTCAAACAACTCACCATCAGTTATGTTCCTCTTACACAGCTCACCATCATCTATGTTCCTCACACCACTCACCATCACTTATGTTCATCTCACACCAGTCACCATCAGTTATTTTCCTCTCACACCACTCATAATCACTTACGTCCTTCACACACCACTCACCATCAGTTACGTTCCTCTCCCTCCACTCACTATCAGTTATGTTCCTCTCACACCATTACCCATCAGTTATGTTCGTCTGACACCACTCACTATCAGTTATGTTCCTCTCACACCACTCACCATTCATATTCAAATTCAAATTCAAAGTTTATTCTCAATAAGGATTACAATGCTGAGTTTACAGAATTTGGTTATTGTGTGGTTTACATGTAGTTAAATAATGATTACAGAGTGTACCACTAGAACACCTAGCATGGCTAGGCATTTCGGGCAGACTTAGTTTAATTCTTAATTTTAAAATATTACAAATTATGAGGTAAGTTGGTATTATGGCTAAGTGACTAAATACTAGTTTGTGAGTTTAGCAATGTGAATATTTTTGTTTTGGCACAGTACATAGTTTCAGTATTGGAGTATCACAAGATTCATTATTTTAAGATTGAGATTAATATTTCTGTTTATGGTCAAATGGGTGAGTGAGTGTAAGTGTGAACCACCAGGTGGTATTCGTGTAGTTAGTTGATGGGGTGTATCAGGGAGATAAGATGTTTTCTAATGGTAGTTTTGAAGGTGATGAATGTGTCTGCAGTTCTAAAGTACTCAGGTAGGGTGTTCCAGATTTTAGGGCCTTTGACATACATTGAATTTTTTATTTTTTGTCGATCTTAATGTTAATTTGTGCATCTCCTGCTCTGCTACCAAACATAATATAGTAGGTTTTGTCAGTGTTAAGCGCAAGTTTATTGGCTGTCATCCAAGTCGATATTTTGATCAGCTCCTCGTTAACAATGGTGTTGAGGGTGGCAAGATTAGGGTGAGAGATGACATAAGTCGTATCGTCAGCAAAGAGAATGAGTTTCAGGTGTTGGGATACGTTTGGAAGATCATTGATGTATATGAGGAAGAGCAGGGGACCAAGGACACTTCCCTGCGGAACTCCAGTATCAAGTGGCCGTGTTGTTGATGCTGTGTCTTTAATGGTGACATACTGATACCTATTAGTAAGGTAAGATTTGAAATAAGCAAGCGCATGGCCTCTTATACCGTAATGATCAAGTTTGTGGAGTAGGATGTCGTGGTCTACTGTGTCAAAAGCTTTTCTTAGGTCAATAAAAATTCCTAGTGGATATTCCTTATTTTCCAATGCTGTGTAAAGCAGATCTAGCATTTTTATGATTGCATCATTAGTGCTTTTATTTTTCCTGAATCCAAATTGGCAGGGGTTGAGTATGTTTTGTGCCGTTATAAATGAATATAGTCTCCTGTGCACGAGTTTCTCAAAGATTTTGGATAGCAATGGTAAGTTTGATATTGGCCTATAGTTGTTTAAGTCTGTAGGGTCACCACCTTTATGTATTGGTGTAACCCTTGCCATCTTGAGTAGTTTCGGGAATGTGCTAGTTTCTTGTGACTTGTTAAAAAGTAATGAAATAGCATGCGAAAGGACATGGGCCACTCGCTTGTACAGTAATGGTGGGACATGAGACAGATTCCCTGAGTTATTTTTAAGTGACTTTATAATGTCTGTGACTTCTGTGGGCTCAGTTGGTGCAAGATAGAAGGAATTTGGGAAATTCCCATCTAGGTAGTCCCCGGCATGGGCATTGGTATGTGGGATTTTATTGGCGAGATTAGATCCTATGGTTGAGAAGAAGTCGTTTATCTTGTTAGCTGTGTCAGTGGGATGTAGTGGTGTTTCATTAGGTTTAGTTAGGACAATATTCTTGTTATTTTTCAGTTTGTTGGTCCCTAGAATCTGAGATAGTGTTTTCCAGGTCTTTTTTATATCTCCTCTAGTGTCTGTGAATCTACTATAGTAGTATAGTTGTTTGGCATTCTTTATTACTTTGGTGAGAACAGATGAATAGTGTTTAAGAATATCTTTGTGTATTAAGCCCTGTCTATATTGCTTTTCATATTGGTGTTTCTTGTCAATGGATTTCAGAATGATGCTGGTTAGCCATGGGCAACCAAGCCGTTTGTTTGTGATCTGTTTCGTTTTTATAGGACAATGTTTGTTGTATAGTCTAAGTAATTTGTTAAGAAAAATGTCTGTCCAGTCATCAATACCACTGGCCTTGGAGAATTCTGTAGGCCAGTCAACAGTCTCTAGGTCAGCTGTGAACTTCCTTATTGAGGCCTGGTCAAAGAGTCTAAATGAGACTTTGTTGTATTCAAGTGGTGGTTTACTAATGTTTGTCAGGAGGAAGGTAGGGTAGTGGTCTGTAGTGCTGTCTGTGATTATCCCTGATTTAAGGGGGGCTAGTATATTGGTCCATATATGGTCTATTATGGTTGCACTTGTCTCAGTGAGCCTGGTTGGTTTAGTTATTGTTGCTATGAGAAGTGTTTTGTTCATATTGTTGATGAAATCAGTTACAGGCTGATCATCTAGTAAGCCAAGGTTGATGTAGGTTATGTTCCTCTAACACCACTCACCGTGAGTTATGTTCCTTTCACACTACTCACCTTCAGTTATGTTTCTCTCACATTATTCACCATCAGTTATGTCCTTTTCACAACACTCACCATCAGTTATGTTCCACTTACATCGCCTCACCACCAATGTTCTTCTCACACCACTGACCATCAGTTATGTTCCTCTCACGAAACTAACAATGAGTTACGTCCTTATCACACCACTCACTATCAGTTATGTTTCTCTCTTACCGTTCCCTATCAGTTATGTTCCTCTCACACCACTCACTATCAGTTATGTTCCTCTCACACGACTCACCATCAGTTATGTTCCTCTCACAACACTCACCATCAGTTATGTTCCTCTGACACCACTCACCAACAGTTATGTACCTCTGACCCCACTCACCGTCAGTTATGTTCCTCTCACGCCACTCACCATCAGTCATGTTCCTATTACACACTCACAATCAATTATCTCCTCACACCATTCACCGTCACTTATCTCTTTCTCACACCACTCACAATCAGTTATGTCCTTCTTACACCACTCACCATCAGTTATGTTCCTCTTTCTCCACTCACTATCAGTTATGTTTCTCTCATACCACTGGCCATCAGTTATGTTCGTTAAACACCACTCACCATTAGTTATGTTCCTCTCATACCACTAACCGTGAGCTATGTTCCTTTCACACCACTCACAATCAGTTGTTTCTCTCACACTATTCACCATCAGTTATGTTCCTCTTTCACCATTCACCACCAGTTATGATCTCCTCACACCACTGATCATCAGTTATGTTCCTCTAACGCAACTCACAATGAGTTACGTCCTTTTCACACCACTCACCATAAGTTACGTTCCTCTTACACCGCTCACCATCAGTTATGTTCCTCTCATACCATTCATCATCAGTTATGTTCATCTCACTCCACTCACTATCAGTTATGTTCCTCTCACACCACTCACCATAAGTTATGTTCCTCTCACACGACTCACCATAAGTTACGTACTTCCTACAAAACTCACCATCAGTTCTGTTACTCTTACACCGCTCACCATCAGTTATGTTCCTCTCATACCATTCATCATCAGTTATGTTCCTCTCACTCCATTCACCATCAGTTATGTTCCTCTCACACCACTCTCCATCAGTTATGTCCTTTTCCCACCTCTCACCATCAGTTATGTTCCTCCTACACCACTCACAATCAGTTATCTCCCTCTCACACCACTCACCATCAGTTATGTTCCTCTCACACCACTCACCATCAGCTATCCCCTTCTCACACCACTCACTATCAGTTATGTTCCTCTCACACCACTCACCATCAGTTATGTTCCTCTCACACCACTCACCATCAGTTATGTTCCTCTCACACACTCACCATCAGTTATGTTCCTCTCACACCACTCACCATCAGTATCTCCTTCTCACACCACTCACATCAGTTATGTTCTCTCACACCACTCACATCAGTTATGTTCCTCTCACACCACTCGCCATCAGTTATGTTCCTCTCACACCACTCACCATCAGTTATGTTCCTCTCACACCACTCACCATCAGTTATGTTCCTCTACACACACTCCCATCAGTTATTCCTCTCACACCACTCACCATCAGTTATGTTCCTCTCACACCACTCACCATCAGCTATCCCCTTCTCACACCACTCACTATCAGTTATGTTCCTCTCACACCACTCACCATCAGTTATGTTCCTCTCACACCACTCGCCATCAGCTATCCCCTTCTCACACCACTCACCATCAGTTATGTTCTTCTCACACCACTCACCATCAGTTATGTTCCTCTCACACCACTCACCATCAGTTATGTTCCTCTCACACCACTCCCATCAGTATCTTCTCACACCACTCACCATCAGTTATGTTCTCTCACACCACTCACCATCAGCTATCCCCTTCTCACACCACTCACCATCAGTTATGTTCTTCTCACACCACTCACCATCAGTTATGTTCTTCTCACACCACTCACCATCAGTTATGTTCTTCTCACACCACTCACTATCAGTTATGTTCCTCTCACACCACTCACTATCAGTTATTTCCACATACATGTTTTCCACCAGTTTAGTCTTACCTCAAAAATATTTTTACTGACATTTATCAACACAAAACTTTTTAGTTTCCATCAGATGGATCTATTTTTTTTTTTAGCTCAAACACTTTTTTTCTGTGGGATTTATATCACGTGAATCAAAATTCAATTTTTTTTTATTTTGGGAAACTGGGACATTTCTTTTTTTAATTTTCCTCGAGAAATTTTTCTTTGAATATAATTTAGCACTTCTGTCAGTATATTCTAAGGTTTTTGCTTGGTATATACACAGAGAGTTGTATACCTCTCGGTGTATATACCAACATGAAAGCATTTTTGTCAGCTGGTGAAGAGGTTATATGCAGCCCACATGACCCTTGTGTAGTCGATAGGCTTTGACCCCTATTACGTATTAACCACGCTTTCAGATTCAACCACTAGTGTGCTTTTTACTGAATTATACTTGATAATGGTGAGAAGGACCAACATTTAGAGTGGTCGGAAACTAGGGTCATGATTATGGGACGCAGTATCAGCTCTTCGCCATTCCTTACGCAGAATAACTCACTCGGGGCTAGTACTGCATGAAATACAGTACTGTGCCTGATAATAGCTCAGGTCGGACAGAAATCTCGTTTGAAATCTCATCTTCAAATTGAGGCTTAGTCGTGAATCAAATTCATATTTCCATATGTTTCTAGTCAAGCTTCTTACTACGGATTTAGTGTAAAAAAATCTCCCTCACGTGTAAGCGAGATTTATTATCTTCTCATTCAAAAAACTCTACTAACTAGTTAACCAGTCCGTTATATTAACCGATTAATCAATCCTCTCTACACTCTCTCACTCTTCCCCCAGCACTGCCAGCCCCCCGAAGATACACAAGAACAGAGGACTACTTTAAGAGGCTTCAAGGCCTATGCTAGTTTGGTCCTACTCTCATTCATTCTTGCTCATATATCTGTGCAATACAGCTTCAGGTCGTGTCCAAGGTACTTGCTTCATTGACACTACTTGGCACTTTGTTATATTTGTCAAAATTGATTCTTCTCACCCCCACACCACACACACACACACACACACACACACACACACACACACACACAGCTGAGTCTCGACCCCTGCAACCACAATTAGGTGAGTACGATTAGGTGGGTACACACACTTCAGTCACTTCAGTCTGGAGGTTCCACGGTGGTAATTGCAGTGATGTATAACCCACCGCAGAACAGCAGGAGGCCAAGGCAAGAGTATGATGGGAGCAACAGAGCGATGGATGACACACTGGCTGCAGTGGCCAGAAGGGCTCAAGCGAGCAGGGCAAAGCTGCTAATTGTGGGTGACTTCAATCATAAAGAAATTAACTGGGAGAATCTGGAGCCACATGGGGGCCCAGAAACGTGAGGGCTAAGATGATGGAGGTGATACTGAAAAACCTCATGTACCAACACGTAGGGACACTACCAGAGAGAAGGAAAAGGATTAACCAGGGAGACTGGACCTAGTATTCACCTTGGGTAGTACAGATATTGAGGATATCACATATGAAATACCCCTCGGGGCCAGTGACCACGTGGTTCTGAGCTTCGAATACGTAGTAGAGTTACAAGCGGAGAGGGAAGCAGAAACGGCAGAACGAATGAAGCCAGACTACAAGAAAGGGGACTACCCAGGCATGAAGAATTTGTTGCACGGGGTTCAGTGAGACAGAGAACTGGCAGGGAAGTCAGTAAATGAGGTGAAGGAATGTGTGAAGATGATATGCAAGGAAGATGATGAGAAGTTTGTACCCAAGGGTAACAGAAATAACGCAAAAGCCAGGATGAGTCCTTGTATCACCCAAAGGTGTAGAGGCAAAAATCAAGTGTGCTAGATAATGGAAGAAGTATAGAAGAACAGAGAGAGAAGTCGTAGAAACAGAAATGAATATGCACAAGTAAGAAGTGAGGCCCAACGACAATACGAAAATGTTATAGCAGCGAAAGCCAAATCTGACCCAAAGCTCTTGTACAGCCACATCAGAAGTAAAGCAATAGTCAAGGACCAGGTAATCAGGCTGAGGAAAGAAGGACGGGAGATCACAAGAAATGACCACTAAGTATGTGAGGAGTTCAACATGAGATTCAAAGAAGTGTTCACTGAGGAGACAGAAGGGACTCCAGAAAGACGGAGAGATGGGGTACACCATCAAGTGATGGACACAATACATACAACCGAGGAAGAAGTGAAGAGGTTGCTAAGCGAGCTAGATACCTCCAAGGTGATGGAGCTGATAACATCTCTCCATGGGTCCTGAGAGAGGGCGCAGAGGTGCTATGCAAACCACTAACAAGAAACTTCAACACGTCTATCGAAACAAGGCGAATACTTGAGGTTTGGAAGACAGCAAATGTAGTCAGAGTTTTTAAAAAAGGAGACAGACACGAAGCATTAAGCTACAGACCAGTGTCACTGACATGTATAGTATGCAAAGTCATGTAGCAGATATTCAGGAGAAGAGTAGTGGAACACCTAGAAACGAATGAGCTTATCAACGACAACCATGCACGGTTTCAGAGACAAGAAGTCCTATGAAGGGTGACAGCAGTAAGACAAGAGAGAGAGGGGTAGGTAGATTCCGTTTTCTTGAACTGAAAGAAGGCGTTTGGCACAGTTCCACACAAGAAATTAGTGCAAACGTTAGAGGACCAGGAGGAGAAAACAAAGAAGGCACTGCAAAGGATCAGGGAATACCTGTAGGGAAGACTACAGAGAGTCATGGTACGTGAAAAGGTGTCAGACTGGGCGCCTGTGGCGAGCGGGGTTCCACAGGGGTCAGTCCTAGGACCAGTGCTGTTTCGGATATATATGAACGACATGACGGAAAGGAATAGACTCAGAAATGTCCCTGTTTGCAGATGATGTGAAGTTGACGAGAAGAATTCAATTGGACGAGGACCAGAAAGAACTACAACGGGATCTGGACAGGCTGCAGGCCTGGTCCAGAAACTGGCTTCTGCAGTTCAACCCTACCAGCTGCAAAGTCATGAAGATTGGGGAAAGACAAAAAAGACCACAGATGGAGTACAGTCTTGGGGGCCAGAGACTATGAACCTCACTCAAGGAAAATGATCTTGGGATGAATATAACACTGGACATATCTGATGCGCACATCAGCCAAGTAACTGCTGCAGCATACGGGCGCCTAGCAAACCTAAGAATAGCATTCCGACATCTCAATAAATAATCGTTCAGAACTCTGTACACCGTGTGCGTTAGGTCTACATAGGAGTATGCAGCGCCAGTTTGGAACCCACACCGAGCCAAGCACGTAAGAAAGTTAGAGAAAGTGCAAAGGTTTGCAACAAGACTGGTCTAGGTGCTAAGGGGAATGTCCTACGAAGAGAGATTAAGAGAAATAGTCCTGACGACACTTGAGGAGAAGAGGGATAGGAGGGTTATGATAACGACATAAAATACTGAGAGGAATCGGCAAGGTGGATAGAAACAGGATGTTTCAGAGATGGGACACAACAACAAGGGGTCACAGTTGGATATTGAAGACTCGGATGAATCACAGGGATGTTAGGAAGTATTTCTTCAGTCACAGAGTTGTCAGGAAGTAGAATAGTCTTGGAAGTGATGTAGTGGAGGAGGATCCATACATTGCTTTAAGAAGAGGTATGATAAAGCTCATGGAGCAGGAAGAGTGACCTAGTAGCGACCAATGAAGAGGCAGGGCCAGGAACTGTGACTTGATCCCTGCAACCACAACTAGGTGAGTATACACACACACACACACACACACACACACACACACACACACACACACACACACACAAACAACAAACACACACATACCCTCACACTCACACACACACACACACACACACACACACACACACACACACACACACACACACACACACACACACACACACACACACACACACACATACCCTCACCTCACACACACACACACACACACACATACACATACACGGAGCACGCGAGTCACGCCTTCCGTGCTTCGCGAATATAAGTGTTTTTGAGGGCTACCCAAGTGTTCTGCAAGGGTTGCAAAGTGTGTCAGGGGTAATGAACAATCCTAGAAGCGATTTACAATCTGCCTGAGCCACATAAGTGTGGGGAGAGCCACAATTTTGTAAGTGATCTAGAAATTAAAACGTGGTGGCGCAGTCAGAGTGGGCAGGCTAGTGTGGGTGGTAAGGCAACGTTGTCACGTATCACCCAAGAAAGATAACAAAGTGAAACAATCGTGTGACCAGTGAGAGAAATACAGTGAATAGGGTACATTATTAATGAGAAGAAAATGAGGTGGATCTGCACCAGGACATCACATCGAGCTGGACAATCTACAGGCTGCTACAGCTGCATTGCAAGTACTGTACTCACCTATGAGTGATTGTGTGGGTGTGGGGTTACAGGTTCCAATTAACTGCCAAGCTGATTGTGAATGGTCTCTCATAGCATGATAAAGAATAGGTACTCAAGTATTCAATAAGGAATAGAAATTGGTAATCCATTGAACAAGGCGAGTAACTTACTATAAGCTAGGTGGCAGGACAAGCATTTAAGGGCAACATTGTAAGTAGGTGTGGGTCAAGTCCCAGGAGGGTGGGGGTCAGGTCACAAGAGGTTGTGGTCACAAGTGACCACTGAGACTCAACATTACACTCCAACTGCACAAGCACCTTCTTTCCAGACACATAATAAACCCACATATAATTCCACACATAATTACACAACACACACACACACACACACACACACCACACACACACACACACACACACACACACACACACACACACTCACACACCCACATATACACCATACACACATATATCAGACTCACACATACACTCCCCCCCCCACCGACATCTCACTCCTTCCCCTGATCCCACCCCTCCCTCTTTCACCCTCCCCTCCCCACCTCTCCCTCCTTCCCCCTCTCCCTCTCCCACTCACCCACTTGCTTCTCCCTCCTTCCCACTCCAAATATTCCCCCCTAAATCCCCCTCCCCACTCCTCCCCCACATAGCCACAGTTCCTCCTCTACCTTCCCCTGCCCCACACTCTTACATACACACTACTAACCTAACACACAGAATTACATAGGTTTCCCACTCTGAGGCAATCAGGATAAAACAAAAATGGGTTGCCAGAGAGCAGGAAGAAAAACCAAGGGACAGGAGGAGGAAGCTGCAAAGGAAGATTGGGCAGCAGAGCTCATAAAAGGGAACATGAATGGGAAAAGAAACTAGAAGAACTTAGCATGAGAATGGAAGAGAGGATAGATATGGAAAGCAGGAAGTGGGAGGTGCAAGTCAAAGCAGAAGAGGCTAGGATACAGAGTTTAGAAGAGGAACTGAAAAATCTGAAACAGCCTAAAGAACTAAAGAACATTTTGGGATTGACATCAGAGACTGCTACCACAGTCACAAATAAGGGGACTGTAGGGAAAGAAGGAGCAAAACTGCATGTAGAAGCTCTATCAGAGGAGACTGTAAGCTATATGCCCAGGGAAAGCTGAGAAGGGAAAATGACAGGCCACTGAGCACAAGTACATTAGCTAGTGAAACTGAAGAAAGGAAAGCTGCAATGGAGGAAATCAAATTGAATGAGGGGATACACAAAGATATGCAGAGGGAGAATGAAAGGGTGAGATCAGTCCTTGTGTATGGGCTCCAGGAAGTTGAAGGGGAAACATATGAAGCAAGAAAACAAGAGGAAAAAAAAGCAATTGAAAGCATCATAAAAGCAATAGGAGAAGACGACATGACCCAGCTGGAAAATTTTTGGAGAATAGGGGGGTTTGTAAAAAAAAGAACTTGGCCAGTGAAAGTGACCTTCAAGGCAGAATCGACTCGGAACAGGATCCTGCAGGAGAAAGCACGATTAAGGGACATGCCAGCATACAGGAAGGTGTATCTCGACCGCAACAGAACACAAGAAGAAAGGCAGAAACTGAGAGAGATGGTACAAAAGCGAAAGGACGAAAGAGAGGGGATGGACAAGACAGACAGGAGATCCCACACCCAGGAAGAAGATCAAATACAGCCTCCCTCACAACTTCCTATAAAAGCCTCCCAACTAGGTAAACCCCAGTGCAACCAAACACTCTAAACCAAAACACCCATGCCACATACAATGCCCCCACCCACTGCATTACAAACTCCACCCCCACAGTAACCACCCATAGTTCCTTATCAGGTTTGCCACTTCCACAACCCCAATATACCTCCCAGACCACAGTCTTAGAAAAGAAGTTGAAGGTGTGGTATACAAATGCAGATGGAAAAACAAATAAGTATGATGAGTGGCATGAAAGAATCAAGGAGACATCCCCAGACATAATAGCACTCACAGAAAATAAACTCACCAGAATAATAACAGATTCAATCTTTCCATCCAAATATCAAATCCTCAGGTAAGACAGAGGGAGGAGAGGGGGAGGAGGAGTTGCACTGCTCATTAAAAACCAGTGGGGGGTTGAGAAAATGAAAGGAATGGATGGCAAAAGGGACTACTTAGTAGGAACAATCCAGTCTGAGAGACATAACGTGATAATTGCAATAATGTACAACCCACCACAGAACTGCAGGAGGCCAAGAGAAGAATACGATGAGAGCAACAGAGCAATGGTCGACACACTAGCCGAGGTAGCCAGGAGAGCACACATGGGAGGACCAAAGTTACTAGTTATGTGTGATTTCAATCACAGGGAGATTGACTTGGAAAACCTGGAGCCCCATGGGGGTCCCGAAACATGGAGAGCCAAGATGATGGATGTGGTACTGGAAAACCTCATGCATCAACATGTTAGAGACACTACCAGAGAGAGAGGAGTGGATGAACCAGCAAGACTGGACCTTGTATTCACCTTGAGTAGTTTGGACATCAAGGATATCATGTATGAAAGGCCCCTGGGAGCTAGTGATCATGTGGTTCTGTGCTTCGACTACATAGTTGAGCTCCAAGTGGAGAGAATAGCAGGAATAGGTTGGGAAAAACCAAACTGCAAAAGGGGGAACTACTCAGGCATGAGTAACTTCCTTCAAGACATTCAGTGGGAGAGGGAACTGACAGGAAAACCAGTACAAGAAATGATCGGACTATGTGGCAACAAAATGCAAGGAGGCAGAGGAGAGGTTTGTTCCAAAGGGAAACAGAAATAATGGGAAGAACAGAACGAGTTCTTGGTTCACCCAAAGGTGTAGGGAGGCAAAAACTAGGTGTACTAGAGAATGAAAAAGGTACAGAAGACAGAGAACTCAGGAAAATAAAGAGATTAGCCGAAGAGCCAGAAACGAATATGCACAGATAAGAAGGGAGGCTCAGCGACAATATGAAAATGACATAGCATCGAAAGTCAAGACTGACCCGAAGCTGTTGTACAGCCACATCAGGAGGAAAACAACAGTCAAGGACCAGGTAATCAGACTGAGGAAGGGTGATAGGGAGTTCACAAGAAACGACCGAGAGGTATGTCAGGAGCTCAACACGAGATTTAAAGAAGTATTTACAGTGGAAACTAGTAGGACTCCAGGTAATCAGAACAGGGGGTTACACCAGCAAGTGCTGGATGAGGTACATATAACCAAGGAGGAGGTGAAGAAGTTGCTATGCGAACTTGACATCTCAAAGGCAGTGGGGCCAGACATCTCTCCATGGGTCCTTAAAGAGGGAGCAGAGATATTGTGTGAGCCATTAACAAAGATCTTCAACACATCATTTGAAACTGGGCAACTCCCTGAGGTATGGAAAATGGCAAATGTAGTCCCAATTTTTAAAAAGGGAGACAGACATGAGGCACTAAACTACAGACCTGTAACACTAACGTGTATAGTATGCAAGGTCATGGAGAAGATCATCAGGGGGAGAGTGGTGGGGCACCTGGAGAGAAACAAGTGCATAATTGACAACCAGCACGGTTTCAGGGAAGGAAAATCCTGTGTCACAAACCTACTAGAGTTTTGTGACAAGGTGACAGAAGTAAGACAAGAGAGAGAGGGGTGGATCGACTACATATTTTTGGACTGCAAGAAGGCCTTCGACACAGTTCCTCACAAGAGGTTACTGCAAAAGCTAGAGGATCAGGGACACATAACAGGAAAGGCACTGCAATGGATCAGAGAATACCTGACAGGGAGGCAACAACGAGTCATGGTACGTGACAAGGTTTCAGAGTGGGCGCCTGTGACAAGCGGGGTTCCACAGGGGTCAGTCCTAGCACCTGTGCTGTTCTTGGTATATGTGAACGACATAACGGAAGGGATAGACTCAGAAGTGTCCTTGTTTGCAGATGATGTGAAGTCAATGAGAAGAATCAAATCGGATGAGGATCAGGCAGGACTACAAAGTTGCTGGACAGGCTACAAGCCTGGTCAAGCAACTGGCTCCTTGAGTTTAACCCTGCCAAATGCAAAGTCATGAAGATTGGGGAAGGGCAAAGAAGACCGCAAACACAATATAGTTTAGATTGCGAAAGACTGCAAACCTCACTCAAGAAAAAGATCAGGGGGTGAGTATAACACCGAGCATATCTCCTGAGGCACTCATCAATCAGATAACTGCTGCATCATACGGCGCCTGGCAAACCTACGGATAGCGTTCCGATACCTCAGTAAGGATTCGTTCAAGACTCTGTATACCATTTACGTCAGGCCCATACTGGAGTATACAGCACCAGTTTGGAATCCACACCAAGTCAAGCACGTCAAGAAATTAGAGAAAGTGCAAAGGTTTGCAACAAGACTAGTCCCAGAGCTACGGGGATTGTCCTACGAAGAAAGGTTGAGGGAAATCGGCCTGACGACACTGGAGGACAGGAGGGTCAGGGGAGACATGATAACGACATATAAAATACTGTGCAGAATAGACAAGGTGGACAAAGACGGGATGTTTCAGAGAAGGGACACAGAAACAAGGGGTCTCAATTGGAAGTTGAAGACTCAGATGAATCAAAGGGATTTTAGGAAGTATTTCTTCAGTCATAGAGTTATCAGGCCGTGGAATAGCCTAGAAAGTGACGTAGTGGAGGCGGGAACCATACATAGTTTTAAGGCGAGGTATGATAAAGCTCATGGGGCAGGGAGAGAGAGGACCTAGTAGCAATCAGCGAAGAGGCGGGGCCAGGAGCTATAACTCGACCCCTGCAACCACAAATAGGTGAGTACACACACACACACACACACACACACACACACACACACACACCTATCTCTCTATCTATCTCTCTACCTATCTCTCTCTATCTCTCTCCTCTCCCATCTCTCTCCTCTCCCATCTCTCCCCTCTAACATCTCTCCCCTCTCTCATCTCTCCCCTCTAATATCTCTCCCCTCTAACTTCTCTGCCCCTCTAACATCTCTCCCACTCTCATTATCTCTCTCCTCTCCCATTTCTCATCTCTCTCTCTCCCCCCTCTCTCGCCCCCTCTCCTCTCTCTCCCCTCTCTCTCTTCCATCTCCCCCCTCTCCCCTTTCTCCTCTGTCTCTACCCTCTCTTTGCCCCCCTCTCTCTCTGCCCTCTATCCCTTCTCTTCTCTCTTTTTTTTTTTACACAGGGTTTAACAAGGTTAAGGATCCCTAGCTTTATTGACAAGCTATTTACAGGTTAAGGATTCCTAACTTTATTGGCAAGCTAAGAGCTGTTACCTACATCAGCTCATTTAAAAGCATTTTTATTTTTTTATTGTTATGAGACATACAAGTAGGGAACAGGATGAAGATGGAGCCATCTGTGGGCCAGCATTTTCATTTGATCAACTGACTTTATCTCGTTGACATCATTATGCTGTACGAATGTGTTCCATACTCGAGTCATCCTGGGAATATATGATCTCAGATGAAGTGATGTTCTGGAGAAGGGTACAGCCAGAGTGAAGTTGCTGCTTTCTGCCCATCTTGTGGCATAAAAGCTTGTTTCACGCTGCCTTCGAAGTGGATCCAAGTGTGTTACTTTGACAATATTGGCCTTGTACATAACAGTAAGGCCACCCACTTCCCTCCTTTGTTGAATGCTCTGCTGAAATGACAGATCTATCCAGGATGGGTCCAGGCGAGAGATGAGACGTCTTGCCCTGTTTTCAACTCTGTCAAGCAGTCGCAGATGAGAGGGGGGGCAGGCAAACCAAGAAAGTGGAGCATACTCAAGGTGTGAGCGTACTTGTGCCTCGTACAGAATCTTGCAACCCCTACTGTCAAGCAGATGCGACATATGGCGGAGTGCTGTAAGCTTCCTGGTTGCCTTGTTTGAAAGATTTACAACATGGTTCTTCATGGTCAGTTTGGAGTCAAATTTCACCCAAAGGATATCAACTTCTTCTCCAGGTGCCAACACCCTCCCAGTCATCCTTACTACTGCACCAGCATTACCATCATGGTGCCTAGAGACCATCATCATTTGCATTTTCTCAGGTGCAAATGTTACTTGCCATCAATTTCCCCAAGCTGGTATAGCTCTTAGCTGGTGATCGATGTAGCTTAGAGCAGCTGACATTTATTCTCTTGGATATGTGAATGTCAGTGTACAGTCGTCTGCATATGCATGGGATTCTGAGATGAGATGAAGAAGGTCATTGAAGTAGACATTCCATAACAATGGTCCCAGCACGCTTCCTTGTGGAACACTTGCCCCAATAGGATGTCTTGCTGATTCCGTTCCATTAAGAACTACCCTTAGAGAACTACCATGAAGGTAATCACTGATGATACATAGCATAGAGCCTGCAATTCCCAGTGCATTGAAGTTTAGCTAAGAGGCCCTGGTGCCACTCCCTATCGAAAGCACCAACAATGTCCAGTGCTACCACACAGCTGACTTTGGATTCATCCAGTGACTGGTGCCACTTAGTAGAGAGGTTTAACAACAGATCAGATCCTGAAGCCATATTGACGATCACAAAGTAGTGAGTGGTAGTCAAAACACTGTCATTTGTCTTGAGATTATTGTCTCAAGGATCTTACCAGTGATTGACAGAAGTGACACTGGTCTGTAGTTGCTGATTTCTGCTCTGCTCTTCTTTTTGTGAACAGGGACTACATTTGCCTCTTCCCACAGAGGAGGCCATTTACACTGTACTAGGCAGTGCTGAAAGAGGCGAGTTAGAAGTGCTGCTAACTGGTCTGCACATCTTCTCAGCAATCTTGGGCTCAACTTGTCTGGGCCGACAGCCTTTTCTTGGTCAAGCGATTTAAGAAGGAAATTCACCTCCTCCTGCCTTATTGTCACCACTGACAGTTTTGACACAGTTCTTGCAGCTAGCCAAGGAGGGTCCCTTACTGGATCAGAAACATGCATTTTGGTAGCTAAGTGTTCGGCAAAGAGGTCCGCCTTCTCTTGACTGCTAGTAGAGGTGGTCCCATCCTGTCGATTTAGAGGTGGAATGAGTTCATCAGGCAGATAACCTTGTCTGTCATTGACCAGGAACCACCAGGTTTTGGAGCCTATTCTACCTGATGCTAGCTTTCTTTTTGTGTTCACCTCCCATTTAGCAACGGCCCACTTTTGAACGTCACCCATATGCCTACAGGCTTGCCTGTGCAAGTTCCTGTTTTAGGTGATAGGATGTCTCTTATACCTTCGCCATGCTTTGTACTTAGCAGTAGCAGCCTCTCTACAACAAAAACCAAACCAAGGCTGATCTGTAGGCTTCGTCACATGTTGCCGGTGAGGAATGTGTTCTTGTTGTAGATTAAGGATGTGCTCAGTGAATGCTTTCACCTGGTTGTCAATATCCCCTTGGAGAAGCGCATTCCAATCGGTGGTGGCGAGCTCAGAGCACAGGGCTGGCCAATTACCTCTTTCCCATAGCCAGGTTGTGCATGTGGACTCCTCACCTCGTTCTGTTGAGATCTTAATTAAGTGTCGTAAAAACAGCCTTGTGGTCAGATGATCCAACGTATCCGAGCGGTTGACAAGTGACTTTATCTTCTGCCAGATCACTCACTACTGGGTAGAGGGAGGAGCCAGAGATGTGAGTAGTGAAATCAACAAAGTTTCTCATGTCAGATACTCTCTCTCTCTCTCTTTCTCTCTCTCTCTCTTTCTCTCTCTCTCTCTTTCTCTCTCTCTCTCTCTTTCTCTCTCACCCATTTTCCCTTCTCACTCTCCCCCTTCTCTCTCTCTCCTTCTACCTTTCCCTTCTCTCTCTTTCCCTCTCTCTCTCTCTCATTCTCTCTCCCCTTTTCCATTCTCACTCTCCCCCTCTCTATCTCCTTCTACCTTTCCATTCTCTCTCTTTCTCTCTCTCTCTCTCACTGTTTTCTCTTTCAAAAAAGAAAAAAGGAAAAAGAAAGGGAAGAAAAAGGAAAAAAGAAAAATGGTGGGGGCTCGCAGGAACCAGGGATCAGATGAGAATGGTTCTGGTAGGGAGGAGTGGATGGAGGAGCAGTGGAAAAGGATGGAACAAGAGTGGGAGAGAAAATTAGGAGAGCTTTCTGAAAAAATGGAGACAGAGCTTTCTGTGAAATTGGAAAAGAGGTTGGAGAAGGAGAAGAAGAATTGGGAGGCACAAGTCGAAACTGCAGTAGCCAGGATAAGGGTCCTAGAAGATGAGGTAAACAGGCTGAAGCGAGCTACAGGGGTATTGACCAGAGAAGACACAGTATATGAAGCTGAGAGCTTGAACAGGAAGGAAAGAGATATGAATTATGCTAAGGTCATATCAGCCAGCCAAGAAGGGCCAAGCAGTGAAAGGGGAGAGCAGCTGGGTGCAGATGGAGAGGGTGTTAGGTCAAATGCAGAGGCACAACCATGCTACCAAGAGCCACTGGAAAAAACAAGGGAGAAAATGGCCATATACAGACAGGAACCAGAGTCACAGAGGGAGAGGCAATGGGAGGAGGAAAGGGCAAAATCAGTGTTTATCCATGGGCTTCAGGAGAGAGAGGAAAGGACACAATGAAAGACAGCAATCAGAAAGGAAGGAGATTGAGAACATCATCACAGAAATAGGTGAAGAAGACATGGATGAGATTGTAAATTTTCAGAGAATAGGGGGGCACTTAAAGGGGAGAAAACGAACGATAAAGCTGATTCTCAGGATAGAAACAGTGCAGAACAGGATCTTCCAAGAGAAACCACGGTTGAAGTACTCAGCAGAGTACAAGAGGGTGTTCCTAGACAGAGACAGAACACAAACAGAATGACAGCAGCTGAGGGAGAGGACAAAAATGCAAAAGGAGCTAGGAAAGGAGACAAGGACAGAACCAGCAGAGGTCAATCAGAGCAGGACAGAGCAGCAAGGGCAAGCACATACAGAACCATCCTCAGAACCCCACAACCTATCACACCATCCCAACAGAAATTACAGTCCATACTCACAGCTTCCACCCAACACCCAGCTATAGAATCAAACAGTATGCAACCAGATCTCCCACCCTCACAGGCCCCCCAAAACCACAGTGTTGGAGAGGAAACTGAAGGTATGGTACAAAAACGCTGATGGAATAACAAATAAGTGGGAGGAGTGGCACGAAAGAGTCAAAGAGGCATCACCGGACATCATAGTTCTCACAGAAACCAAGCTTACAGGTATGACAATAGATGCCATCTTTCCAACAGGATACCAGATCCTGAGGAAAGACAGAGGGAACAGGGGGGTGGAGGAGTGGCACTGCTGGTCAAAAAAAATGGAATTTTGATGAGCTGGAGAGAGGAGACAGCAGAGAAGCAAGTGATTACATAGCGGGAATGCCTCCCTCTGGAGGTCCCAAAGTGGTAATTGCAGTGATGTATAACCCACTAAAGAACAGCAGGAGGCCAAGGCAAGAGTATGATGAGAGCAATAGAGCGATGGTTGACACACTGGCTGCAGTGGCCAGAACAGCTCATGCATGCAGGGCAAAGCTCCTGATCATGGGTGACTTTAACCACAAGGAAATCGATTGGGAGAACTTGGAGCCAAATGGGGGCCAAGATACATGGAGGATTAAGATGATGGAGGTGGTACTGGAAAACTTCATGTACCAACACGTAAGGGACACTACAAGAGAGAGAGGCGAGGATAAACCAGCAAGATTGGACCTAGTATTCACCTTGAGTAGTGCAGATATTGAGGACATCACATATGAAAGACCCCTTGGGGCCAGCGATCATGTGGTTTTAAGCTTCGAATACACTGTAGAGCTACAAGTGGAGGGGGAAGCAGGAAGGCAAGGGCGAATGAAGCCAAACTACAAGAAAGGGGACTATACGGGAATGAGGAACTTCCTGAATGGGGTTCAGTGGGACAGTGAACTGGCAGGGAAGCCAGTTAATGAGATGATGGAATATGTAACAAGAATGTGCAAGGAGGCTGAGGAGAGATTTGTACCCAAGGGTAACCGGAATAATGAAAAAGCCAGGATGAGCCCATGGTTTACCCAAAGGTGCACGGAGGCAAAAACCAAGTGTGCAAGGGAATGGAAGAAATATAGAAGGCAAAGGACCCAGGAGAATAAGAAGAGCAGTCGTAGAGCCAGAAATGAATATGCACAGATAAGAAAGGAGGCCCAACGACAATATGAAAACGACATAGCAGCAAAAGCCAAATCTGACCCGAAGCTGTTATATAGCCACATCAGGAAGAAAACAACAGTCAAGGACCAGGGAATCAGGCTAAGGAAAGAAGGAGAGACAACAAGAAATGACCGTGAAGTATGTGAGTAACTCAACAAGAAATTCAAAGAAGTGTTCACAGAGGAGACAGAAGGGGCTCCAGAAAGACGGTGAGGTGGGGTACACCACCAAGTGCTGGACACAGTACACACAACCGAGGAAGAAGTGAAGAGGCTTCTGAGTGAGCTAGATACCTCAAAGGAAATGGGGCCGGATAACATCTCTCCATGGGCCCTGAGAGAGGGAGCAGAGGCGCTATGTGCATTCCTAACAACATATTCAATACATCTATCGAAACAGAGAGATTGCCTGAGGCATGGAAGACAGCAAATGTAGTCCCAATCTTTAAAAAAGGAAACAGACATGAAGCACTTAAGCTAAACTATAGAACAGTGTCACTGACATGTATAGTATGCAGAGTCATGGAGAAGATTATCAGGAGAAGAGTGGTGGAACACCTAGAAAGGAATTATCTCATCAACAGCAGCCAACATGGTTTCAGGGACGGGAAATCCTGTGTCAAAAACCTACTGGAGTTCAATGACATGGTGATAGCTGTTTCTGGTAATTGTGAACGACATAACGGAAGGAATAGACTCCAAAGTGTCCCTGTTTGCAGATGACGTGAAGTTGATGAGAAGAATTCATTAGATAGAAGACCAGGCAGAACTACAAAGGGAACTGGACAGGCTGCAGACCTGGTCCAGCACTTGGCACCTGGAGTTCAACCCCACCAAGTACAAAGTCATGAAGATTGGGGAAGGTCAAAGAAAACTGCAGACGGAGTACAGTCTAGGGGACCAGAGACTAAAAGCCTCACTCAAGGAAAAAGATCTTGGGGTGAGTATAACACCAGGCACATCTCCTGAAGCGCACATCAACCAAATAACTGTTGCAGCATATGGGCGCCTAGCAAACCTCAGAACAGGAATTGTTCAGGACCCGGTACACCGCGTGCGTTAGGCCCATATTGGAGTATGCGGCACCAATTTGGAACCCACACCTAGCCAAGCACGTAAAGAAACTAGAGAAAGTGCAAAGGTTTGCACTAGTCCCAGAGCTAAGGGGTATGTCCTGCGAGGAGAGGTAAAGGAAAATCGACCTCATGACACTGGAGGACAGGAGAGATAGGGGGGACATGATAACGACATACAAAATACTGAGATAAATTGACAAGGAGGACAAAGACAGGATGTTCCAGAGACTGGACACAGCAACACGGGGACACAGTTGGAAGCTGAAAACACAGATGAATCACAGGGATGTTAGGAAGCATTTTTTCAGCCACAGAGTAGTCAGGAAGTAGAATAGTTTGGGAAGCGATGTAGTGGAGGCAGGATCCATACATAGCTTTAAGCAGAGGTACGATAAAGCTCATGGTTCAGGGAGAGTGACCTAGTAGCGACCAGTGAAGAGGCGGGGCCAGGAGCTTGGACTCGACCCCTGCAACCTCAACTAGGTGAGTACAACTAGGTGAGTACACACACACACAAACACACAAACACACACACACGTTCCGATACCTTAGTAAGGAATCGTTCAAGACACTGTACACTGTGTACATCAGGCCCATACTGGAGTGTGCGGCTCCAGTTTGGAACCCACACCTGGGCAAACACGTTAAGAAATTAGAGAAAGCGCAAAGGTTTGCACAATGCTAGTTCCAGAGCTCAGGGGTATGTCCTACGAAGAAAGGTTGAGGGAAATCGGACTGACGACATTGGAGGACAGACGGGTCAGGGAAGCATGATAACGACATACAAGATACTGCGTGGAATAGAAAAGGTAGACAGAGACAGGTTGTTCCAGAGAGGGGACACAAAAACAAGGGGTCGCAACTGGAAGCTGAAGACTCAGACGAGTCATAAGGATGTTAGGAAGTATTTCTTCAGTCACAGAGTCGTCAGGAAGTGGAATAGCCTAGCAAGTGATGTAGTGGAGGCAGGAACCATACATAGCTTTAAGACGAGGTATGACAAAGCTCTGGAAGCAGAGAGAGAGAGTGGGCCTAATAGTGATCAGTGAAGAGGCAGGCCCAGGAGCTGTGTATCAACCCCTGCAACCACAATTAGATGAGTACACATACACACACACACACACACACACACACACACACACACACACACACACACACACACACACACACACACACACACACACACACATATACACTCTTACGTAGATACACACACATACAGGCTGAAAAAAGACACATACCCACACTAACACACACATAAACACAGAAACAAACACACACAACACACACCTACATACATACAACACACACAAGCAATACAAAGAGAACAAACACACACACCACACTCCCACATTCTACGAAAGCTCGATACTTGCAACACCAACATGATACCTCTGAGGGGAAATCGTCGACTCAGAGGTATGGATGAAAACGGGTCTCGAAAAGAAGAGTGGATGGAGGAGTTATGTCAAAGGATGGAGCAAGAGTGGGAAACCAAGCTAGATGAGCTTGCAGTGAGAACGGAGAAGAGGATGGAAGTAGAGAAGATGTGGGAGGAGAGAGCAGGAGCTGCAGAAACCAGGATGTAGATCCTAGAAGCTGAAGTAGAAATGCTGAGGCAACCTACAAGGTCAACGACCAGAAAGGACTTACAATCTGGAGCAGGTACACCAACAGCAAGAGAGGGGACTAAAGGAAGGGAAGGAGACAAGATTTACGTTGAAACATATCAGACCAGGAAATGTCGAGGAATGAAAGGGGCATGTTGCTGTTCACAGGGACACCAGCTAGTTGGGGGACTACAGGTGGAGAAAGTAAGAGGCATCCCCTGCAGAGGCCAAAACGAGCCTCAGTGAGATACTGGAGATAGTAAGGGAGTCAATGGCTATGTATAAGCAGGACCCAAAGCTGTGGAGGAAAATGTAATGGGAAGAGAAGAGGGAGAGGTCAGTCTTCATACATGGGCTTCAGGAGATTAGAGTGGGGGGACATACAATCAAAGACGGCAGAGAGACAAAAATGAGATTGGAAATATAATCAAACAAACAGGAAAGGACATGACTGAGCTAATAAATTTTCAAAGAATTAGGGGTACAGAAGGGGAAGAAATCGACCAGTCAAGATGATTTTCAAGACAGAAACAATGCAGAACAGGATCCTGCAAGGGAAACAAAAGCTAATAGAATCATCAACATACCGGACAGTGTTCTTAGATCGTAACAGAATGAGAATGGAGTGACAGAAGCTGAGAGAAAACACAGAGATGGAAAGAGTAAGAAAGAGAGACAAAGCAAGAGTTAGTAGCGGCCAACCAGAGTTGAGAGGAACAACAAGCACAAACACTCACAGACCCCCCATAGCCATACATATTACTACAAAATACTCCATATTCTACACTCACAACCCACACCTCTCCCAATGCTGTAGAACCCCACAGCACCCAGCCAGATCTCCCACTCCCCCAGCCCCCACAACCCCCCCCCTCAGAATACAGTGCTGGAGAGGAAACTGAATGTTTGGTACACCAACGCTGACAGAATAACGAATAAGTGGGAGGAGTGGCATGAAAGAATCACAGAGGCATCACCAGACATCATAGCTCTCACTGAAATCAAGCTTATGGGGTTGATAAAAGACTCCATTTTTCCAACTGGTTATCAGATCCTGAGGAAAGACAGAGGGAATAGAGGGGGTGGAGGAATTGCAATACTTATAAAAACCCAATGGAATTTTGATGAGTTGCAAAGGGGAAACAGAGGAGAAGAAAGGGACTACATAAAAGGAAAACATCGGACTAGAGGTCCCAAGGTGATGATTGCAGTGATGTATAACCCTTCAGTGAACAGCAGGAGGCCAATACAAGAATATGACGAGAGTATCAGAGACATGGTCGACATACTAGCCGAAGTGGTAAGAAGGGCCCACGTGGGCAGGGCAAAGTTATTGGTTGTGGGTGACATCAGTCACAAAGAAATTGACTGGGAAAACCTGGAGCCACACAGAGGCCCAGAAATGGGGAGAGCTTAAATGTTAGATGTAGTACTGGCAAACCTAGTCCATCAACACGTTAGGGACACTACCAGAGAGAGAGGAGAGGACGAACCAGCAAGACTGGATCTTGTACTCATCTTGAGCAGCTCAGACACTGAGGACCTCACATATGAAAGACCCCTTGGAGATAGTGATCACATGATGCTGAGCTTCAAAAGCACTGTAGAATCACGAGTTGAGAGGGAAGCAGGTGGGGCAGGATGAATGAAGCGAAACTACAAAAGAGGTGACTACACAGGCATGAGGAAATTCCAGCATGAGGTTCACTGGGAAAGAGAATAGGTTAAGGAAATCAGTAAATGATATGATGGAATATGTGACAACAGTATGCAAGTATAGAAGTATAGAAGATAAAAGAGCCAGGAATAAAAGGAAAAGGAGGGAGGCCCAGTGGCAATACGAAAATAACATAGAAGCGAAAGCCAAATCAGACCCGAAGCTGCTGTACAGTCACATTAGTTAAGGTCCAGGTAATCGGGCTAAGGAAGGAAGGGGGAAATCACAAGATGCGACCAAGATGTGTGTGAGGAGCTCAACAAGAGATTTAAAGAGGTATTTACAGTGGAGACAGAAAGAACCCCAGAAAGCCGGAGTGTTGGGGTACACTGTAAAGTGCTGGACACAATACATATAACCAAGGGGGAGATGAAGAGGCTGTTATGTGAACTAAATACCTTAAAGACGATGGAGTCAGATAATATTTCTCGGTGGGTCCTGAGAGAAGGAGCAGAGGTTCTCTGTGTACCCCTAACAACAATCTTCAACACATCTACCGAAACAGGGCGACTACATGAGGTGTGGAAAACAGCAAATGTAGTCTCAGTTTTTAAGAAAAGAGACAGGCATGCAGTATTAAACTACCGACTGGTGTCACTAACATGTATAGTATGCAAAGTCATGGAGAAGATTATCTGGAGAAGAGTTGCGCAGTAAGGCAAGAGAGAGAGAGAGAGGGGGTGGGTAGAATGCATTTTCTTGGACTGTAAGAAGCCTTTTGACATAGCTCCAGACACCAGAGTAGTGCAAAAGCTGGAGATCCAGGCAGGTATAACAAGGAAAGCACTACAATGGATCAGACAATACCTGCAGGGAGTCAACAGCGAATCATGGTACGTGACGAGGTGTCAGAGTGGGCGCCTGTGACGAGCGGGTTTCCACAGGGGTCAGTCCTGGGACCGATGCTGTTTCTGGTATATGTGAATGTCAGAAGGGATAGATTCAGAAGTGTCCCTGTTTGCAAACAATGTGAAGTTAATGAGGAGAATTCAGTCGGATGAGGACCAGGCAGGACTACAAAGGGATCTGGACACCCTGCAAGCCGGGTCCAGGAACTGGCTCCTAGAGTTCAACCCCACCAAGTACAAAGTCATGAAGATAGGGGAAGGGCAAAGAAGATCGCAGACAAAGTACAGTTTAGGGGGGCAAAGACTGCAAACCTCACTCAAGGAAAAGGATCTGGGGGTGAGTATTATACCGAGCACGTCTCCTGAAGTGCACATCAACCAAATAACTGCTGCAACATTTGGGCTTTTATCAAACCTAAGAACAGCGTTCCAGCACCTCAGTAAGGAATCATTCAGGACTCTGTATGCGGTGTATGTCTGGCCCATACATGAGTATGCAGTACGAGTCTGGAACCCACATCTAAACAAGCACGTCAGGAAATTAGGGAAAGTGCAAACGCTTTCAACAAGATTAGTACCGGAGCTAAGTGGCATGTCCTACAAGGAGTGGTTAAGGGACATCGACCTGATGATACTGGAAGACAGGAGAGAGAGGGGGGGAAGGGACATGATAACAACATATAAAATACTGAGAGGAATTGACAAGGTGGACAGAGACAGGATGTTCCAGAGATGGGACACAGAAACAAGGGGGTCACAGTTGGAAGATGAAGACACAGATGAGTCACTGGGATGTTAGGAAGTATTTCTTCAGTCATAGAGTTGTCAGAGAGTGGAATAATCTGGAGAGTGATATAGTTGGGGCAGTATCAATACACAGCTTTAAGAAGAGGTACGAGAAAGTTCATGGAGAAGGGAGAGAGTGGACCTAGTAGAGACCAGTGGAGAGGCAGGGCCACGAACTGTGACTCGACCCCTGCAACTAAATTAGGTGAGTATACACACACACACACACACACACACACACACACACACACACACACACACACACACGACCAAGAAGTATGTGAGGAGTTCAACAATAGCTTTAAAGAAGAATTTACAATGGAGACAGAAAGGACTCCAGGAAGTCAGAACTTGGGGGTACACCAGCAAGGGATATACCAACTAGTGTTGAAATACACACATCGGAGGTGGAGGTGAAGAAGCTGCTAAGTCACCTTGATACCTCAAAGGCGGTGGGCCCGGACATCACTCCATGGGTCCTTGGAGTGGCAGCAGAGATGCTGTGTGTGCCACTAACAACAATTTTCAACACATCCGTTGAAACTGGGCAACTACCTGAGGTATGGAAGACGGCAAATGTAGTCCCCATTTTTAAGAAAGACAGACACGAGGCAATAAACTATAGGCCAGTGCCACCAACGTGTATAGTATGCATAGTCATGGAGAAGATTATCAGTAGAAGAGTGATGGAGCACCTAGAATGGCACAAGCTAATAAATGACAACCTGCAGGGATTCATGGAAGGCAAACACTGTGTCACAAACCTAAACCTACTGAAGTTTTATGACTAGATAACAGAAGTAAGACACGAGAGAGAGGGGTGAGTAGATTGCATTTTCTTGGATTCCAAGACCTGCGACACAGTTCCTCACAAGAGATTCGAGCAAAAGATACAGGATCAGGCACGTATAACAGAACGGGTACTGCAATGGATCAGAGAATACCTGACAGGGAGGCAACAACGAGTCATGGTACATAGACATCTACCAGGGAATACTAGAAGGTCAACTTATTAGTCCTCATCTAGCATCCAGCATCTAGCATCTAGCATTGTAACAGTTCGTCACTTAGAATTGAAGACCAATTAATCTTTACGGCATTTGCCCTCTCATAGCACTTTGGTACAACTTGTTGAAATCATACTAACAAAGTAAAAGTTTGAGAGCTTTAATTACAAAAAGGTGTCCAGGTTTAATAATATTTACGGTTTAACATAAACTTAGAAATAAGGAACTAAGGTCCTAAACATCGCTTGGTGTATCTGTAAACATTTATAGATTATTTTAACTGTGTATGTAATTTAACTAAGCCATCAGCACTTTACTTATGATTCCGTACACAGAAATACTCTCAGAGAAAGTTGCTATACAGAAATTCACTGTACTCAAATGTAAAACAATTATATGTATGCGTGTGTGTGTACTCACCTAATTGTACTCACCTAATTGTGGTTGCAGGGGTCGAGACTCAGCTCCTGGCCCCGCCTCTTCACCGACCGCTACTAGGTCCTCTCTCCACCTGCTCCATGAACTTTATCATACCTCGTCTTAAAACTATGTATAGTTCCTGCCTCCACTACATCGCTTGCCAGACTATTCCACTTCCTAACTACTCTATGACTGAAGAAATACTTCCTAACATCCCGTTGATTCATCTGAGTCTTCAGCTTCCAATTGTGACCCCTTGTTTCTGTGTCCCATCTCTGGAACATCCTGTCTCTGTCCACCTTGTCTATTCCACGCAGTATTTTGTATGTCGTTATCATGTCTTCCCTGACCCTCCTGTCCTCCAGTGTTGTCAGACCGATTTCCCTTAACCTTTCTTCATAGGACATTCCCCTTAGCTCTGGAACTAGCCTCTAATTTCTTGACGTGTTTGACCAGGTGTGGGTTCCAAACTGGTGCTGCGTACTCCAGTATGGGCCTGACGTACACAGTGTAAAAAGTCTTGAACGATTCCTTATTGAGGTACCGGAACGCTATTCTCAGGTTTGCCAAGAGCCAATATGCCGCAGCAGTTATCTGGTTAATGTGTGCTTCTGGCGATGTACTCGGTATTATACTCACTCCTAGGTCTTTCTCCTTGAGTGAGGTTTGCAGCCTTTGGCCACCTAGCCTTTACTCTGTCTGCGGTTTTCTTTGCCCTCCTCCGATCTTCATGACTTTACATTTGGCGGGGTTAAATTCTAGGAGCCAGTTTCTGGACCACACATCCAGCCTGTCCAGGTCTCTTTGTAGGCCTGTCTGGTCCGCATCTGATTTAATTCTCCTCATTAACTTCACGTCATCTGCAAACAGGGACACTTCTGAGTCTATCCCTTCCATCATGTCGTTCACATATACCAAGAATAGCACTGGTCCCAGGACTGACCCCTGTGGGACCCCGCTCGTCACTGGCGCCCACTGTGATACCTCATCACGGACCATGACTCGCTGTTGCCTCCCTGTTTGGTATTCTCTGATCCATTGCAGTGCCCTTCCTGTTATATGTGCCTGTTCCTCTAGCTTTTGTACTAATCTCTTGTGAGGAACTGTGTCGATGGCTTTCTTGCAGTCCAAGAAAATGCAATCAACCCACCCCTCCCTCTCATTTCTTACTTCAGTTACCTTGTCATAAAACTCTAGTAGGTTTTTGACACAGGATTTGCCTTCCATGAATCCGTGCTGGCTGTCGTTTATAATCTTGTTCTGCTCCAGGTGCTCCACCACTCTCCTCCTGATAATCTTTTCCAAGACTTTGCATACTATACATGTCAGTGACACTGGTCTATAATTTAGTGCTTCATTTCTGTCTCCCTTCTTAAAGATGGGGACTACATTTGCCTTCTTCCATACTTCAGGTAGTTGCCCAGTTTCAAGGGAAGTGTTGAAGATTGTGGTTAGTGGCACACGTAGTGTCCCTGCTCCCTCTCTAAGGACCCATGGAGAGATGTCCGGTCCTACCGCCTTTGAGGTATCAAGGTCACTTAGGAGCTTCTCCACCTCCTCCTCAGTTGTGTGTAATTCATCCAACACTTGTTGGTATATCCCTTGTTGCTGTACTCCACTGTTTTGTCTTCCCATTGTCCCTTCAGCCTCCACTGTAAACACTTCCTGAAATCTCATGTTGAGCTCCTCACGTACCTCCTGGTCGTTTCTTGTGAGCTCCCCACCTTCTTTCCTCAGCCTGATTACCTGGTCCTTGACTGTTGTCTTCCTCCTGATGTGGCTGTAGAGTAGTTTCGGGGAGGTACAAGGAGAGTGTGAACTGTGGGTATGTGTGGGTATGAGTGGGTTTGTGAGACTTGTCCGTTATGGTAGGGTGGTGTGTGTGTGTGCGTGTGTGCGTTACTATCCTGCCACCCGAGTCAGGAAAGAGGGAGACGGAGAGGGAGGGATAATCTCGCTGCCAGGCTTATGGGCCTATCCTAGACTCCCCACGTGCATGTTGCTATGTACCGAGAGAGCCTGTACCGGGAGTACCCTGCCTATGCCTTTGCGCCTACTCGTGCATACCTGGATCTATACTTAATGAGTAAACACCTTTGCACCTACTCGTGTATACCTGGAGCTATACTTACTTAATGAGTAAACACCTGTGCAACTACACGTGTATACCTGGAGCTATACTTACTGAGTAAACACCTGTGCACCTTCTCGTGCATACCTGGAGCTGTACTTACTGAGTAAACACCTGTGCACCTACTCGTGTATACCTGGAGCTATACTTTCTTATTAACACCTGTGCACCTATTTGTGTATACCTGGAGCTATACTAGCTGAATAAACGCCTGTGTACCTACACGTGTATACCTGGAGTTATACTTAATGAATGAACAATGTTAGTGTTAATTGTCCAACCTTACTGCCTGCACGTGCACTACAGTGCCTCTGGTCCAACCTTACTGCCTGCACGTGCACTACAGTGCCTCTGGTCCAACCTTACTGCCTGCACGTGCACTACAGTGCCTCTGGTCCAACCTTACTGCCTGCACGTGCACTACTGTGCCTCTGGTCCAACCTTACTGCCTGCACGTGCACTACAGTGCCTCTGGTCCAACCTTACTGCCTGCACGTGCACTACAGTGCCTCTGGTCCAACCTTACTGCCTGCACGTGCACTACAGTGCCTCTGGTCCAACCTTACTGCCTGCACGTGCACTACAGTGCCTCTGGTCCCCACCTTTATTCTCCTTCCCCAGTTCTACTCCTCTGTCAGTAATTAGTGCCCTAGATATGATATTCAGCTCTCCAGAGCAAGGTTTGTGACCCTCAGCTATCAGTAATATACAGGGCCAATACCCCAGCAACCACAAAAAGGCTATACGTTACGTCTGGCAGGCCCGCACTGCTTCACTCATACACTGTACGATGCTTCCCTTTCCGGCACCTCTTCTATTTCTTCTTCACTGTATTCACTAAACACTGTATTCACTAACTCCTCTATCACTGTATGCACTATACACTGGAGTCACTAACTCAACTACCGTTTTCTTTTATCTCCCTGGCTTGGGTCACACTTATTCTGTTTGAATTTTGGTATTGGGATGTGGCAATACCACCTACACCAACACTAGGCCTATGGCCATTCCACTCTCTCTTGGCACTGATTCAAATTGTTTCCATGTGTCTGTATCCTTCACCTGTCTTTTCTGGTTGGGACAGATCGTGTATCACTTCTCGAGTTGCTCACTGATACTGTCAACTTCCGATGACCCTGGTAGTGGCTTTGATTGGCCACTAACTACTAATGATTCACGAGCGAAAACTAGCTGTTGCTCCCGTGTGTGTGTGTGTGTGTGTGTGTGTGTGTGTGTGTGTGTGTGAACTCATTTAGCCGTACTCACCTAGTTGTGGTTGCAGGGGTCGATTCACAGCTTCTGGCACCGCCTCTTCACTGGCCGCTACTGGGTCACTCTCCTTGCACCATTAGCTTTATCATATCTCTGCTTAAAGCTATTAATGGATCCTGCTCCACGATATCGCTTCTCAAGCTATTCCACTTCCTGACTACTCTGTGACTGAAGAAATACTTCCAAACATCCCTGTGATTCATCTGTGCCTTCAACTTCCAACTTGTTGATGTGTCCCATCTCTGGAACATTCTGTCTCTGTCCATCTTGTCATTCCTCTCAGTATTTTACATGTCGTTATCATGTCCACCCTATCTCTCCTGTCCTCCAGTGTCGTCAGGTCGATTTCCCTTAACCTCTCCTCGTAGGACATACCCCTTAGCTTCTGGACTAGTCTTGTTGCAAACCTTTGAACTTTCTCTAGTTTCTTTACGTGCTTGGCTAGGTGTGGGTTCCAAACTGGTGCCGCATACTCCAATATGGGTCTAACGTACACGGTGTACAGGGTCCTGAACGATTCGTTATTAAGATGGCAGAATGCTGTTTTTAGGTTTGCTAGGCGCCCATATGCTGCAGCAGTTATTTGGTTGATGTGCGCCTCAGGTGATGTGCCTGGTGTTATACTCACCAAAGGATCTTTTTCCTTGAGTAAGGTTTGTAGTCTCTGTCCCCCTAGACTGTACTCCGTCTACGGCCTTCTTTGCCCTTCCCCAATCTTCATGACTTTGCACTTGATGGGGTTGAACTCCAGAAGCCAATTGCTGGACAAGGTCTGCAGCCTGTCCAGATCCCTTTGTAGTTCTTCCTGGTCCTCGTCCGACTGAATTCTTCTGATCAACTTCACATTATCTGCAAACAGAGACACTTCTTAGTCTATTCCTTCCGTCATGTCTTTCACAAATACATGTACCAGAAACAGCACTGGTCCTAGGACTGACTCCTGTATGTGTATGTGTGTGTGTGTATGCTCGGCTAAATTCGGCTTAGAAAGTGAATGGTAAAACAAGTCCCTAGATAAGCTTAGCTTTGGCCCATAAAGAAGCAGTATGACAGCTTGCTTGAAAAGTAAGATGACCAGTTAGCAAACTGCACACAGCAGCCCCGTGAGCAGCACAGTGTTAGGGAAGGAAGAAGACCAAAAAGGACCCTAACTGTAGATAATCGATAAGTCCTCCATACAAGGCAAAAATTTCCCAATTACTAAAACTGATAATTAAGATACATACATTTACAACAGTTGGGTATCCTCATTGTTTAAACGTTTCACCTACCCAGTAGACTTCTTCAGTCAAACACGAAGATAGCAGGTGTAGTAGTGAAATGATTATGATGTAATCAGTCCATCAACCTTGGGTTACATTATGATCATTTCACTACTTCACCTGCTGCCTCTGTATTTGATTGAAGTCCTCTGCGTAGGCGAACGTTTCAACAGTTAAAAGACCAAATTGTTGAACATGTATCTTAATCATCAACTGAGTTGTTACGATATGTATATTCCAGCTCACCAGGAGGGAACATGCCCTACCAGGAAATAAAGTCCACATGACACGAGCAGAGAACAGCGTACTGCCAGACAGAGTAGAGAGAAGTGCTACCTCGAAGAGGCCCAAAGAGAGAGATAAAGCAGACACTCCAGTTGCGACGTCAGGTGCCTTTCGCAGGCTTTTCACACGCCATAAATCAAACAAGTGAGCAGGTAGCCAATCGAAACTCTCCTATTAGCAAGCGCAGTGTAGAGTAATTGTTACATCCTACCTGTATACGTGAGCTAAAGATGTAAGACAATTAATAATATAAAGCATGATATTTGCGCTTTAGATATTAACGAAAGCAACATTAGCAATATAATATTAGATGAAAGAAGAAATATATACAGTAATTACTATCATTTTTCTGAAGACGCTGCACTTCCCCTCCAACATTCACTACCAAGTAAATTACCACTATCGTCACACACATTACCAGCATACTACTATCCCCTTCAACACTTTTTCCGTCCACAAGAGTTGACCCCTGTGACCTTCTGACCTCGAAGGTATAACAGTTATGGAAAATGCAAAAGTTAGTCTGTGTAGCAAGCAGGGGAGAGGCAGACGCGTCCATTTGTAAGCTGAGGTGCACACCGAGAGAGGGGCGTGCACCGGCTGACAGCCACAAAGAAAGATGCATAGACTGACAGTGTCAGGCAGACAGGTACACAAAGAAACAACGACAGACAGACCTGTAAATATAAAGGAAAGGCAAATAAGAGAATGTAAACAGATAATATCAGATGATAATATCAGATAGACAGAATTGTAGACAGGAATAGAGCTCAATGATAGGGAATCAGCAGTGAAGGTTAGCCCAAACAGGATGACTGAGCATGTCCTTGAACCCAATTAATTTCACGAATGCTTTTTGACTGGCTTAAATATTTAGCTTTAATTCTTACGGACAGCAGAACCACAGGTGGCTTCTATATGCTAAAAATTTGACATTTATTTTACTCTATTTAGACCTGTAATACCTACTGTGTTAGACCGTTCGTCTCCCAATAGGCTGCAGGATATAGTTTCGTTGAATAGGGATTAATTTCCACTATTGTTACAAGTAGGCGTCGTTCCTCCTGTGGCCTGCCTTTGGTGTCGGAATCTTAACGATACTCAACACTCTAGGGTCACTGGAATAAAACATCCATATATAATATATATATATTATATATATATATATATATATATATATATATATATATATATATATATAATATATATATATATATATATATATATATCTTTCAGCACACCGGCCGTATCCCACCGAGGCGGGGTGGCCCAAAAAGGAAAACAAAAGTTCCTTTAATTAGTAATTTATCGGGATCATATATATTAATATTATATTATAATATTATATATATATATATATATATATATAATATATATATATATATATATATATATATATATATATATATATATATATATATATTATATATATATATATATAATATATATATATATAATTATATATATATTATATATAAAATATGTATATATATATATTATATATATATATATATATATATATATAATATATATATATATATATATATATATATATATATATATATATATATATATAATATATATAATATAGGGAGGTACCACCTCTAGAACTTTACTGGGGACCACTCATCCTCAGAGAAGACAATAAACGTACCTCATGGGAAACTGAAGGTTCTCCCTAGAGCTGTTTGAATATTTTCTTGTCCTACCACCCACTACATTTTTATGCTACGTGTTAACTTTATTAACAGACAGAATACATTGATAGAAAACACAAACATGAATACATTGGTATAATATATCAAAGATTATGAATCTCCTCCAGCTCCTCCAATGCCGGATACGAGCCCAGTATGCAGCATGCATTTCCCCTCTGCACACTGAGGCGCTGGAACATGAAAGTGGCTGCTCTTGGGTCCCTGGTAGTGTCGATGAGTCTGGAACCCAGTTCTTTGAGGAAACGTCTGGCATTTTTTTCCCCATGATCCCAAGGTCTCTGATCCCACTGGGACAAATTGATACTGTTGGCTAATGTCCCTACACTTGTCCGATCTTGTTAATATAGTCAGCAACTCCTCTCTGTTGCCCGACACTGTGATGGATAAAGGTGTCAGCCAGTGTAGACACACCGGTATAGTCCCATGCTAAGAGCTTGCCATTCTTCCAAGGATAGATGGTGATCCCATCGGTGCAGTTTGCTGGGTTGTGAGTATTGTTTGCTGCTAGTGATCTGGGCTCCCTCTCAGCTGGGTATCCAGCTGTAGCAAGGGTTCTCTTTGTGATGTCGTTGACCTCATTGTGTCTTGCATGCCAGCCCTTGGTTTTAGAACAGTTAAGACCATGTAGACCATATTGGTCGGCTTGTTTAATGGTTTGTTTGGTAGGCTGTAAGCAGGTGGTTAATGATAAACTTCTTCGGAGGCTTCTTACTTTATTGTTAAGTCGTGGTGGGTACACAGGCTTGTGTGTTGTGCCCATGGCCCGGGCAGGGCCATCCCACGAGAGAGAGCTAGGAGTAGGCCTTGTGTCTTCCTGCTAGGCCGCTGTGTGAGTGAGAGCAAGGCAAGGGCAGGCAGGCTGCCGTGCCCACCGAGAGGCCTGGCTACAGAGGGCAGCACCTTAGTGGCGCAAAATATGAACTAAGCTGGCAGACAGCATGGGCTGTCTGTGCAGACAGTACAGGCTGTCTACGTACGCTCGGCCACCTACCGCGCGTCGTCCCGACGTGACAATACTGGTGGTAAAAGAAACTCGGTCTCTCTCTCGTAGGAACAGGGCACAGAACACAAAATAAAAACATATATATACATATGGACATGGAAAAAAACTTCCTACAGGGAGGGAAGGAAAAACATGTGGGGTGTGCTAAACATTGTGGTCAAAGGCAGTGAGCGTCGAAGGGCATCACTGCACGCCTTCCTGCGACTGGACAGATACAGCAGCATAGAAGACATCACTGCTGCTGAGCTGTGACGTAACAGGGTACGGTCTCCTCTGGAACAGTGAAGCAGTCATCGTAGGAGTCACTGCAGGTTTTCACCCAACCTGGGACACGACATGCTGGTGCCCTCGAGTGAGGCGTCGACAAAACTCGGCAACTAAGCAGGACTTCTGGCAAACGACTCAGGAGGACACTTCTCGACTGGTACTGTCGCTGGGCTGTCACTGCCGGCGAGCGTGGAGCAAGTCATGGCAGAGACGACTGGGCGAAACATCTGGGAGTCGTAACATCATACACCAGACTGCAGTGAGTGAGCTAGCAGTCAAAGTGACATCATCTTTGTGCAGGCTGCTCACTGAAGCTTGTGACACGAGGCTGACAGCGCCTGCTGACAGGGCTAACTGCGGCTTGACGAGTGTCATTCTCTCGGCAGTTGGAGTTACAGCAGAGGTTAGTCTAAGCGTCCCCAGACTTCTTTCTCTACATATAACTGCACTCTGAAGGTCTGGAGGTGACGTGAAACAAATCTCGATGGGAATCGTAGCAGGTACGATTCTGCAGAACATCACAAGCGACGAGCATAAGAGCTTTCTGTACAAGAGGGCTCCGTCGCTCGGGCTGAGTAATCAGCTGTCAAACGCGCTGGTCACACGGGTGACTTAGCACAGTGGTGCTAGTCAGGTCTGGCAGCAGACCTCACTGGACACAAAGAAACTTTACACACACCCGCTAGGAGTAGGCCTTGTGTCTTCCTGCTAGGCCGCTGTGTGAGTGAGAGTGAGGCAAGGGCAGGCAGGCTGCCATGCCCACCGAGAGGCCTGGCTACAGAGGGCAGCACCTTAGTGGCACGAAATATGAACTAAGCTGGCAGACAGCATGGGCTGTCTGTGCAGACAGTACAGGCTGTCTACAGGCTTGCACATCATCTCAAATACAGGTATATTCCGTGTGAATTGGGGCAGCAAGGCACAGAGCCACTGCAATATGGAGGGTCTCAGGGTCGAGGCGGGTTCCCATTGCCGATATGGGAACTGTTTGGAAGAAGTCCCCGGAGTGATGTGCACTCACAGCTTGGAGATGGGCAGTCTCTCTGTCTGATGTTACAGCCTTGAGCATGTTGGCAAGCACCTTTTTAGCGACAGGGCTATCCCAGCTTGACTGTTTGTAGGCTAATGCTGCACTAGGGTTTGGTGCAGGAGCAGCAAGGGTCTCCCATTCAGTGATGGCACTGGCATAGTTAGGGTCCTGTATTCCTGCTGAGTCACTGAGATTGTCCAGAAGAATTTGTCTTCTTAACTCGTCTGATGCTACAGAAGAGGACAGGAAAGCTGGTAAGGCAATCTGGGAGGATCTGTGTACTCCCAGTCTCCCAAGCCTGACTGGAAGCGAGGCTTGCAATCACTGTCTATCTTCGAGAGAAACATTCAATACATTCTCTAGCATGGTCTTAAGAAGAGAGTCATATTCCTTGAGTTTTGGACTGCTGAAGGCTGGGGAGCATCTCAGAAAGTAGGTAAGTTTTGGGATTGACAGGCACCTGATGAGTAGGTAGAAGGCATCATGTGTATCGATGTCTTTCATCCTGCCTCATCATCCTGAGGTCTGAGACTTTTTTTTCTAGGATCAGATCGATGGCATTGGCCCCAAGAGGAGCACCAAGGAGAGTGCTGTTGGCTGGATCAATGGCTCGTGCTCCTGGTAAAACAGCACTAATATTCTGGATCATCTGTCGATTGGTTGAAACTATTTCACATTTGGTGGGGTTTAGAGATAGGCCTATGCTTTCTCCCATGTCTTTAATTTTTCTGATGTCCTCTAAGAGAGATTCTGTAGTGCCTGCCAGGGCTACATGCGTAAATGTGTTCATTGAGGCGGGTGTCGAGGTTTCTTGCTGTTTCTTGCTGAAACAGCAAGAAACCTCGACACCCGCCTCAATGAACACATTTACGCATGTAGGAACGATAACTTGAACAACGACTGTGTACAACACCGAAATTCCACCAATCATCTCATGAAATTCAGAGACGCCCAATTAGTGATCAAAGAAACTAATTTCCGCAGACGCAAGTGCCTCGAATCAGCACTGATCGCTGTTTCAAATACAATTAAACAAAACAACGGCAGCTTTACCATCTCCGAAGTCTTAGCAAGAATCCTCCTGAAAACAGTAAACCCTGCCATCACAGTCACTCTTGTTATACTACACAAAGCACATTACAGAGAGTGAACACTGAAACAAGCTGCCTCTTTCCAGTCTATATTTGTCCAACCTATTTTTATGTTACCCAAGTAATAGCTTTTATATCCTTTTACTCATGTACGAATTAATTGCTCTACCATATTGTATTACTTTTGTCACTACCACTACTACTACTACTACTTACTACTTTCCTTACTACCACTAGTGAACATCGAAATGGTACCTCACTAGTATTGCACCTCACTCTGAGCCTTTATATACCCTCTGTGTCCATGTATTGTTTGTAATGGCTTGATAAAGCTCCTGGAGAGTGAAACGTTGCCACAATAAATGCCACATTAGTTGCACTTGTGTCTTTTTACTTTACAGTAATATAATTGAATCATGTTTTTTAAAAAACAGTTTTGAAAATAATATCAATATTTCCTTTGGTATATATAAATTGGATTCATTTATAATTAATAAAATTTGGGAAGAATTTAATGATACATTAAACAAGTAATAAATCTTACTTCTTGGGTAGAGTAATAGGTGTGTTTCACAGGGCTGGGTGCCGTCACGCATGTGTGAGGTGTTGCTTTGTTGTGAGTTGTGATAGTGAAGTGTAGTCTTGACCCTTTATACGCCTTCCTTTGATGTATTGTTTTTATAGTTCATTGATAATGTGAGAAGTCACGAAAGCACTTGAAACTTCTGTATTCATTCACAATGTCTGTTTTGCATGTATGTATATATATATATATTTATATATATATATTATATATATATATATATATATATATATATATATATTATATATATATATATATATATATATATATATATATAATATATATATATAATATATATTTATATATTATATATATAATATATATATTCAAATTCAATTCAAGTTTATTCTCTATAAGGATTACAATACTGAGTTTACAGAATTTGGTTATTGTGTGGTTTACATGTAGTTAAATAATGATTACAGCATGGCTAGGCATTTCTGGCAGACTTAGTTTAATTCTTAATTTTAAAATATTACAAATTATGAGGTAAGTTGGTATTATGGCTAAGCGACTAAATACTAGTTTGTGAGTTTAGCAATGTGAATGCTTTTGTTTTGGCACAGTACATAGTTTCAGTTTTGGAGTATCACAGGGTTCATTATTTTAAGATTGAGATTAATATTTCTGTTTATGGTCAAATGGGTGAGTGAGTGTAAGTGTGAACCACCAGGTGGTATTCGTGTAGTTAGTTGATGGGGTGTATCAGGGAGATAAGATGTTTTCTAATGGTAGTTTTGAAGGTAATGAATGTGTCTGCAGTTCTAGAGTTCTCAGGTAGGGTGTTCCAGATTTTAGGGCCTTTGACATACATTGAATTTTTGTAAAGGTTTAGTCGGACACGGGGAATGTCGTAGAGATGTTTGTGTCTGGTGTTATGCCTGTGGGTTCTGTCACAACTCTCAAGAAAGCATTTTAGGTCAAGGTTGATATTGGAGTTTAAGGTCCTGTAGATGTAGATTGCACAGTAGTAAGTGTGGATGTACTGAACAGGGAGTAAGTTTAGATCTATGAAGAGTGGGGGGGGGTGTTGCCAGGAATGGGTTTTAGTGATTATTCTTACTGCAGCTTTTTGTTGAGTTATTGGCTTTAGGTGTGTTGCTGCAGTTGATCCCCAAGCACAAATAGCATAGGTGAGGTATGGATGAATAAGTGAGTGGTATAGTGTGAGAAGGGCATTTTGCGGCACGTAGTATCGTATCTTGGAGAGGATCCCAACCGTTTTGGATACTTTTTTGGTTATGTGTTGGATATGGGTGCTGAAATTCAAGTTGTTGTCAAGGTATAGGCCTAGGAATTTGCCCTCATTATGTCTGGTAATTAGAGTGTTGTCGATCTTAATGTTAATTTGTGCATCTCCTGCTCTGCTACCAAACATAATATAGTAGGTTTTGTCAGTATTAAGCGTAAGTTTATTGGCTGTCATCCAAGTCGATATTTTGATCAGCTCCTCGTTAACAATGGTGTTGAGGGTGGCAAGATTAGGATGAGAGATGACATAAGTCATGTCGTCAGCAAAGAGAATGGGTTTCAGGTGTTGGGATACGTTTGGAAGGTCATTGATGTATATGAGGAAGAGCAGGGGACCAAGGACACTTCCCTGCGGAACTCAAGTATCAAGTGGCCGTGTTGTTGATGCTATGTCTTTAATGGTGACATACTGATACCTATTAGTAAGGTAAGATTTGAAATAAGCAAGCGCATGGCCTCTTATACCATAATGGTCAAGTTTGTGGAGTAGGATGTCGTGGTCTGCTGTGTCAAAAGCTTTTCTTAGGTCAATAAAAATTCCTAGTGGATATTCCTTATTTTCCAATGCTGTGTAAAGCAGATCTAGCATTTTTACGATTGCATCATTAGTGCTTTTATTTTTCCTGAATCCAAATTGGCAGGGGTTGAGTATGCTTGTGCCATTATAAATGAATATAGTCTCCTTTGCACGAGTTTCTCAAAGATTTTGGATAGCAATGGTAAGTTTGATATTGGCCTATAGTTGTTTAAGTCAGTAGGGTCACCACCTTTATGTATTGGTGTAACCCTTGCCATCTTGAGTAGTTTCGGGAAGGTGCTAGTTTTTAGTGACTTGTTAAAAAGTAATGAAATAGCATGTGAAAGGACATGGGTCGCTCGCTTGTACAGTAATGGTGGGACATGAGACAGATTCCCCGAGTTATTTTTAAGCGACTTTATAATCTCGGTGACTTCCGTGGGCTCAGTTGGTGCAAGATAGAAGGAATTTGGGAAATTCCCATCTAGGTAGTCCCCGGCATGGGCATTGGTATGTGGAATTTTATTGGCGAGATTAGATCCTATGGTTGAGAAGAAGTCGTTTATCTTGTTAGCTGTGTCAGTGGGATGTAGTGGTGTTTCATTAGGTTTAGTTAGGACAATATTCTTGTTTTTTTTCAGTTTGTGGGTCCCTAGAATCTGAGAGAGTGTTTTCCAGGTCTTTTTTATATCTCCTCTAGTGTCTGTGAATCTACTGGAGTAGTATAGTTGTTTGGCTTTCTTTATTACTTTGGTGAGAACTGATGAATAGTGTTTAAGAATATCTTTGTTTATTAAGCCCTGTCTACATTGCTTTTCATATTGGTGTTTCTTGTCAATGGATTTTAGAATGGTGCTGCTAAGCCATGGGCAACCAAGCCGTTTGTTTGTGATCTGTTTCGTTTTTATAGGACAATGTTTGTTTGTATAGTCTAAGTAATTTGTTAAGAAAAATGTCTGTCCAGTCATCAATACCATTGGCCTTGGAGAATTCTGTAGGCCAGTCAAGAGTCTCTAGGTCAGCTGTGAACTTCCTTATTGAGGCCTCGTCATGGAGTCTAAATGAGACTTTGTTGTATTCAAGGGGTTTGGTTTACTAATGTTTGTCAGGAGGAAGGTAGGGTAGTGGTCTGTAGTACTATCTGTGATTATCCCTGATTTAAGGGGGCTAGTATATTGGTCCATATGTGGTCTATTATAGTTGCACTTGTCTCAGTGAGCCTGGTTGGTTTAGTTATTGTTGGTATGAGAAGTGTGTTGTTCATATTGTTGATGAAATCAGTTACAGGCTGATCATCTAGTAAGCCCAAAGGGTTTTGATGTTGAAGTCTCCAGCTAAGAGAAGTTGGTGCTTATTCATTTATCTGTTTGTTATTAGTGACTTTAATTTCTCACTGATATTTGGGATGTTTGTGTGAGGTATCCGGTAAATAGCACCGATTGTTATAGGTGTCTTAAGGTTTTTTACAGTAAAATTAGCAGAAATGTATTCCCCATATTCATCACTAAAGCAAGTGGTGCTAATACAAGATAATTGGTTAGAGTAATAGATTGCAATACCACCCCCAACTTGGTTTGATCTGCAGTTGTGAATTGCTGTGTATCCTGGTAGAGGGTAGATATCTATTGTGTCCTGCTTAAGCCAGGTCTCAGTAAGAATAATGCAGGAGAAGGGTGTCTTTAGTGATTCAAGGAGTGCCAGGAGGTCATCATAGTGTTTGCTTCAGGACCTGATGTTGTAGTTAAGTACTGATAGACTTTTAGCATTGTTTAGGATAGTGTTGGCTTGTGATGCTGTGTAATAAAGGCAGTTACTTTCCAATAGGTTTTGATTGGGTGTCAGATTATGGAGGTTTAGATCAGGGTCAACGTGATCAGTCATCTTCTAGGTTTAAATTATGGTTATTTATATCCTGAGTTGTGTGTTGGGTTCTAGTACTGATATCTGTAGTGGTGGGAAGTTTGGACAAGTATATAGCTAGAGTATTTTGGTCATATAGAGTATAGTCACTACTAAAACATAATGAAGTTGATGTTGTCTATGTGTTGTGCTGGAATGAACTAAAGTACAACTAGGTATAAACTAGTAATAAAAAATACAAATTAAAAATAGAAACAAGACTCTCACTTGTAATTGCACTAAGGTCTAATATAATGACTTTTGTGGAGTCTATGTTTTGAGCTAGAATGAGCTATAGTACAACTAGTTTAATCTAATAATATAAAAAATACAAATTAAAAATACACCACTCTCTCACTAGTAATTGCAAATATGGTTAATTTAAAAATGAATTTGGTATTGACTATGTATTGAGGGTACAATGAGCTATAGTACAACTGAGTTTAATCTAATAATATAAAAAAGTCACAAGACTCTAATTGTAATTGCACTAGGTCTTATATAAGTTGTTTACAAGAATTAATGAGTATAACTAGATTTAAATTGACAGGATAAAAATACACAAGTTAAGGGTACAAAAGAATAATAAAAAAAATTATAAAAATAAAAATGGCAATGACTTGGTTACAATATGCTAGTAAGATGGTAGACAGGATAATATAAAAGTTTGTAGTTGAAAATACTAAATTTAAAAAAATATAGAATAAAAATGGTCAATAAAAAACGTTTACAATAAGTTTGGTCAATATAGTTTAAAGCAAAATTGGGCAATAAATAGAGATTTTAGAATAAAATTGGCAATTGAGTATTTCTTAAAGTGAGGTAGAATTAAATTGAAGACAAGTTATGGTTAGTTTTAATAAATAAGATGGAACAGTGATGCGGTAAGTTGTAAAAAAAGGAGATAGATTCTGTAGATATTAAACACAATTAAGACTATGAGGTAGAATGGTCGTTGAATACAACAATGACAATCAAAAGTAGTTGGGGGTATTAGAATTTTAGGGGGCACAAATTTATGACAATATAACACTAACGTGGACTGTGGGTATTATCTGCACTTTACTCTAATTCTGTTAGTCCAGCCTCACTTAAGGGAATGTTTTAAGGTCATGTTCTGTAGAGATGAAGAATCTCTTCCCAGTGGGCTGTTTCCTAACTGCGATTTTTTCATCCCTCACAAAGCACTGGTGGATTTTTTGGGCATAGCGTAATTTTCTTAGCCGATAAAGAAGGTTTTGTCTTGTTTTGGTAAGGCACTCATTGACGTAAACATCAGTTTTCATAGAAATAGATGTTTTTTAGTAGGTTGTTTCTTTGTAGGTTTAATTTGGAATTTTAACAGCACTGTTTTTTTTACCTGCTTGGTAGCCCTTCAGTTTGCAATCCTTTAGGTCATCACTACTTATGTTATGGCGAAGGTGGTCCTTGATAAGCTGTAGGGTGGTCTCCATGCAGGTCTCTTTGAGTACTGTGGGTGGGAGATGTTTGTGTTAAACAACAGCGTCAGATAGCTGCTGTTTGGTCATTATGGTCTGGAAGTTTGTTTGACATTGGCAAGTTGTTGGGTCCACTCGTTTATCTTTCCTCTGTAATGTTGGTAGTAAGTAGGGTGACTTGGTCTTTTAGAGTGTTTTATGGTGTCTAGGGACTGGGTGTGGGTGGTTGCTTTGTTGTTCAGATGTCTAGTTTATGTTCAAGAGCAGTGATCTTGTTTAGGTAATCTGCTTGCTAGCTTTTAGTTCCTGCATTTCTTGAGTTAGTTTGGTGACGTTTGGTTCTGAATCGTAAAGATTTTAGCTATTTCTGGGTCGGTTTATCTTCTTGACATCAAATACTGGGAAGGAGTTATCTTGGACTGTGGCGGCAGCCATGTTTGTTGTTGTCTGTCGTGTGTTGTGGTGGTGCCGTGGGTGATGAGGGTTGTGGGCCTGGCTGGCAGTACCAAAAAGTTTCCTCCGTGTATTACTGCTCTCACCTTTGATGTTAGGAGTCCTTAGCTGGTTACTGGATCTTCTTTTATTGCTCTGACCCTTGTCCATTGGCTGTGGCTTCGGGTGAATAGTAGGCGATGGGTGATGGGTGAATGTTGTGGAGTATCACTTCAGTGGCAGCGGGGTAGGAGGTGGTAGTACGAGTCCTATTAGTTGGTAATTTGTGAACTTTTGGGTGATTTCTGCAGTTGATTTATATCATTCTGGGTATCCACACATGTTAGTGTTATGTGGGTCTTGATTAGGTCATCACTGGGCTGCTGGGAACCTCAGGAAGAAGTAAAAATAGAGGACAAGGTTCCTGTTGCCGCTGCCGACGAATATGACGCACACCTGAGGTCAACCCTTAAGAAGGCACTGAACCTGTCACTAGAGGATCAGCAATGGGATCAGGCAACCCTCCCAGGGCGACTGGGAGGTATAGGGGTGCGCAAAGCAACGCATGTTGCTTTACCTGCCTTTCTGTCTTCGTGTTTGGCTTCCAGTGCATTAGTCAAGAAGATTGTTCCTGAACACTTGAGAAACGTGGTAGGAGCTCAAGACCCCAGGTTTACTGAAGCAGCGATTCGGTGAGACACCCTTACAGATTCCTCCAGTAGACCAGCTCCACCCAAAGAACACAAACAGTCCCACTGGGACAAACCGATCATGGAAAAAATAGCCAACACAATGCTCTCCAACGCCTCAGGAAAAGACAAAGTTCGTCTCCTGGCAGTGAAGACACCACACTCAGGAGATTTCCTGTTAGCTGTTCCCAATTCCGACTTGGGCACTCGACTAGACCCACAGGCCATTCGGATTGGTGTTGCTCTTCGCCTAGCCGCCCCCATCCTCACCGAACATAGGTGTATTTGCGGCAGGGCGACAGTTGATCAATTCGGACTTCATGGTCTTGTGTGTCACACAGCAGAAGGGAAGTATGCCAGGCATGAAAAGGTCAATGACATCATAAAGAGAAGCCTCGCCACAGCCCGTTGCCCAGCTCAACGGGAACCCCAAGTGCAGAGGTCTGATGGAAGTCAAAAGCGTCCTGATGGAGCCACTATGCTACCTTGGAAGGATGGAAAGCAGATTGCCTGGGACTACACATGTGCTGCCACATTGGCAGACACCTACTTGCCATACTCCGTAGTGGAAGGGGGTGGAGCTGCCAGCCACAGGGAGACCCAGAAGATCCGCAAATATTAAGACCTTCCCCCTTGCTATAACGTCATCCCAATAGGGTCGGAGACCCTTGGAGCATGGGGCAAGTGTGCTCTAAAGTTCCTCAAAGAGCTGGGTGAAAAGCTCATCATAGAAACCAAGGACCACAGGGCGACCAGCTTCCTCTTTCGAAGACTCAGTGTTGCATTCCAGAGAGGAAATGCCTGCAGCATTCTGGGCACGCGGCCCACCGCCGGGGAACTGGACGAAGTACTCGAGATGTAGCTCTGAGTTACCTATGTTGTTTTACTTTCTATCGTATTTTTGTGAATGTTTTGTCAATGTATTTTGTCTTTAAATAAAATATATATAAAATATAGGGGGTGGTAGGAGAAAATTCTCAAACAGCTTCAGGGAGAACCTTGAGTTTTCCCTGAAGCAAGTTTATTCTTTTCTCTGAGGATGAGGGTCCCTATACAGTTCTAGAGGTGGTACCTCCCTATATTTTATATATTATGTAATTTTTATTAATTATATATATATATATATATATATATATATATATATATATATATATATTATATATATATATATATAATTATATATATATATATAATATATATTTATATATATATATAATATATTTATATAATATATATATATATATACGTAAATGCAAACAATCGCAGACCGGCTATCTTAAGTATGCAGGGCAAGCAACAGGAGGGTGGAAATCCTGATGATGCACTTCTCAGTGCATCATCAGGAGCTGTGCAATGTTACAAGGGAGCAACCAAAGCAGGGAGAGAGGTCTCGGAGTAGTGTAGGTGTCACAGTCCATGTTTACCCTTAGACTGGGTTAGTAGTCGGTGCCAACCCCACCCTACCATCCTCCCCCTACTACCTATATGGGGTAGGAGGGTTTCTGAGATGTCAAGTATGAAATTATAAGATATAAAACGCCAGCCCTAAACTTTTTCTAATCGTTCATATTTGGTCATGTGGTTTGAGAAAATAATTTTCTCGTTAGATACTGAAGACATGGATTGCTATTATTCAGTGTGACCTTTCCGAACAATGAAAGAAAGGAATACAATGTGCTCTTTGTCCTTGTAAATGGACAAAGAGCACATTCATTTCCTTTCTTTTATTAATTAAATAGGTTACACAGAATAATAGCAATCCATATACTACATAATATCCTCTGAGAAATGTATTTTCTCAAGTCACAGGACCTGTTCTAAACGGTTAGAAAAAGCTAAGGGTGGACTATTATACCTTCTAATTTCATCATTCTTGACTTCTAAAAAGCCTCTTACCCCATATGGTGGGTTACAGGAATGGGGGATGATGGCAGTGGTGAGTTTGATGATGATCGCTGGCCACATTTCAAGAGAATCAGGAGGCGACAGGCCCACTTTGCTCTGTTCTGAGAAAAAAACTTTCCCTGACTCTTTCAGTTGCAGCTTTGCAGCACTGCATACCTCCTGATGACGCACTGAGAAGTGTGAAAGTACTTGAGCTCAAGATTTCCACCCCCTGTGGCTTGTCTTTATATATATATATATATATATATATATATATATATATATATATATATATATATATATATATATATATATATATTATATATATATATATATATATATATGTATATATATATACAGAGAGAGAGAGAGAGAGAGAGAGAGAGAGAAACCAAGGACCACAGGACGACCAGCTTCCTCTTTCAGAGACTTGGTGTCGTGATCCAGAGAGGAAATGCCTGCAGCATTCCGGGGAGTTGGACGAAGTATTCGAGATATAGCTCTGAATTGTTATCTGGAGTTTACCTGGAGAGAGTTCCGGGGGTCAACGCCCCCGCGGCCCGGTCTGTGACCAGGCCTCCTGGTGGATCAGAGCCTGATCAACCAGGCTGTTACTGCTGGCTGCACGCAAACCAACGTACGAGCCACAGCCCGGCTGATCAGGAACCGACTTTAGGTGCTTGTCCAGTGCCAGCTTGAAGACTGCCAGGGGTCTGTTGGTAATCCCCCTTATGTATGCTGGGAGGCAGTTGAACAGTCTCGGGCCCCTGACACTTATTGTATGGTCTCTTAACGTGCTAGTGACACACCTACTTTTCATTGGGGGATGTTGCATCGTCTGCCAAGTCTTTTGCTTTCGTAGTGAGTGATTTTCGTGTGCAAGTTCGGTACTAGTCCCTCTAGGATTTTCCAGGTGTATATAATCATGTAGCTCTCCCGCCTGCGTTCCAGGGAATACAGGTTCAGGAACCTCAAGCGCTCCCAGTAATTGAGGTGTTTTATCTCCGTTATGCACGCCGTGAAGGTTCTCTGTACATTTTCTAGGTCAGCAATTTCACCTGCCTTGAAAGGTGCTGTTAGTGTGCAGCAATATTCCAGCCTAGATAGAACAAGTGACCTGGAGAGTGTCATCATGGGCTTGGCCTCCCTAGTTTTGAAGGTTCTCATTATCCATTCTGTCATTTTTCTAGCAGATGCGATCGATACAATGTTATGGTCCTTGAAGATGAGATCCTCCGACATGATCACTCCCAGGTCTTTGACGTTGGTGTTTCGCTCTATTTTGTGGCCAGAATTTGTTTTGTACTCTGATGAAGATTTAATTTCCTCGTGTTTACCATATCTGAGTAATTGAAATTTCTCATCGTTGAACTTCCTATTGTTTTCTGCAGCCCACTGAAAGATTTGGTTGATGTCCGCCTGGAGCCTTGCAGTGTCTGCAATGGAAGACACTGTCATGCAGATTCGGGTGTCATCTGCAAAGGAAGACACGGTGCTGTGGCTGACATCCTTGTCTATGTCAGATATGAGGATGAGGAACAAGATGGGAGAGAGTACTGTGCCTTGTGGAACAGAGCTTTTCACCGTGCCTGCCTCGGACTTTACTCTGTTGACTACTATTCTCTGTGTTCTGTTAGTGAGGAAATTATAGATCCATCGACCGACTTTTCCTGTTATTCCTTTAGCACCATTTGGCGCTATTCCCATGGTACACTTGGCGAAGGCTTTTGCAAAGTCTGTATTTAAAATTTCTCTCTTCTTTTTTTTTCAGGCATCTAGGACCTTGTCGTAGTGAGCCAATAGTTGAGACAGACAGGAGCGACCTGTTCTAAACCCATGTTGCCCTGGGTTGTGTAGCTGATGGGTTTCTAGATGGTGATCTTGCTTCTTAGGACTCTTTCAAAGATTTTTATGATATGGAATGTTAGTGCTATCGGTCTGTAGTTCTTTGCTGTTGCTTTACTGCCCCCTTTGTGGAGTGGAGCTATGTCTGTTGTTTTTAGTAACTGTGGGACGACCCCCGTGTCCATGCTCCCTCTCCATAGGATGGTAAAGGCTCGTGATAGAGGCTTCTTGCAGTTCTTGATGAACACGGAGTTCCATGAGTCTGGCCCTGGGGCAGAGTGCATGGGCATGTCATTTATCGCCTGTTCGAAGTCATTTGGCGTCAGGTTAACATCAGATAGGCTTGTGTTAACCAAATTCTGTGGCTCTCTCATAAAATTTTCATTTTCATCTTCGACTCTCAGTCTGGTTAGTGGCTTGCTAAAAACTGAGTCATATTGGGACTTGAGTAGCTCACTCATTTCCTTGCTGTCATCTGTGTAGGACCCATCTTGTTTAAGTAAGGGCCCAATACTGGACGTTGTTCTCGACTTTGATTTGGCATAGGAGAAGAAATACTTTGGGTTTCTTTTGATTTCATTTATGGCTTTTAGTTCTTCCCGCGATTCCTGACTCCTATAAGATTCCTTTAGCTTAAGTTCGATGTTTGCTATTTCTCTGACCAGTGTCTCCCTACGCATTTCAGATAGATTGACCTCTTTCAGCCGTTCTGTTATTCTTTTCCGTCGCCTGTAAAGAGAGCGCCTGTCTCTTTTTATTCTACATCTACTCCTCCTTTTTCTTAGAGGAATAAGTCTTGTGCATACATCGAGTGCCACCAAGTTAATCTGTTCAAGGCATAAGTTGGGGTCTGTGTTGCTTAGTATATCTTCCCAGCTTATATCGGTTAGGACTTGGTTTACTTGGTCCCACTTTATGTTTTTGTTATTGAAGTTGAATTTGGTGAATGCTCCCTCGTGACTAATCTCATTTTGTCGGTCTGGGGCTCTGCGCATACATGTCTGAACCTCAATTATGTTGTGATCTGAGTATATTGTTTTTGAAATGATGACATTTCTTATCAGATCATCATTGTTAGTGAAGATGAGGTCTAGTGTATTCTCCATTCTAGTAGGCTCTATTATTTGCTGGTTTAAATTGAATTTTGTGCAGAGATTTAAAAGCTCGTGTGAGTGTGAGTTTTCATCAGAGCTGCCTCCTGGTGTTATTACTGCAACAATATTATTTGCTATATTCCTCCATTTTAGGTGCCTTAAGTTGAAATCCCCCAGGAGCAAGATGTTGGGTGCAGAAGCTGGAAGATTTTTCCAGACAGTGGTCAATTTTTAACAGCTGTTCCTGGAATTGCTGGGATGTTGCATCCGGAGGCTTGTAGACTACCACAATGACTAGGTTTTGGTTCTCGACCTTTACTGCTAAAAACTTCCACTACATCATTTGAGGCATTAAGCAGTTCTGTGCAAACAAGTGACTCTGCAATGTACAGGCCCAAACCCCCCCCCCTTTGCCTGTTCACTCTGTCACATATGTATAGGTTGTAACCTGGGATCCATATTTCGTTGTCTAAGTTATCCTTTATGTGGGTCTCAGTGAAAGCCGCGAACATTGCCTTTGCCTTTGCAAGCAGTCCACGGATAAAAGGGGTATTTTGTTGTTTGTTGCTGGCTTTAGACCCTGTATATTTGCAAAGAAGAATGTCATCGGACTGGTGGTATTGTTGGTACTGGGGGGGGATTTTTTTTCCGGCATTGTATCTGTATCTGTTGGTTTGGAGTGGAGACCATCGACTGTGTTCCACTCCAGGAATGACTGGTTTTGGGTGTACAATTTCTGCCATTTCCTGCCAGTTTTTTTTCCTTCCGGCACTAAAAATCCTCTCCCTCTTGAGTGGCTGTGGCTACCCAGGTTTTCCCATGTCCTGGATGTTTTGTATTTTTTTGTTACCCTTTGGATGGTGTCCCTGGCAATTTTAAGTTATAGCACAGTCTTTCCTGTACTGAAGGGGTTTACACATTTCAGGGGGGAAAAAGCTTACAGGAAGGGAGTTTTGCTTTTTTCTGTTGTCATTTGGGCACGGCATTTCTAGGGTGGTCATAGTTGCACGTCCCATCTGTTTTTCCAGATTTTCCATGTCTGCAGATACCAAGTGCATAGTATGTGCACAGGCTTGGTTTCCGTTTGCCTTGGGTTTCTGTGACTGTATTCCCTGTTGGTGCATGTTTACCTGTCTTATTCCTATCTTCCCTAAACACCAACAATGGAGCTCCCACCAGTTGTTTTTGGTAATATATCCTCACTATTGCTAGTGGAGTCCTCTTGTTTGCTATTTCCTGTTGTATTTCTTGTTTGCAATATTGGTTTTATCTTATCTTTGACTACACTTGTTTCCCCACTACGGCTCCTGTCCCTATGAGGTCATTTATATGCATTCCTTCCTGCGTATAATTCCCGACTACCTGGCAAAATCTCCAGCTTCACCATTACTGTCTCCAAGGACAGCCCTCAGTTCACCATTACTGTCTCCCAGGGGCAGCATCTCCAACTTCACCATTACTGTTTTCTCAGGACAGCATCTCCCGCTTCACCCAAATTTCTGTCTCCAGGACAGCACCTCCTGCTTCACCATTTCTGTCTCCCAGGACAGCACCTCCAGTTCACCCTTGCTGTCTCCCAGGACAGACCTCCAGCTTCACCATTACTGTCTCCCAGGACAACCCCTCCAGCTTCACCATACTGTCTCCCCCGACAGCACTATCAGCCCCACATTTACTGACTACCAGGATATCACCTCCAGCCTTACAGTTTCTGACTACATGGCCAGTATCAAGGGCAGTACCATTCAGCCCAGACTTTTTATGTTCCCATCTGTTGTAGAAAGCTTCCAGGTTGTCTATGAAAGCAGCTTTGATGTTATCCTCTTTTAATACCCTTGTGATTTTAGTCCACAGATTTATCTCCTTTGGGCATACCCAAAAACACTTCCCTGTTTTAATACTGCTTGTAGCTAGTTCTTGGATATCTGCACAAGGGGCGTGACACCAATTTCCACAAAAATGACAATTTATTCATGTGGAAGCCCGTTTGTTTGATTTATTGCAGACTACACATAGCTTCATAATGATTTGAATGGTTGATTTGCTGTAATTCTACTAGCAACCTCTTGAACACTCTATTAATAACCTCTTTAAGTAAAGCTCTAGCTATCTGTATTTCTATTTCTAACTGTACTTTTATATCAGGACAGCTTACCGGAGTACACTCCTGGAGTTTGTTTTATATTTATTGTTTGTGTTTATAAGGGCGCCTACAACCCCATCCGTTTACAGTCTGCTTTATTGTCCAACGAATCCGTTTGAAACCGGCCAAGGGTTCGACCAGTCGAGGGTTTGGAGCCAGTCTGATCTGATCACTGGGTCACTAAGGTATTTTACTCAATATTGTATTTTTGATAATATGTTTTGTCAATGTATCTTTTTTTAAAATAAAGCATATGTAGAATATATAGGGAGTGGTAGGAGAAAATTTTCAAACAGCTTCAGGAAGAACTTTGACTTTTTTCTGAAGCAAGTTTATTCTTTTCTCTGAGGATGAGGGTCCCTAGGACAGTTCTAAAGGTGGTATCTCCCTTTATTATATATATATATATATATATATATATATATATATATATATATATATATATATATATATTATATATAATATATATATATATATATATATATATATATATATATATATATAATATATGTAATAAGATCACAATAAACAGGTGATTTCAGAATATGCAAAACAACCACTGTGAAAGAATAGAGAAATTCCAAACGCTTTCGTGACTACTCACATTATCAAGGAACTTGATAATGTGAGTAGTCACGAAAGCGCTTGAAATTTCTCTATTCTTTCACAGTGGTTGTTTTGCATATATATATACATATATATATATATATATATATATATATATATATATATATATATATAATATATATATATATTATATATATATATATATATAATATATATATATATATTATATATTTTATATAATATATATATATATATAATATAATATATAT
>NC_069401.1:73503034-73515534 GCF_026875155.1 Cherax quadricarinatus | reverse complement strand
TTCATAAATGTTACTTTGCTCACACTCCAACAGCACGTCAAGTATTAAAAACCATTTGTCTCCATTCACTCCTATCAAACACGCTCACGCATGCCTGCTGGAAGTCCAAGCCCCTCGCACACAAAACCTCCTTTACCCCCTCCCTCCAACCCTTCCTAGGCCGACCCCTACCCCGTCTTCCTTCCACTACAGCCTGATACACTCTTGAAGTCATTCTGTTTCGCTCCATTCTCTCTACATGTCCGAACCACCTCAACAACCCTTCCTCAGCCCTCTGGACAACAGTTTTGGTAATCCCGCACCTCCTCCTAACTTCCAAACTACGAATTCTCTGCATTATATTCACACCACACATTGCCCTCAGACATGACATCTCCACTTCCTCCAGCCTTCTCCTCGCTGCAACATTCATCACCCACGCTTCACACCCATATAAGAGCGTTGGTAAAACTATACTCTCATACATTCCCCTCTTTGCCTCCAAGGACAAAGTTCTTTGTCTCCACAGACTCCTAAGTGCACCACTCACTCTTTTTCCCTCATCAATTCTATGATTCACCTCATCTTTCATAGACCCATCCGCTGACACGTCCACTCCCAAATATCTGAATACGTTCACCTCCTCCATACTCTCTCCCTCCAATCTGATATTCAATCTTTCATCACCTAATCTTTTTGTTATCCTCATAACCTTACTCTTTCCTGTATTCACCTTTAATTTTCTTCTTTTGCACACCCTACCAAATTCATCCACCAATCTCTGCAGCTTCTCTTCAGAATCTCCCAAGAGCACAGTGTCATCAGCAAAGAGCAGCTGTGACAACTCCCACTTTGTGTGTGATTCTTTATCTTTTAACTCCACGCCTCTTGCCAAGACCCTCGCATTTACTTCTCTTACAACCCCATCTATAAATATATTAAACAACCACGGTGACATCACACATCCTTGTCTAAAGCCTACTTTTACTGGGAAAAAATTTCCCTCTTTCCTACATACTCTAACTTGAGCTCACTATCCTCGTAAAAAACTCTTCACTGCTTTCAGTAACCTACCTCCTACACCATACACTTGCAACATCTGCCACATTGCCCCCCTATCCACCCTGTCATATGCCTTTACCAAATCCATAAATGCCACAAAGACCTCTTTAGCCTTATCTAAATACTGTTCACTTATATGTTTCACTGTAAACACCTGGTCCACACACCCTATATATATATATATATATATATATATATATATATATATATAATTATATATATATATATATATATATATATATATATATATATATTATAATATATATGTATATATATATATATATATATATATATATATATATATATATATATATATATATATATATATATATATAGTGCCACCTCCAGAACTGGCCTGGGCACTCTCATCCTGAGAGAAGAGAATAAACGTACTTCAGGGAAAATTCAAGATTCTTCACAGAGCTGTGTGAATATTTTCTTTTCCTACCACCCTCTGTATTCTATGTGAACTTTATTTATAAACAAAATACATTAACAGAGATACAAAAGGGAATGAAAACAACATAAATGACATCTCACAGCCTACATCTAAAATACTTCATCCAGCTCCTCGGCAGTGAGCCGTGTACCCAAAATGCTGCGGACATTTTTCCTCAGGATCACAACACTGAATATCAGAAAGAGGAAGCTAGCCGCTCTGGGGTCCTTGGTTTCTGTGATGAGTTTTTCACTTAACTCTTTAAGGAATTTAAAGCACTTGCTCAATGCTCCAAAGGTCTCCGACCCTACTGGGACGAAGTTATAGCATGGTGATCTGGGTCTCCCTGAAACTGACGGTCCCACCCCCTTTAGCTTCAGAATATAGTAAGTGCCAGCCAAAATAGAGGCACAGATGATGTCCCAAGCAATCTGCTTACCATCATTCCAGGACAGCATGGTGACTCCATCTGGACGATTTTGACTTCTATCAGACCACAGCACTTGAGGTTCCCGTTCATATCTGGCATACTTCCCTTCCGATGTGTGACATACGAGACCATGTAGTCCCAACTGATCAGCTTACACTCTGCCGCAAATGCATCTATGTTCGGTGAGCATGGCGGCAGCTAGGTGAAGAACTACACCAATGCGAATGGCCTGTGGGTCCAGTCGAGTGCCCAAGGAGTAATTGGGATCAGTTAAGAGGAACGTTCTCTCCTGAATGTAGTGTCTTCACCGCTAGGAGACATTGTGTTGGCATTTTTTCTCATAATCGGTTTATCCCAGTGGGACTGTTTGTGCTCTTTGGGAGGAGATACATGATTATATACACCTGGAAAATCCTAGAGGGTATAGTACCGAACTTGCACACGAAAATCACTCACTACGAAAGCAAAAGAATTGGCAGACGATGCAACATCCCCCCAATGAAAAGCAGGGGTGTCACTAGCACGTTAAGAGACCATAAAATAAGTGTCAGGGGCCCGAGACTGTTCAACTGCCTCCCAGCATACATAAGGGGGATTACCAACAGACCCCTGGCAGTCTTCAAGCTGGCACTGGACAAGCACCTAAAGTCGGTTCCTGACCAGCCGGGCTATGGCTCGTACGTTGGTTTGCGTGCAGCCAGCAGCAACAGCCTGGTTGATCAGGCTCTGATCCACCAGGAGGCCTGGTCACAGACCGGGCCGCGGGGGTGTTGACCCCCGGAACTCTCTCCAGGTAAACTCCAGGAGTTGGTCTGCTTGAAGAGTCTGCAAGAGTGTTCCACTGCGTGGCTGCTTCGATGAACTTGGGGTCTTGAGCTCCTACAGCACCTCTCAAGATTTCAGGGACAATCTCCTTTACTAGTTCACTGGAAGCCATAAACGGGGATAGAAATGCAGGTAATGCTACCTTCGTTGCCTTACGTACCCGTATACATCCAAGTCACACTGGAAGAATTGCGTGATCCCATTACTGATCTTCCAGTGACAGATTCAGTACCTTCATAAGGATATACCTCACCTGTGCGTCATTCTCGCTGAGTGTTGGGTTGTCGAAAGAGGATGCACACCTCAAGAAATTAGTTAGTCTTGAAAGAGTTAAACACCTTATTCTCTCCTCTATTCTCTTCGTGTCATTCAGTTTGTCCTTGAGGACTGTGTCGATGGCCTGATGACCCAGCGGTGCTCCCAACAGAATGCTATAGGACGGGATAGAAGTTTAGGTTTCAGAGAAGATTGCTTGCACAGCTATAACTATTTCCAGGTTTGTTGTGATAATTTCGCATTTGGAGGGATTGAGAATGAGACATCACACTTCAGATGACCCTCCGAACTACATCCTTTGCATTACTCTGAGTGAAAATATGAGTTTGCTTTAGTCCTTATATTAATATTCTGGTGGTGAAAAAGGTTACCTCTTAGCCTTTATGATCCACGTACAGCCGATAGGCTTTAAACTCCATTAACCAACCAACCAACCATCCATCCTTCGCAACTGCAGAGTCCTGGACAAAGAAGAAGAAGAAACAACAGGACATCGACAGAAGATAAAAGAAGACAAGCCTCAGAGCCATAAAGAAATATATTTTCAGTCCCATCGTGGCATATAAGAGGAACGATCGCAGTAAGGCAGTGGTGGAGTCCAACCCTACACATAATCTTAAGAGTAGATATAACAGAGCACAAGAGTCCAGGAACCAATAATGCCTGTGACTGCAGTTGAAAAAGTCGGGTAAGGAACAAGGACTCGACCCGGGCAAACTCTTTTCGATGAGTTCAGTTCTGTGAGTATACACATGGAGGACAAGACGGAAGCAAGTGCTGGTAAGTGGCTCAAAAGAAACATCAACATATGCATCAACTTTGGCAGTGGATAATTTATATTTTAAAGCAATATTATGAGTGGTGCCTCAGGACCTTCTTAGATAAACTGATGAAAGAAACATAATTGCATTATACTTATAAAAAGCGTTAAAGCCGTGAGGGTCATTCAGCGCTGCATGGTAAAGGATTCCTGATGGCAGGAGCAAAAAATCTAAGTAAATCAGCTTAAGCAAAAGCATCCTAAAACGAACCTACATTACTGGTAGGATTTTCAGGAAGACTGTCGTAGAATGTATGCCAAGACGCCGAAGGAAAGGTTGAAAATGAAGTCGACGTCTTCTCTGAAGAATGGGGGCTATCTATCACAAGATATTGCAGAGTCAGCTTAACCTGACAATATTAACAGAGTGGCGTAGTATACACCTTTTCCAAGAGCTGGCAGCCAGTGGGTGAGACGAATGAGATCAATGCGTACTTGTGAAAAACCTATTTCCCACATTCTACGGTGGTGAAGTGAGGCTTCACCTAAAACAACATATTGGTCACTAATTCTGACTTACGACGTTGCCAGCGTAACACAAGGATAAATGACTGGAAAGGTGGGGTCACATCGACAGTATGTAGCTAAAGACATATGCAAAGTTCAAGACATTTATAGAGAAAACTTGTCGCCATGAGTGCTTCTTCAATCCGCTCGTGGTGAAACGTTTCCTCAATAAATATCTTGAACTATGCCTATATGTCTTTATCTGCATAACCCAGGATACATCGATATTGCCAAGCAGTGTAGCTTATTTTTCACTGGGGTCCTTTTCTCGATTCTTCCGAGGATGTGAACAACGTCACCTGATTAAGAACGAACTGAAGACTGGACTGAAGAAGTCCCTAGCTGGCGATACGTTTCCAGAATAAAGATACCCTAATGTTGCACAAGTGTTTCACTTATCAACTTGTAGGTTATGTAAACCATTTATTCATATTCTTGACGTCTATTTACTATTGGATAACATGAACAAAAAATCTTAGGAAACCTGCCCTTACGTCCCTGATATGCCTACCCAATAAAAAGCAACTTAGCGACTCTTAATACTTTCCCTGAGCTATGAATGAATGATGGTTATACCTTTAAAATTTTAGTGTCTAGTATATCCCAGTAGGACGCCCAGGGCTAGCAGGCTTGTATTTCACGGAAAGGCAGAGAATATGTAACCAGCGTTTTTCTAATGTTACAGAATACACAGCTCAAGTGAATTTATCTACTAAATAATGTTTTTAATTATGTATCATTAGAGTCGAATACTTTCACACCAAGTAAACGCAGAAGCTATATATCTCAGTCTTTAGTGGCAGGGATAGAAAATAGCTGATCATACTGAACAGCTAGGTGTCACACTCAGAAGTTGGGAATCATCCCTCAGAACAGCTAAACGACAGCTCTAAAAGCTGAAGCTCAGTTTCATAGGGGTAGAAATCAACCCTGTCAGTCACAACTAACCTAGTAATGAAACCAAAGGCTGGAGCTGAGCTCTGGCAAACACAGCTAAGTACCTTGCCTAGAAGGGGAGTGGGCAATGAATGGATGTCTAGGGCAAATGGTGTAAATTGTTGGCTAGACAGGTACTGCAAGGAACTTCCAGTCCCATTCATTAATAATTGTGAAAAATTTTATGGCAAACGTTATATGTATGCAAGGGATGGGGTACATCCGTCTGGGGCCAGAGTGGTTGCATTAGCCACCTCGATTGAGGGGGCCATTGCTGACTTGTCTAGGATTATAAACTGATAGATTATAGAGGTATGGGTGTGTGGGCAACAATCAGATTGCAGTACAAGGGTTGAAAAAAACAGATATTACCGGGATACCTCAGGGATATGTTGAATAGACAATATTCAAAATATTCAAAAGTTGCTAGTAATGGCAAAGACAGTAAAGGGCAGCTAGTGATTAGCTCCCTTAAGGTTTATTATACTAATAGTAGGAGTTTAAGAAATAAGATAGGTGAGCTAAGATTACGTGCATGTGCGGGTAATATAGATATTATTGCTATAACAGAGACCAGGTTCGACGTGAAAGATAGAGAAATGCCTTGTGAATGCTACACACAAGGCTATAAACTATTTCGCACTGATAGGGTCAACAGGAAGGATGGTGGAGTGGCGATGTATGTCATAGATAATTTAAATTGTTATGTTAGACAAGACACAGACTCTAGCTGGCTACAGTTTCTCGAGGGTAGTGAAAAATTAATTTTGGGTGTGATATATAGGCCCCCAAACCTTGATAGGGAGTGCAGTAAGCTGCTATGGGATGAAATTCATAAGGCGTCTTGACACGAAAATGTGTTAATGGGGAATTTTAACTGTAGACTAATTGATTGGAGCAATGTGACTTTCTTGATATGATTCAGGATTGTTTTTTTAAAAAGTTTGTGACAGAACCAATCAGAGGAAAGAACCTTCTTGACTTAGCTCTTACCAACAAAGAATCACTAATTAATAATCTTGAGGTTAATGATGAGTGTGGGGAAAGCAACTACAAATCACTTAGTTTCAATATATCGTAGAATTACTAAAATAACTGCAATCAAGTCTCTGTCCCAGACATCTGCTTGGCCTATTTCATGTGACTGAGAAATTACCTGGGTGGCTGAATTGGAATGACCTGACTACGGGTCAGGTAGGTGGTGATGGAAGCCAATATGACGTTTCAAAGAGCGTTCTAGCTGCCTAGACAACTTATATTCCGAGTAGGGAAATTAGGTCAAACAAAAATGATCAAAAATGGATAAACAATAAATTAAAACATCTTACTGGCCAAAAAAGAGGCCTATATAGGCGTATCAAAAGAGGGAGTGGGCAGTTAAGAAATCAATATATTCAGCTAAAGAGTGAAATAAAAATGGGAATAAGAAAAGCAAAAACGGATTGTGAGGCTAAAGTCGCAAGGGATTCGTAGACTAACCCAAAAAGTTTCTTTCAGGTATATAGAAGTAAGACTAGGGACAAGATAAGCCTACTCAAAAGTGACTCAGGTCAGATCTCTGACAGTGATAAAAAAATGTGTGAAATTTTTAACATTTTCTCTCAGTTTTTACACAGGAAGATACTAGCAAAATTCCAGAAATAATAAATTATGTAGAACAGGACAATAATGAACTATGCACGATTGCAGTAACTAGTGACATGGTCCTCAGACAAATAGAGAAATTAAAACCCAGCGAATCCCCAGGCCCTGATGAACTGTATGCAAGACTTTAAAGGAATGTAAAGACGAAGTTAACAAAGCTTTGGCTAATCTTTTCAGCATAAGAACATAAGAAAGAAGGAACACTACAGCAGGCCTACTAGCCCATGAGAGGCAGGTCTAAGTCTCCTATCGGCTTAGGGCAATGACCCACCTAGTCAGGTAAGGTCACATCCACTTAAGGAATAGGAACGGCATGAGACCTAGTAGCACAAACTAGTCAGGTCGAACTCACACCCACTCACACTCTCATGTATTTATCTAACCTATTTTTAAAACGAAGAGAGATAGTAGATTAGTTGCAAGATTAGTTGCAAGTGTAGGTAATATAGATATTATTGCTATAACAGAGACCTGGTTCAACTTGAAAGATAGAGAAATGCCTTCTGAATGCAACATACAGGGTTATAAACTATTCCACACTGATAGGGTCAACAGGAAGGGTGGTGAAGTGGCGATGTATGTCAGAGATAATTTAAATTGTTGTCTTAGACATGATATAAGATTAGAAACATCGAACACAGAATCTGTTTGGCTACAGTTTCTCGAGGGACTTGACAAATTAATTTTGGGTGTGATTTATAGGCCCCCAAACCTTGATAGGGAGTGCAGTAAGCTGTTATGGGACGAAATTCATAAGGCATCTAGATATGAAAATGATGTGATAATGGGAGATTTTAACTTTAGACAAATTGAATGGAACAATATGACAGGAAATTTTGAGTCTAGTGACTTTCTTGATACGGTTCAGGATTCCTTTTTAGAACAGGTTGTGACAGAACCAACTAGAGGAAAGAATCTGCTTGACTTGGTTCTTGCCAACAAAGATTCACTAATCAATAATCTTGAGGTTAATGATGAGCTTGGGGAAAGTGATCACAAATCACTTAGTTTCAATATATCATGGAATTACCCAGATAACTGCAATCAAATCTCTGTCCCATATTTTTGCATGGCGACTTCATGGGACTGAAAAATTACCTGGGTGGGCTAAATTGGGATGTCTTGACTATGGGTCAGGTAGGTGATCTTGGTTGCCAATATGACGTTTTTCATAGCATAGTTCAAGCTGCCCAGACAACTTTTGTTCCGAGTAAGGAAATTAGATCTAACAAAAATGATCCCAAATGGATGAACAATAGATTAAAACATCTCTTTGGTCAAAAGAGAGGCAAATATAGGCGTATCAGAAGAGGGGATGGGCAGTTAAGAAATCAATACATTCATTTAAAGAGAGAAATAAAGAAAGGAATAAGAAAAGCAAAAGGGGATTATGAGGCTAAGGTCGCAAGGGATTCAAAGACTAACCCAAAAGGGTTCTTTCAGGTGTACAGAGGTAAGATTAGGGACAAGATTCGCTCACTTAAGAGTAACTCTGGTCAGATCACTGACAGTGATGAGGATATGTGTGAAATTCTCAATACTTACTTCCTCTCAGTTTTCACCCAGGAAAATACTAGCAATATTCCTGAAATAATAGATTATGTAGAACAGGATAATAAACTATGTACGATTGCAGAAAACTAGTGACATGGTCCTCAGACAAATAGAGAAACTAAAACCTAACAAATTCCCAGGCCCTGATGAACTGTTTGCAAGGGTGTTAAAGAAATGTAAAGAGTAACTTAGCATACTTTTGGCTAATCTTTTTAACATGTCACTACAAACTGGCATAGTGCCTGATAAGTGGAAAATGGCAAATGTAATACCTATTTACAAGGCAGGTGACAGGTACTTTGCTTCGAACAATAGACCAATAAGCCTTACCTCCATAGTGGGAAAATTTATGGAATCAATAATTGCTGAAGCAATTCGCAGCCATCTTACGAATTTACTAACTTTTTTCACTAAGGTGTTTGAGGAGGTAGATCATGGTAATGAATATGATATTGTGTATATGAACTTCAGTAAGGTTTTCGACAGAGTTCCACACCAGAGGCTATTGAGGAAACTTAAGGCACAAAGAATAGGAAGAGAAATTTTTTACTGGGTAGAGGCATGGCTAACAAATAGGCAGCAGAGAGTTTGCATAAATGGAGAGAAATCAAATGGGGGGGACGTCACAAGCGGTGTTTTTCCTCAGGGGTCAGTGTTGGGGCCCGTTGTTGTTCACATTTACATAAACGACATAGATGAGGAATAAATAGCGACATAAGCAAAATTTGCTGATGACACCAAAAAAAGGCCGTCCAGTTCATTTTAATGAGGGACACTAGAGCACTCCAGGTGATTTGAATAGACTGATGCAATGGTCAGAGAAGTGGCAAATGCAGTTTAATATTGGGCAAATGCAAAGTTCTAAATGTTGGACAGGGAAATAACCATGCCACATATAAACTATGTAGATCTTAATACTACTGATTTTCGAAAAGGATTTAGGAGTCTGGTTAGCGTAATCTAAAAAACCCAAGACAACAGTGCATTAGTGTTCGCAATAAAGCTAACAGAATTCTTGGCTTTATATCAAGAAGTATAAATAATAGAAGTCCTCAGGTTGTTCTTCAACTCTATATATCTTTGGTTAGGCCTCATTTAGACTATGCTGCTCAGTTCTGGTCACCGTATTACAGAATGGATATAAATGCTCTGAAAACGTACAGAGGAGGATGACAAAGATGATCCCATGTATCAGAAATCTTCCATATGAGGATAGACTGAGGGCCCTGAATCTGCACTCTCTCGAAAGGCGTAGAATTAGGGGGATAGGATCGAGGTGTATAAATGGAAAACAGGAATAAATAAAGGGGATGTAAATAGCGTGCTGAAAATTTCCAGCCAAGACAGGACTCGCAGCAATGGTTTCAAGTTGGAAAAATTCAGATTCAGGAAGGATATAGGAAAGCACTGGTTTGGTAATAGAGTCGTGGATGAGTGGAACAAACTCCCGAGTACAGTTATTCAGGCTAAAACGATGTGTAGTTTTTAAAAATAGGTTAGATAAATACATGAGTGGGTGTGGGTGGGAGTGAGTTGGACCTGACTAGCTTGTGCTGCTGGGTCTGGTGCCGTGCTCCATCGTTGAGTGGAGGTGACCAGACTGGGTGGGTCATTGGGCTAATCCAGGAGGGGTGGGTCATTGCGCTAATCCCAGGGGGGACACATGGACCTGCTCCGCATGGGTCCGTAGGCCTGTTGCAGTGTTCCTTCTTTCTTATGTTCTTAAGACCACATGTCTTAGCTTTTATGAAGGTACTCGTGAGTTAGTTCCCCTCATCCACAACTCTATTACCAAACCAGTGATTTCCTATATTCTTACTGAATTTGATTTTTCCAACTTAAAACCATTGCTGCTATTCCTGTCTTGGCTAGATATTTTTTTAGTGCCCTATTTACATTCCCTTTATTTATTCCTGTTTTCCATTTATACACCTCAGACATATCACCCCCAATTCTATGCCTTTCTAGAGTGTGCAAATTCAGGACCCTCAGTCTGTCCTCATAGGGAAGATTTCTGTTACATGGGATTAACTTTGTCATCCTCCTTTGTACGTTTTCCAGCGCCTTTATATCCATTCTGTAATACAGTGACCAGAACTGAGCAGCATAGTCTAAATGAGACCTAACCAAGGATATATAGAGTTGAAGAATAAACTGAGGACTCCTATTATTTATGCTCCTTGATATGAAGCAAAGGATTCTGTTTGCTTTATTGTGAACACTTATGCAATGTTGTCTTGGTTTTAGATTACTGCTAACCAGAACTCCCAAATCATTTTAGCAATCAGTAATATTAAGATCTACATTATTTAGTTTATATGTGGCATGATTATTTTCTTGTCCAATGTTTAGAACGTTGCATTTGCCTATATTAAACTGCATCTGTCACTTCTCCGACCAATGCATCAGTCTATTCAAGTCTTCTTGGAGTACTCTGATGTCCTCTTTTAAACGAATTAGGTGACCTATTACGGTGTCATCAGCAAACTTGTTTATATTGCTATTTATTCCCTCATCAATGTCGTTTATATAAATTGTGCACAACTGTGGACCCAACACTGACCTTCGTGGAACACCGCTTGTGATGTACCCCACTCTGATTTCTTCCCATTGATGCAAACTCTCTGCTGCCTATATGTCAATTATGCCTCTACCCAGAAAAAAGTTTCTCCTATTCCGTGTGCCTTAATTTTCCTCAGTAACTTCTGATGTGAAAGTGTATCAAAAACCTTACCGACGTCTACATACAAAATATCATATTCATTACCATGATCTACTTCCTCAAATACCTTAGTGAAAAAAAAGTTAGTAAATACGTAAGGCAGGAACACCCCTTTGTAAAACCATGCTGAGATTCATTAATCAATTTATGCCTTTCAAGATTACGAATTGCCTCAGAAATTACTGAATCCACATACTTTTCCTACTATGGAGGTAAGGCTTATTGTTCTATACTTCGAAGCTAAGGACCTGTCTCCTGCTTTGTAAATAGATATTACATTTGCCATTTTTCACTTGTCTGGCACTATATCAGTTTGAAGTGATATGTTGAAAAGACTAGCTATAGGTTTGTTAAGTTACTTCTTACATGCCTTTATTACCTTCGAGAACAAAGTCCGGTAATATGTTTGGTTTTAATCTATCTGCTTGTTTGAGAACCTTGTCACTAGTGACTTTGATCTTGCATAACTTATTTTCGTCCTGACCTAAATAATTTTCGATTTATGGAATTTCTCCAGTATCTTCCTGCATGAAAAATGAGAGGAAACATATTTCTGTGTCACTGATAGTAAGTTTATCTGAGCTACGTTTAGGTGGGCCTATCTTTCCTTTTATTTTACTCTCATAACGCTGAGAGAACCTTTTTGATTGGACTTTAATTCCCCTTCGACTTTAATTTTATAATTTCTATTGACTTTTCTTATTCATTTTTCTCTTTACTGAATATAAATCCTTAAGAGTCTCTTTCCTCTTTAAACTTGCCTGTAAATGCCTCCCGTTTGATCTCTGAGATGTTATAATTTATTGTTTATCCATTTAGGATAATTTTTGCTTGATTTAATTTCCCTATTTGGCACTCATCACCTTCCTGCTTCATAGGATAATCACCTGTCAAGAACCACCAGTCGACTGCACCTAGATAATCCCACAGCCTCACAGAATATATATAACTGTATTAATATTAGCAGCAGTGGTTACACTAAGAGGCTCAAAATCTCCTGTCTCCTTTACTCTTAAGTATCGACGCACAAGTTTTCAGTGCAGCAAAGTAATTTTCTTCACCCATTTCTTTTTTTGTCACGCTAGCAGGAGAGAGAGCAGAGACTGATGGAGCCTTCTGCTCTGCTATCATGATTTCATCAGTCTTAACAGAAGCAAAGATAGCAAGACAGTAGTTTAGTCATTCTAAGCAGCTGCTTCTAAATTAAAAAAAAAAATCTTTGTTGGTCAATGCCTATTCTCATCCTCTTATGTTCTTGCGTTCTCACGTTCTCACGTTTTTATTTTTTTGCATTTCATGTTCTTAT
>NC_069401.1:73364162-73502534 GCF_026875155.1 Cherax quadricarinatus | reverse complement strand
TCCCCCAAAACTCCACCCGCCATGAAGTGTACCTCCCCGCCATGAATGCTACCTCTCCCCCATGAATTGTTACCACTCCCGCCATGAAGTGCTACCTCTACCGCCATGAAGTGTTACCTCTCCCGCCATGAAGTGCTACCACTCCCGCCATGAAGTGCTACCTCTACCGCCATGAAGTGCTACCTCTACCGCCATGAAGTGCTACCACTCCCGCCATGAAGTGCTACCTCTACCGCCATGAAGTGCTACCTCTACCGCCATGAAGTGCTACCTCTCCCGCCATGAAGCACTACCACTCCCACCATGAAGCACTACCACTCCCACCATGAAGCGCTACCACTCCCACCATGAAGCACTACCACTTCCACCATGAAGTGCTACCACTCCCGCCATGAAGCACTACCACTCCCACCATGAAGCACTACCAATCCCACCATGAAGCACTACCACTCCCACCATGAAGCACTACCACTCCCACCATGAAGTGCTACCACTCCCGCCATGAAGCACTACCACTCCCACCATGAAGCACTACCACCCCACCATGAGCGCTACCACTCCCACCATGAAGGGGCTCCACTCCCACCATGAAGTGCTAACCACTCCCACCATGAAGCGCTACCACTCCTCCCATGAAGTGCTCCCCACTCCCACCATGAAGCGCTACCACTCCAGCCATGAAGTGCTACCACTCCCACCATGAAGTGCTACCACTCCCACCATGAAGCGCTACCACTCCTGCCATGAAGTGCTACCTCCTCCCGCCATGAAGCACTACCACTCCCACCATAAAAGCACTACCCCCTCCCGCCATGAAGTGCTACCACCCCCACCAATGAACACAAACCACTCCTGCCATAAAGCGCTACCACCCCCCACCATGAAGTGTTTCCACTCCCCCATGAAGCCCCCCCCCTCTCCGCCATAAAAGTGCTACCACTCCCACCATAAAGCCAACCACTCCTCCATGAAGTGCTACCACTCCCGCCATGGAAGCGCTCCCATTTCCGCCATGAAGCGCTTCCACTCCCACCATGAAGCGCTACCACTCCCCCATGAAGCGCTACCATCCCCCCAGGGGGAAGGCTACCATTTCCCACCATGAAGCCCCCCCCCACCCCACCATGAAGCCCTACCACTCCCCCCAAATGAAGCGCTACCCCCCCCACCCATGAAGTGCTACCACTCCACCATAAAGTGCTACCCCCCTCCCCCCCATGAAGCCTACCACTCCTCCCATAAAATTGCTCCCCACTCCCACCATGAACACTACCATTTCCCCACCATGAAGTCCAACCACTCCCCACCATGAAGTGCTACCACCCCCAAACCATGAAGCCTCCCAAACCCCTGCCTTTGAAGTGCTCCCAAACTCCCACCTTTAAAGCACTACCACTCCCACCAGGGAAGTCCCTCCCATTTCCCACCATGAAGTGCTACCCCCCCCACCATGAAGGGCCCCACCCCCACCTTTGAAGCGCTCCCCACTCCTGCCATGAAGGCTACCACTCCTGCCAGAACCCGTACCACTCCCACCATGAAGTGCAAAACCACTCCTCCCATGAAGGCTACCACTCCACCATGAAGCGCACCACTCCCCCCAATAAGCGCCCCCACTCCCACCATAAAGCGCTACCACCCCCCCATGAACCCGCTCCCAAACCCTTTGCCTTTAAAGCCTACCCACTCCCCCCCATGAAGGCTACCACTCCTCCCAAAAGAACGCTCCCACTCCGCCTTTGAAGTGCTCCCTCTCCCGCCTTAAAAAGCACAACCACCCCCGCCAAATGAAGTGAAACCTCTCCCCCCAAGGGGGGGGGGGGAAGGGGCCTACCTCCCCGCCATAAGTGCTACCACTCCCCCCATAAAAGTGCTCCCCAATCCCCTTTGGTGTTTCCCTTTCTCCCCCCATAAGTGCTACCTCTCCCCCCCCCAAATGAACCCACTACCACTCCCGCCTTAAGGGTCAACCTCCCCCGAAATAAAGGGTTGCTACCTCCATCCCCATGAAGTGCTACCCCCCCGCCATAAATGCTACCTCTCCCGCCAGGGAAGCACTACCCACCCGCCATAAAGTGTACCACTCCCCCATAAAGGGTGCTACCACCCCGCCAGGGAAGTGCTACTCTCCCGCCATGAAGTGCAAACCTCCCCCGCCATAAAAAGTGCTCCCAAACCCCCGCCTTGAAGTGTTACCTCTCCCCCCCTGAAGCACTACCCCACCGCCTTTGAAGTGTACCTCTCCCGGGCCATGAAGTGTACCACTCCCCCTTAAAATGCTACCACCCCCCCATGAAGTTTACCTCTCCCGCCATAAAGTGCTACCTCTCGCACCTTTAAGGCTACCTCTCCCGCCATGAAGGGGTTTACCACTCCCCCCAATAAATTTCTCCCCTCTACCGCCATGAAGTCTACCACTCCCGCCATAAAAGTGCTACCCCCCCGCCATGAATTTGTTTCCCACTCCCCACCTGAAGTGCTACCTCCCCCCGGCCCAATGAAGTGCTACTCTCCCCCCCATGAAGTGTTTTCCCAAACTCCCGCCATGAATGGCTCCCTCCCCCCGGCCATAAAGGCTACCTCTCCCGCCATGAAGTGTTTACCACCCCCCCAAATGAAGTGCAAACCTCAACCGCCATGAAGTCTACCCTCCCGCCAGAAGTGCTACCTCCCCCGCCTGAAGTGCTACCCTCCCCCCAGAAGTGCTACCTTTACCGCCATGAAGTGCTCCCAAACTCCCGCCTAAAAGTGCACCATCCCCCCATGAAGTGCTACCTCTCCCCGCCATGAATTTTTTTTAACCTCTCCCGCCATGAATTTCTCCCTCTCCCGCCTTTGAAGTGCAAACCACTCCCGCCATGAAGTGCTCCCTCTACCGCCATGAAGTGCTCCCACCCCCCGCCTTTAAAGTGCAAACCTTTTCCCGCCATGAAGTGAAACCTCTACCCCCCAGAAGTGCTCCCACCCCCCAGCCTTTGAATTTGGCTACCACTCCCAATGAAGCAAAAAAAAACTCCCCCCCAAATAAGGCAACCTCCCCCGCCCATAAAGGGGCACCATCCCCATGAAGTGCTACCCATCCCGCCATGAAGAAATTACCATTCCCCGCCATAAAGTGCTACCTCTACCGCCATGAAGGGGCTACCAAAAACCGCCATGAATTTCAAACCTCTACCCCAAAAGTTTTACCTCTCCCCCCTTTAAAGGTCTCCCCTCTCCCCCCATGAAAGTGTTCCCTTTCTCCCGCCTTAAAAGTGCTCCCAACTCCCCCCAATGAAGGGGTTACTCTCCCGCCAAAAAGTGCTACCTCTCCCCCCCCAATAAAAAAGTTTTTTTTAAACCCCCCTCCCGCCAGGGAAGAATTTCCCACCCCCGCCATGAAGTGCTTCCTCTACCGCCAGGGAAGTGCAAAACCTCTCCCGCCATGAAGGGGCCCCCTCTCCCCGCCATGAAGTGTTACCTCTCCCGCCATGAAGGGGCTCCCAACCCCCGGGCCAGAAGTGCAACCTCTCCCGCCATGAAGTGCTACCTCTACCGCCATGTTTTTAAAAACCACTCCCCGCCATAAAGTGCAAACCTCACCCCCCAGGGAAGTGCTACCTCTCCCGCCATAAAGTGTTTCCCACTCCCGAATAAAAATTTTTGGGCTCCTCAAACCGCCATAAAGTTTTTCCTCTCCCGCCATGAAGTAAAAACCACTCCCCCCATGAAGTGCAAACCTCTACCGCCAAAAAAGGTGCTACCTTACCCCCATGAAGTGCAAACCACTCCCCATAAAGTGCTACCTCAAACCGCCATGAAGTGCTTACCCCCAAAACCGCCTAAAGTGTTAACCTCCCCCGCCATGAATTGTCCAAATCTCCCAAAGAAGTCCTACCTCCCCCCCGCTATAAAAGTGCTCCCACCCCCCGCCAAAAATTTGTACCACCCCCCGCCAGGGAAGTGCAAAACCACCCCCGCCATAAAGTGTCCCCTCCCGCCATGAAGTGTTTACCTCTCCCGCCATGAGTGCTCCCCACCCCCCGCCATGAAGTGCTACCTCTACCGCCATGAAGTGCTACCTCTCCCGCCAAGAAGGGGCTCCCTCTCCCCCCCATAAAGTGCAAACCTCTCCCGCCAAAAAGGGGCTACCCCTACCCCCAAATGAAGTGCTCCCCTCTCCCGCCATGAAGTGTCCCTTTCCCCCCCATAAAGGGTGCTACCCCCGAAAATGAAGTGTACCTCTCCCGCCATGAAGTGCTACCACTCCCCCCATAATGCCCCTCTACCCCCATGAAGTGCTCCACTCCCGCAATGAAGTGCAAAACCTCCCCCCGCCAAAAAGTGTACCACTCCTACCATGAAGTGCAACCTCTCCCCCCCCAGGGAAGTGCTCCCTCCCCCCCGCCATGAAGTGCTACCACCCCCGCCATAAAAGTGCACCTCCCCGCCTTAAAGGCTACCTCCCCCCGCCATAAAAGTGTTTACCACTCCCCCATGAAGTGTTTTCCCTCAAACCCCCAAGAAGTGCTCCCTTTTTTCCCCTTTTGAAGTGCTACCTCTCCCGCCATAAAGGGTCCCTACCACCCCCCGCCATGAATTGAATACCACTCCCCCATGAAGTGCTACCTCTACCGCCATGAAGTGCTCCCACTCCCCCTGAAGTGCTACCTCTACCGCCTTGAAGTGCTATTTCCCGCCATGAGTGCTACCTTCCCGCCATAAAGGGTTTAACCACTCCCGCCTTTGAAGTCTACCTCAACCGCCATGAATTTGCAACCTCCCCCCCATGAAGGCTACCTTTCCGCCATGAAGTGTTCCCTTTTCCCGCCATGAAGTGCCCCAACCCCGCCATGAAGCACTACCACCCCCGAAAAATAAATTGCTACCCACTCCCGCCTTTAAAGTGCTACCTCTCCCCCCATGAAGGGGTTTCCCTTTCTACCGCCATGAAGTGCTCCCCCACCCCCCGCCATAAAGTGTTTACCACCCCCCGCAATAAAACCCATTTACCCCTCCCCCCATGAAGGGGACCTTTTCCCCCCAATGAAGTGTTTCCCATTCCCCCGCCATGAAGCTTTAACCTTTCCCGCCATGTTTGGGGCTACCTCTACCGCCATGAATTGCCAAACCCTACCCCCCAGGGAATGCAAAACCCTTTTACCGCCATGAAGTGTTACCTCTCCCGCCATGAAAGTGCTCCCTCTCCCCCCATAAAGTGTTACCTCTCCCGCCATAAAGGGTGCTCCCACTCCCCCATAAAGGGTGTTACCTCTCCCCCGCCATAAAGTGCTACCCCTCCCCCCCATAAAGGGTGTTACCTCTCCCCCCATGAAGCACTACCCCTCCCCCCCATGAAGTGTTTTCCTCTCCCGCCATAGTGCTACCTCTACCCCCATGAAGTGCTACCTCTACCGCCATGAAGTGTTACCTCTCCCGCCATGAAGTGCTACCACTCCCCCCCATAAAGTGCTACCTCTACCGCCATGAATTTCTACCTTTTAACCGCCATAAGGCCCCCATCCCCCCCAATAAAAGTAACCCTCTACCGCCGGGAAGTGCTACCTCTCCCGCCTGAAGTGCTACCACTCCCGCCATAAAGTGCTCCCTCTCCGCCATGAAGTGTTCCTCTCCCGCCTAAAGGGCTCCCAACCCCCGCCATGAAGTGCAACCTTACCCCCATAAGTGCTCCCCTCAAACCGCCTTTGAAGTGCAACCACCCCCCCCATAAAGTGCTCCCTCTACCGCCATGAATGCTACCTCTCCCCGCCATGAAGAGCTCCCTCTCCCGCCATAAAGTGCTACCACCCCTCCCAATGAATGCTCCCTCCCCCGCTATGAAGTGCTCCCAAACTCCCGCCATAAAAAGGGGCTACCACTCCCGCCATGAATTTGCTACACCCCCCGCCATGAATTGCTACCTCTCCCGCCATGAAGTGCTACCTCTCCCGCCATGAAGTGCAAACACCCCCGCCATGAAGTGCACTCTACCCCCAAGAAGTGTACCTCCCCCGGCCATAAATGCAAAACCTCTCCCCCCATAAAGTGTCCCTCTCCCGCCTGAAGTGCTACCCCCTACCGCCATAAAGTGCACCTTCCTGCCATGAAGTGCTCCCTCCCCCCCTTTGAAGCGCAAACCATTTCCCCCCCCCATGAAGTCCCTCCCCCTCTCCCCCCAAAGTGTTTCCTCTTCCGCCATGAATTTCTACCCTCCCGCCATGAAGTCCCTATTTCTCCCCCCCCATGAAGGCTACCTCTCCCGCCATGAAGTGCAAAACCACTCCCCCCCCTTTGAAGTGCCCCCTCTACCCGCCATGAATTGCTACCTCCCCCCCGCCATGAAGTGCAAAGGGCCCTCCCGCCATGAAGTTCAACCTCTCCCGCCATGAAGTGCTACCTCTCCCGCATGAAGTGCTCCCACTCCCGCCATAAAGTGCTCCCACTCCCCCCATGAAGTGTTACCCTCCCGCCATGAAGTGCCCCTCTCCCCCCCATGAATTGCTACCATCCCCCCATGAAGTGCAAACCACTCCCACCAGTAGTGGAAACCACCCCCACCATGAATTTGCTACCTCTCCCCCCATAAGTGTTCCCACTCCCACCAGGGAAGTGCTACCACTCCCCCATGAATTGTTTACCTCTCCCCCCATGAAGCGCTCCCACCCCCGCCAGGGAATTTGCTACCTCCCCCGCCATGAAGGGGTACCTCTCCCGCCCATGAAGTGCTACCACCCCCACCTTAAAAGTGCTACCTCTCCCGCCATGAGTGCACCACTCCCGCCATGAATTTCTACCTCCCCCGCCATGAAGTGCTACCTCTCCCGCCATGAAGTGCTCCCCTCTCCCGCCATGAAGTGCTCCCCTCTCCCCCCATGAAGTGTATCTCCCGCCATGAATTGCTACCCCCTCCCGCCATGAAGGCAAAACCACTCCCGCCATGAAGTTCCCAAACCCCCCGCCATGAAGTGCTCCCTTTCCCCCCGCCATAAAGTGCCCCCACTCCCGCCATGAATTTGCTCCCCCACCCCCCAACCAAATGAAGTGTTACCACCCCAAACCCAGGGAAGTGCAACCACCCCCCCCGAATTTGTACCACCCCCCACCATGAAGTGCTACCACTCCCACCATGAAGTAAAAACCCCCCCCAGGTCCCCCGCCAGGGACGCACTACCACGTTGCCCCCTGACACCCGTTTTTTCCACTCCATGGGGTACCCACCAACACCGGGAAAAAACATTTTTGCCGCGTAATCCACCCATGAGGTACCCCCCAAAACACCAAAAAACTTTAAATTACTCGCGTCTTACTCCATAAAGGTTTAACCCCCCAAACACCAGCAAACATTTTTCTCGCTTTTCCCCCTTATTTTTTAGGAAACCACCAACACCAGCAAACATTTTACCGCGCCCTTAAACCCCAAAGGGGTAACCACCAACACCAAAAACATTTTTACTCGCGTCTTCACCCCCATGAGGAAACCCCCAAAAACCAGAAAAAATTTTATTAAACCTCCCCTTTCCACCCCAATAAAGGAAAACCACCAACACCAGCAAACATTATTACTCGCTTTTCCCACTCCATGAGGAACCCCCCAAACACCAGAAAATTATTTTTGCGTTCCCCCCTTGAGGAAACCCCCCAAACACCAGAAAAACTTTATTACCCCGGCGTTTTCCCACCTTTCCATGAGGTACCCAAACCAACACCCAGCAAACATTTTTCCTTAACCCCCCTTACCCCCACCCCAAAAAATTTTTACTCTTTTCCCCCTTTCCCCCCCGAAATTTTTTCTTTTTCTTCATTTCCATGAGGTAACCACCAAAAACCACAAAATTTTTATTTGCGTTTTCCCCCAGGGAAAAAAAATTTTTTCCCTTCCCCCTCATGAGGTAAAAACAAGAAAAAAGGTTTTTCCCCCCAAAACCAAAAACAAGCAAACATTTTTACTCCGCCCCCGGGTAACCCCTAAAAAAAAATTTTTAGGGCTTTTTACCCGGGAGGAAAAAAAGGGGGAAAAAAGGTTTTTAATTTTGGAAAACCCCGGAAAAAATTTTGGGGTTTTTTCACCATGAGGTAACCAAACACCACCCAAACCCTTATTATTTCGCTTTTCTTCCCCCCATGAGGTAACCACCAACACCACAAAAAAATTTTACTCGCGTCTTCCCCCCCATGAGGAAACCCACCAACCCACCCAAAAAATTCCCTTTCCCTTTCATTTTAAGATTTTTTTCCCTTCAGCTGTTTTCCTTCCCGAAAAAAAATTATGAAAATTTTGCAATCCGTCGTTAAGGAAAAAAAAAGTGCATAATTTTCAGTGTTTAATAGTAATCATGGAGAAACAGTCAGAAATTTTTGCCCCCTAAAAATTTCTATAATTCTTGTCATCGGGGAAAAAAATTCTGTCAAAAAGTCTAAAACCCAAAAACCCCCCTCCAGCAGCAATAAAAACTAAACATTAAAAAAAATGGGTGTCGAAAAAAAATCCTCAGTGGCAATCCTATAAAAACCCAAAAGGGGTTAAATAATTATACCATACACGGTAGACACGGATATTATACATACGGTAAGAAGAATGTCTCCTAACTAATGTATACAATGTATGGGTTAATGTGATCAGTATGCATAAGGACCGTCCCTTCCAGCAAGCCTTCTATAATGAATGGAAGTGTGTGTGTGTGTGTGTGTGTGGTGTGTGTGTGTGTGTGTGTGTGTGTATGTGTGTGTGTGTGTAGTATGTTGTGTGTGTGTTGTGTGTGTGTGTGTGTGTGTGTGTGTGTGTGTGTGTTGTGTGTGTGTGTGTGTGTGTGTGTGTGTGTGTGTGTGTGTGTGTGTGTGTGTGTGTGTGTGTTGGGTGTGTGTGTGTTGGTGTGTGTGTTGTGTGTGTGTGGTGTTGTGTGTGTGTGTGGTGTGTGTGTGTGTGTTTGTGTGTGTTTGTGTGCGTGTGTGTGTATGTGTGTGTGTGTATGTGTGTGTGTGTGTGTGTGTGTATGTGTGTATGTGTGTGTGTATGTGTGTGTGTGTATGTGTATGTATGTGTGTGTGTGTGTGTGTGTGTGTGTGTGTGTGTATGTGTGTGTGTGTGTGTGTGTGTGTGTGTGTGTATGTGTGTGTGTGAGTGTGTGTGTGTGTGTGTGTGTACTCACCTAGTTGTACTCACCTAGTTGAGGTTGCGGGGGTCGAGTCCGAGCTCCTGGCCCCGCCTCTTCACTGATCGCTACTAGGTCACTCTCCCTGAACCGTGAGCTTTATCATACCTCAGCTTAAAGCTATGTATGGATCCTGCCTCCACTACATCGCTTCCCAAACTATTCCACTTACTGACTACTCTGTGGCTGAAGAAATAATTCCTAACATCCCTGTGATTCATCTGTGTCTTCAACTTCCAACTGTGTCCCCTTGTTACTGTGTCCAATCTCTGGAACATCCTGTCTTTGTCCACCTTGTCAATTTCTCTCAGTATTTTGTATGTCGTTATCATGTCCCCCCTATCTCTCCTGTCCTCCAGTGTCGTCAGGTTGATTTCCCTTAACCTCTCCTCGTAGGGCACACCTCTTAGCTCTGGGACTAGTCTTGTTGCAAACCTTTGCACTTTCTCTAGTTTCTTTACATGCTTGGCTAGGTGTGGGTTCCAAACTGGTGCCGCATACTCCAATATGGGCCTAACGTACACGGTGTACAGGGTCCTGAACGATTCCTTATTAAGATGTCGGAATGCTGTTCTGAGGTTTGCTAGGCACCCATATGCTGCAGCAGTTATTTGATTGATGTGCGCTTCAGGAGATGTGCCTGGTGTTATACTCACCCCAAGATCTTTTTCCTTGAGTGAGGTTTGTAGTCTCTGGCCCCCTAGACTGTACTCCGTCTGCGGTCTTCTTTGCCCTTCCCCAATCTTCATAACTTTGCACTTGGTGGGATTGAACTCCAGGAGCCAATTGCTGGACCAGGTCTGCAGCCTGTCCAGATCCCTTTGTAGTTCTGCCTGGTCTTCGATCGAGTGAATTCTTCTCATCAACCTCACGTCATCTGCAAACAGAGACACCTCAGAGTCTATTCCTTCCGTCATGTCGTTCACAAATACCAGAAACAGCACTGGTCCTAGGACTACCCCTATGGGACCCCGCTGGTCACAGGTGCCCACTCTGACACCTCGCCACGTACCATGACTCGCTGCTGTCTTCCCGACAAGTATTCCCTGATCCATTGTAGTGCCTTCCCTGTTATCCCTGCTTGGTCCTCCAGTTTTTGCACCAATCTCTAGTGTGGAACTGTGTCAAACGCCTTCTTGCAGTCCAAGAATATGCAATCCACCCACCCCTCTCTCTCTTGTCTTACTGCTGTCACCATGTCATAGAACTCCAGTAGGTTTGTGACACAGGATTTCCCGTCCCTGAAACCATGTTGGCTGCTGTTGATGAGATCATTCCTTTCTAGGTGTTCCACCACTCTTCTCCTGATAATCTTCTCCATGATTTTGCATACTATACATGTCAGTGACACTGGTCTATAGTTTAATGCTTCATGTCTGTCTCCTGTGTGTGTGTGTGTGTGTGTGTGTACTCGCCTATATGTTCTCACCTACATGTGGTTGCAGGGGTCGAGTCATAGCTCCTGGTCTCGTCTCTTCGCTGGTCATTCCTAGGTCTACTCTCTCACTGCTCCAAGAGCTTTATCATACCTCATCTTAAAGCTGTGTGTGGATCCTGCCTCTATTACTTCACTCTCCAGATCGTTCCACTTCCTGACAACTCTAAGTCTGAAAAAGCTTCTAACATCCCTGAGACTCATCTGCGTTTTCACCTTCCAGTTGTACCGTTGATTTTGTGTTCCATCTCTAAAACACTCCGACCCTGTTCACCTTGCCAATTCCTCTTAGTATTTTATACGTCGTTATCATGTGTCCCCCTACCCTCCTATCCTCCAGTGCCGTCAAGTTGATTTTCCTTAACTTCTCGTAGGACCCTTAGCTCTGGGACTAGTCTTGTTGCAAACCTTTGCACTTTCTCTAATTTCTTGACATGTTTGACCAGGTGTGAGTTACATACTGGTGCCGCATACTCCAATAGGGGCCTGACGGTCACGGTGTACAGGTGTTGAACGCCATTCTTAGGTTTGCCAGTTGCTCATATGCTGCAGCAGTTATTTGGTTGAGGTGTGACTCAGGAGATATGCTTTGCATGATACTCACCCCAAGATCCTTTTCCTTGAATGAGGTTTGCAGCCTTTAGTCCCATACCCTGTACTCCGTTTGCGATTTTCTTTGACTCTTCCCAATCTTCATGACTTTGCACTTGGTGGGGTTAATGTTATTATTATTATCAAAGAAAGCGCTAAACCGACAAGGGTCATACAGCGCTAAATGTAGTTATAATAAACGTGGTTATAACACAAAATGGTTATAGTGAACGAGGTTAGAGTAAACTAGTTTACAACAAACGATGCTACAATAAACGATGTTACAATAAACTAGGTTACAGTAACGAGTGTATAGTAAATGAGGTTGCAATAAACGAGTATATAATAAACGAGGTTATATTAAACGAGAATATAAACGAGGTTATAATAAAGAAGGTTACAATAAAAGAGATTATAATAAACGAGGTTACAATAAACTAGTATATAATAAACGGGATTACAATAAACGAGTATATAATAAACGAGGTTTCAATAAGCGAGATTGTAATAAACAAGTATATAATAAATGAGGTTATAAACAAATATATAATAAACAAGGTTATAATAAACGAGGTTACAATAAGCGAGGTTATAATTAACGAGGTTATAATAAAGAAGGTTACAATAAACGAGGTTATAATAAACGTGTTTAAAATAAACGAGGTTACAATATATGAGGCTATAATAAACGGTTATAATAAACGAGGTTACAATAAATTAGTGTGCAATAAATGAGATTACAATAAACGAGTATATCATAAACGAGGTTGCAATAAACGAGTATATAATAAACGAGGTTGCAATAAGCGAGTATTATGAACACACGTCAAGAATGGCTTGTAACCTGGTCGTAATGGGAACTGGAGTAAACAAACTTAGTAGTAGACTCCTATGTATATTTTGCCTTCACCCACTATATACAAATATGTACACTATGTACAAATGGAATAATAATAAGTGAATTTGACTGTGACAGATAGGAAAGCAAAGGTCAGAGAGAGAGTGCACCGTACTCAACCAGCAGGTAGGCAAGTCTGTCAAATGCTTACCACAGGTGAACCACGTTGCTTGAGCTTTGGCAGCTTGCCTGTGATTGGTCAATGAACCAAGGTACTGATTTAACGACGGGCACCCTTTCAACTGTTTAACCCTTAGCACCCGGTTCGCTGGTTGGGAGGCAGCCTATACGGGAGTGTGACATACACCAAATAAATTGTAACATACTCTTTGCATGCCACACGCCCACCCCAAAAGGGCTCTAATAGCCAGGACTAGGCCTCCACTTGCATGGGTAGCATGCCACTATGGCACTGAACAATAATGGAACTGCCTTTTCTCTCAACCATCCAACTCAGTAGATAGGGCTCAACTTTTCTCGAAACTTAAAGTCAAACTCTATCCTAGAGGGAGACAGCAGATAGTAGGGCTAACTTTGGTTGAAAACGCCTGCGGATGGCAGCAGAATGTCCCCTCACTATAAAATAAAAAACACAAACATCAAACATATTTTTAAAGGGGGGGGGAGAGCTATGTCACCCATATGGTCCCTAACACACCCTAACCTATATTAAACACGGGAAAGGGAAACGGCCGGCTTATTTTCCTAACTGGCAATATGTAAGACCCTGATGTAAGGTTGCAGCCTGAGACTCCATCTCATCAGATGTGTTTTGTGGTTTTTATCATGGTGTTGAGGTATACCAGAGGAATGTGATCCCTATAGAGTGTGACCACTTGGGATGACTACCCCATGTAGTCCTTGAAATGTTCCAATGCAAGTATTGGAGCTAAGGCTTCTTTCTCAGTGGTGGCATAAGTCCTTCAGTGAGGCTGATACTTGGCAGAGAAGTAAGTGACAGGCTGCAACCACTCTTCCCCAGATTTCTATAGGAGTACTACCCCTACCCCTGACTAACATGCATCAACTCGTAATACAAAAGGTTTTGAAAAATCGGGATACAGGAGAATGGGTGCAGTACTGCAATCTTTTAACAATCTTTAAACAAAGCTGTTTGGCTTTGTTAAAAGATTGTTTGCACTCTGGTATCCATTGAAATTTTATTTCTTGCTGGTAAGTGAGGTTAGGGGGGCTACAACATCTGCAAAGTTCTTACAGAGTCGCCTGTAGAAACCTAAGAAATGCTGTAGGATTTTCTATCATGAGGAACTGGGTAATTCTTAATTGCAAGAATTTTGGCAAATTTAGGAGCTACTTTACCACTACCTACTTCATGGCCCCAAAAAGTAATAGTAGATTGGCCAAAGGATGACTTTCACAAATTAACAGTTAGCTTGAAACTCTTAAACTTCTCAAAGAGAGTTTTAAGTGGAAAACATGTTGGTCCCACGTATTGGAAACTACTACTATATCATCCAGATAAGATGCCGTGCCTTCAGGTCCTTTAATAGCCTGATGGATCACTTTCTGGAATGTTACTGGCAAGTTCTGCATTCCAAATGGGGCCACTGTATATTGGTAGTGACCTGGAATTATGAAGGCAGAGATTTCCTTCGCCTTATCTGCCTAAGGTACCTGATAGTAACCTTTAAGGAAGTCTAGTTTAGAAACAAAAGTAGCCTTACCCACATAGTCCACTAAATCTTTAAAACGTCGCAGATGGAAAGCATCTGGAATAATGATTTCTTTCTCCTCACAGTAGTCTGTCTGTACACATTCGAAAACTTCCATCAGACTTCTTAACAAGGATACATGGTGGAGCCCATGGACTGGGTGATTCCTCTACTAGTCCGTGTTCTAACAGAAATGCTACCTCCAGCTGAAGTAGCATCTTTTTTTCACGATTAGTTCTGTAGGGGGAGAGTTTAATAGGCTTAGTGTTTCCGACGTGTACATCATGATATCCCATGGTGCACTTTCTCGGGACATCCAAAAATATGTCAGGGTAAGTTTGAAAGAGGGCAGTTAGACTTATTATTTGATTTTTAGACAGTCCCATCATTAAAGGGCTAGGGTCATTGAGGAAGACAGAATTAGGAAGCTTAACTTGAATTTCTGGAATGGTGTGCAAGGACTCATGGTCGTCTACAGAGGCAGAGGACAGAGTCATTACTGTGACTTTATGTGAACTATTAAATATTTTAATCTGATTTATGTGGTAAATTTTACTTTTCGAGGGTTTATCATGGGGAGCTACAACATAATTTACATCAAAGATTTTACTTATAATTTGCATGGGTCCCATAACTCTAGCTTTTAAGGTGTGGCCAGGTATAGATTCCTGCACCAACACCTTGTCTACTGGACTGATAGAGCTAAAATTTATGTTTCTGTCATACCTCAGTTTCAATGTGTTATGAGCAGATTTTAAGTTAGTTTTAGCCAACTGACAGACCATTTTTAACCTTGAAGAAGGGTATGCAGGTGTCTTCTCCCATCCATCCTTCCTTGAGCACTCACAGAGGACCTCGTACATTGTGCCCGAAGATCAGCTCAAATGGACTGTACCCTCTTGATTCGTGCACAGTTTCTCTCATTGCGAACATCAACAGAGGAAGTTATTTATCCCAGTCTGTAGGAAAATGCATGCAAAAGGTTCTCATCATGGTTTTTAACGTCTGATGAAATCTTTCCAAGGCGCCTTGGGACTGAGGATGATAGGCAGTGGATAATTTATGAATTATACCTAGCCTAGCTGAAGCTTCACTAAAAGCTTTGGCTGTAAAGTTAGTACCCTGACCACTCTGAATATACTTAGGAATACCAAAATAAGAAATAAATTTAGTTATGGTTTTAATAAAGAATGGCTTAGTGTCTATGCTGCACATTGGGACTGCTTCCGGTTATCTAGTAGCTTTATCCATGATATTGAATACTGGTTTCCTAACTTGGATTTTGGAAATGGTCTCACACAATCAATGATTATCTCTGCAAACGGTTCTCCATCTGCAGGTATGGGATGAAGTGGTGCAGGTTTAATGGGTGTTGACATGGACCTGCCTCACATGGGCAAGTAGGACTGCTGCACTGTTCATTCTTTCTTATGTTCTTATTTCTACCCAGTAAAATTCTTTCAATATTCTATACAGAGGTTTTGTAAATCCTAAATGACCTCCTGACGAGGAATTTTGAGCTATGTTCAAAATTTGTGGCCTAAATTTCTTAGGAACTACCAGCCTGTCTCATTTTGGGCTTCCCCCTACCTCCTTACCAGTCTCTGTGCAGAGCACTAGGCTGAGTTTAATTTTATATTTGATTGGGTGATCTGAGTGGGATTTACCCATGGCTGCATGAAAAGCGAAGTTTAAGGAAGAATCTCATCACTGTTCTTCCCGAAAGGACAGTCCCTAGGGCATGGAAACAGAGATATCTGGCAATCTTGTAACCTTGTAGTAGGAAGGCTTGGTCAGGAATTTTTCACTAAATTTACGAGGGCCTGGTCAGTTTTCCCTCGTAAAACAAATTGTCTAGCCCTAGATATGAATCGTCCAATGATGGGTCAACATTCTCGACAGACATCCATTGGTATTTTGCCCAAGTTATGGCCAACATTGGAGAAGAATTAGTCACTATAGGTTCTGGACATTCTGACGAATTTTGAATGTTATTACCCAGCATTAACACAGCATCTTTCATAGGGAATCCCTCAGAAACACCTACAGTCAAATATCCCGTATAATATTTACCTCATATCAGACATAGACAGAGATATACATCACAGCAACATATCATCCTTTGCGGATGATACTAGGATCTGCATGAGGCTGTCATCTGCTGAGGACGCAGTTAACCTCCAAGAAGATATAAACAAAGTTTTCCAGTGGGCAACGGTAAACAATATGATGTTTAATGAGGACAAATTCCAACTACTCCGTTATGGAAAACTGGAGGAGATAATAACTAGAACAGAGTATAATACAGACTCTGGCCATACAATAGAGCGGAAAAATATTATAAGGGACCTGGGAGTAGTAATGTCTGAGGATCTCACTTTCAAGGATCACAACAGTGCCACGATTGCACATGCAAAGAAAAGAATAGGATGGGCAATGAGAACGTTCAAAACGAGAGATGCCAAGCCAATGATGATCCTTTTCAAATCACTTGTTCTCTCTAGGCTGGAATACTGCTGTACATTAACATCTCCATTCAAAGCAGGTGAAATCGCAGATCTAGAGAGTGTACAGAGATCTTTTACTGCACGTATAAGTTCTGTCAAGCACCTTAACTACTGGGAATGCCTCATACCTTTTGGTGAAGTGTTTTAACTGCTGCCTTACAAAGTCTTCATGATAGTGATCCAGTTGATGCTTGCACAATATGAAATTCTTCCTGTACTTGGCGGGAATACACTGATATGTTCCAAGAACTGTTGTTTTAACAAGATAATAAGCAAATTCTTCATTATTTAAAACAGCTGTGAACTCCGGCACTTTGCCGCACAACACTGTATGCACCAATGCTGTCCAGTGCTCCCCAGGCCACCTCAGTGCTAAAGCCTGATTTTCAAATGCCTCGAAAAACTGCTCAGGCTCAAACTCAACAAAGCGAGGCACTAACGGCACTGATTTTGCAGCTAAAGTAGTCACCCACACTGCTTAAATTGCCTCCTCTCCTCCCTTTCAAACTCCTCTCTAGCAAATGCTCGCTGCTCTCTGGTTGTTTCAAGATTGAGTTTACCTAACTCATGCACCAACGAAGCTGACTCGCCTTGAGACAAACCCGGTGACCACTTGCTTCAGGAGACTGGTAGTCTGACTGCTCTGGAGTTAGCCCTCCCACATTACGAAGGAACCTAAGCGGAGATCGGCGATTAACAGCTTCTGTAGCGGGAGATAACTTAGTTTGGTGCACCATAGTTGCTTCAACCCTCAACTTTGCACGAAGCTACTCAGCAGTGAGAGTTCGTTGATACTTTATGCCAATAGAACGAGCAATTCGATAGCAACGCTATATACATTGTTTGGGCAGATTTAGTCGAGAATATTCAGACACCAACTGCCTGACCCGTGTCGGTGGCATTAACCCCAACGTAACACACCGTTTGCAATGCAGACAATTAGCAGCAATAGCACAGTACGACTTGCAGGATACATGCACAGTAGCAAGACTGACAGGCAATACAAAAGGCAATAGCAATGCAATCTGACTGATATCAAGACCTGCTCTAGCTCCAGCTACAGCTCCAGCTCCAGCTCCAGGACAGAGCTTTCATATTACGAACACAGGTAAAGAATGGCCTGGGACCTGGTCATAATGGGACTTGGAGCAAACAAACTCAGCAGTAGACTCTAATGTATATTTTTGCCTTCATCCACTATATACAAATATGTACACTAAGTAAAGATGGAATAATAATAAGTGTACATGAAGGTGACAGATAGCAAAGTAGAAGCCAGACTGTACCGTACTCAACCAGCAAGCCAGCAAGTCTGCCAAATGCTTACCGCAAGTGAGCCACGTTGCTTTATCTTTGGTGAGTTTGCCTGTGAATGGTTAATGAACCAAGGTACTGACTTAACGACAGGTACCCTATTGATCGTTGAACCCTTACCACCGGTTCGCTGGTTGGGAGGTGGCCTATATGGGAGTGTAACATACGCCGAATAAATTGTAACACATTTTTTGCATGCCACAACGAGTATACAATAAATGAGGATGCAATAAACGAGTATACAATAAACCAGGTTAAAATAAACGAGTATGTAGTAAACGTGGTTTCAATAAACGAGTATGTAATAAACGAGGTTATAATAAATGAGAATATAAACTAGGTTAAAATGACGAGTATATAATAAACGAGGTTAAAACAAAAGAGTATACATTAAACAAAGTTATAATAAACGAGTATATAATAAGCGAGTATATAATAAATGAGGTTTTAATGAACGAGTAAATAATAAACGAGGTTGTGATGAAGACACAATGTATCCTGCCATTTTATTCATCCAATTGATACTAAACCTTAATGAAATGTTTAACGATAATCTCAGTCCCATGCTGAACGTTAGTGGAATGTTTAACGATATTCTCAATCCCACGCTGAACCTTAGAGGAATGTTTAACGATATTCTCAATCCCACGCTGAACCTTAGTGGAATGTTTAACGATATTCTCAATCCCACGCTGAACCTTAGTGGAATGTTTAACGATATTCTCAATCGCACGCTGAACCTTAGTGGAATGTTTAACGATATTCTCAATCCCACGCTGAACCTTAGTGGAATGTTTAACGATATTCTCAATCCCACGCTGAACCTTAGTGGAATGTCTGACAATATTCTCAGTACCAGTACGAAACCTTCTGTGTAATTTTTAGCGAAATTTCCAATGCTCCGCTGAAGTCTCTCATTTCAGGCTGACAGATTTCATTACCTGATATGCAAAACCCATCCAGTGTGACGGAACATGGCAGGGGAGAACACAACCAGCTTTTGTTCCCACTGCGCAACCATCGTGCACGGCTTGGGTAGCAAAACACTGCGGATATACACAATTTTGTTTGGTTAAAAAAAATATATATTTCCTATCTTTCTTTTTTTCCTCTACTTTCTTTCCCCTTGTCTTCTTCCCCTCGGCTTTCCTCGAACCCATCCCCTCATAAGCCCCAATTCAGGATGTGGGGCGGCTTAACGATCAGATAATTGCTAGCCAGTTGCTTGATTGGTTGGCTTATTGGGTTTAAAGCCTATCAAATACACGAGGGTCATTAAGGCTGCACCATCACCGGTAGAGATACTTTAATTCCTAATAAAGGGAATCATGTAAATTCTAGATTGTATTTATATAGTGAGAGATATACCTCTTTCAGTGTGTTTTAAAAGACACACTGCAGTGTATACAATGAGACGTACACACCTGGGTATATATGCAACTCAGTGTATAAACAATGAGATACACACCTCTAAGCGTATATAGGCTTGGACATCCAACGGGCATATGTGAACGTGTTAGATAGGAGTGGAGGTAAATGGCTTTCTTTTTTTTTTTACTTGACTTGCTGTTGGAGTGTGAGCAAGGTGTATTTGTGAAGGGATTCAGGGAAACCGGTTAGCCGGACTTGAGTCCTAGAGGTGGGAGGTAATGTGTCTGCCCTCTGAATTAGGGGTGGAGATACGGCAGCTTGAGGGGGCATCTGAATTGTGATGTCGGCGCGTCTAGGGCTAGACAGTGATAGAGTGATATGGCATAATACGTCTAGGTACATACAATAATATATAACACTGCAGAGTTACTACATGACTAATAATACATACCGGCACTAGTCTGCCCAGAACCAGAATAACGACAAAATCTACTACACTAAACACCCACTACATGTAAGCTTACTCAAGAGAACTTAGGCAGAATTAAGTTACATGGGTGAACATTAATTTATCAGGTCAGGTCGCAAGGCTAGTTTCGTACAAAAAAAAATAGTACACCACGTAGATTCAAGCTGTTACGAAGACGTGTACCTCACCCATCCGGCCAATCAGTAATCGAGGGAGGTTCAAACTACTCTACAATACTTGTTAGGTTTGACTGTCTTGCGTCAAGAAGTTCAACACGGGCGAGGAGCTCTCAACTTGTGTGTAACTTTCCTTATACAATTTTCATGGTCCTTGCTTCCTTCAGTCCCTCACTGGCATTATGTGCACTGCACTACCCCCCACCACCAGTCAGAACCCACCACCACCACTCAGTCTCAACCCACCACCACCACTCAGTCTCAACCCACCACCACCACTCACTATCTCAACCCACCACCACCACTCACTGTCTTAGCCCACCACTACCACCCACTATCTCAGCCCACCACTACCACCCACTATCTCAACCCACCACCACCACCCACTGTCTCAACCCACCACCACCACCCCACTGTCTCAACCCACCACCACCACCCACTGTCTCAACCTACCACTACCACCCACTATCTCAACCCACCATCACTACCCACTCTCTCAACCCACAATCACCACCCACTGTCTCAACCCACCACTACCACCCACCATCTCAACCCACCACTACCACCAACTGTCTCAACCCACCACTACCACCCACTATCTCAACCCACCACCACCACCCACTGTATCAAACACACCACTACCACCCACTATCTCAACCCACGACCACCACCACCAACTGTCTCAACCCACCACTACCACCCAATGTCTCAACCCACCACTACCACCCACTATCTCAACCCACCATCACCACCCTCTGTTTCAACCCATCATCACCACCCACTGTCTCAACCCACGATCGCGACCCACTGTGTCAACCCACCACCACCACCAACTGTCTCAGCCCACCACTACCACCATCTCAACCCACCACCACTACCCACTGTCTCAACCCACCACCACCACCCACTGTCTCAACCTACCACTACCACCCACTATCTCAACCCACCATCACGACCCACTCTCTCAATCCACCATCACCACCCACTGTCTCAACCCACCACTACCACCCACTATCTCAACCTACCACCACCACCAACTGTCTCGGCCCACCACTACCACCCACTATCTCAACCCACCACCACCACCCACTGTATCAACCCATCACTACCACCCACTATCTCAACCCACCACCACCACCACCACCACCACCACCACCACCACCACCAACTGTCTCAACCCACCACTACCATCCAATGTCTCAACCCACCACTACCACCCGCTATCACAACCCACCATCACCAACCTCTGTCTCAACCCACCATCACCACCCACTGTCTCAACCCACGATCACGACCCACTGTCTCAACCCACCACACCACCAACTGTTTCAGCCCACTACTACCACCCACTATCTCAACCCACCACCACCACCCACTGCATCAACCCACCACTACCACCAACTGTCTCAACCCACCACTACCACCCACTATCTCAACCCACCACCACCACCCACTGTATCAACACACCACTACCACCCACTATCTCAACCCACGACCACCACCACCAACTGTCTCAACCCACCACTACCACCCAATGTCTCAACCCACCACTACCACCCACTATCTCAACCCACCATCACCACCCTCTGTTTCAACCCATCATCACCACCCACTGTCTCAACCCACGATCGCGACCCACTGTGTCAACCCACCACCACCACCAACTGTCTCAGCCCACCACTACCACCATCTCAACCCACCACCACTACCCACTGTCTCAACCCACCACCACCACCCACTGTCTCAACCTACCACTACCACCCACTATCTCAACCCACCATCACGACCCACTCTCTCAATCCACCATCACCACCCACTGTCTCAACCCACCACTACCACCCACTATCTCAACCTACCACCACCACCAACTGTCTCGGCCCACCACTACCACCCACTATCTCAACCCACCACCACCACCCACTGTATCAACCCATCACTACCACCCACTATCTCAACCCACCACCACCACCACCACCACACCACCACCACCACCACCAACTGTCTCAACCCACCACTACCATCCAATGTCTCAACCCACCACTACCACCCGCTATCACAACCCACCATCACCAACCTCTGTCTCAACCCACCATCACCACCCACTGTCTCAACCCACGATCACGACCCACTGTCTCAACCCCACCACCACCACCAACTGTTTCAGCCCACTACTACCACCCACTATCTCAACCCACCACCACCACCCACTGCATCAACCCACCACTACCACCCACTATCTCAACCCACCACCACCACCAACTGTCTCAACCCACCACTACCACCCAATGTCTCAACCCACCACTACCACCCGCTATCTCGACCCACCGTCACCACCCACTGTCTCAACCCACCATCACCACCCACTGTCTCAACCCACGATCACGACCCACTGTCTCAATCTACCACCATCACCACCCATTCTCTCAACCCACCACAATCTTCACTACCCACTGTCTCAACTCACAACCACTACCTACTATTTCAACCCACCACCACCAACAGTACCAACACTCTCAACCCAATACCAACACTCACTGTTTCAACCCACCGCTACCATCACCACCCACTGTCTCAACACGTCACCACCACCCACTGTCTAATCCCACCACCACCAACTACTGTCTCACCCCACCACCACGCACTGTCTCAACCCACCAAAACCATCCACTCTTACAACACACGACCAGCATCACCACCCATTATCTCATCCCACCACTCACTCTCTCAATTTACCATCACCACCACACACTGTTTGAACCCATCACCACCACCCACTGTCTCGACGCACCACCACCACTATCTCAATAAAACCACCACAACTACCACTCACTGTCTAAACCCATCACCACCACCACCCATTGTCTCAACCCACCACCACCAGCACTCACTGTCTCAAGCTATTACCATCACCGCTCACTGTCTCATCCCACCTCCACCATCACCACCCGCTGTCTCAACCACCACTACCCACTTTCTCAACCCACCACCACCACCCACTGTCTCAACCCACCACAACCACTAACTGTCTCAACCCACCACCAGCCACTGTTTGAACTCGCTGCCACCACCCATTGTCTCAACCAACCACCAGCACAACCCAGCCTCAACCCACCACCACTACCCACTTTCTCAATCAACCACCTCCATCATCACCAACTGTCTCAACCCAACACCACTACCCACTTTCTCAACCCATCAACACCATCACCACCCACTGTCTCAAATTACCACCGCCATTACCACCACTGCCTCAACCAACATCCACCTCTGCCACCCACTCTACTAACCCACTACCATCATCACCCATTGTCCCAACCTCTCACCACTACCCACTGTCTGAACCCACCACCACCATCCACAATCTCAACCCACCACCACCACCACCACCACAATCACCACTCACTGTCTCAACCACCACCACCACCACTATCTGAACATTGTCTCAACCATCACCACCACCACTATCTGAACATACCAGCACCATCACCAGCCACTGTCTCAACCCACCACCCACTATCTTAACCCACTGCCACCACATCACCCACTGTCTCAACCCACCACCACCATGATTACCACACTGTCTCAACCACCACCAACCACCACACCAACATTCTCTCAACCCATCACCACCATACCCACGTTCTGCAACCCACCACACCACCCACTGTCTGAACCCACCACATCCACTATCTTCAACCCACTGCCACCATCATCCCACTGTCTCAACCCAACACCACCACCCACTGTCTCAACCCACCAACCACCACCACCACCCACTCTCTCAACCCACCACCACCACGTACCCACTTTTCTCAACCCACCCACCACCACGGATACCAACCACTTCTCTTCACCACCACCACCACACACCCACTGTCTCAACCGACTACACCACCCACTGTCTCAACCCACCACCATCACACCACCATACTGTCTCAACCCACCCCCACCACATACTGTCTCAACCACACCACGACATCGTCCCCCTCTGTCTCAATCACCTACCACACAACCATCCATGATCTCAAACCACACCACAATCCCCACCACTCACTTTCTCAACACACAACCACATACTCCAACTACTGCCACCCTCTGTCTCAACCCTATTATACCACAACCACAATCACATACTTCTCCACCCACCCACCACTACTGCACCACCCACTGTCTCAACCATACCACACCACACCACGTCTCACCACCACCACTACCACCACCAGTCTCAACCCACCACAGCTACACCACTCATCTCAACCCACCACCAGTACCACCACACAATGTCTCAACCCACCACCACTACCAACTGTCTCGACCCACCACTACCACCACTGTCTCAACGCACCACCACTATCACCACCCACTGCCTCAACCCACCACCACCACCGACTGTCTCAGCCCAACATCAATACCACCACCAACTGTCTCAACCCACCACCACTAATATCATGTGGGAGTTCGAACACGTGGATAGGGTAAAGTAATACTCACGTAGGCTGGTAGTACGTATAATTACGGATAATGTGGGGAGCACCCAAACAGCCGTACCTATCTCCTTGCTCACTCTCGTATGACTGACTGGCCGCCCACAGTACCCATATGTGAGGGGGTCTTTGAATACTGCTGTGGTCAGCACAATATGAATACAGATAGTGACTCAGGCAGAGACGGTTGGTAGTGAGTCAACTACTGGTACACTGGTTACTGGTAACTGGTTACTACTACTGAGACTAACACCACCCACTGTCTCAACCCACCACCACCACTCACAGTCTCAACCACTATCTCAACCCACAACCACCACCACCACCCACTGCCTCAACCCACCACTACTACTATCACCTATTTTCTCAACCCACTACCAGCACTCACAGTCTCAACCCACCACCATCACCCACTGTCTGGATCCAGCACCACTACCACCACCCACTCTTTCGACCCACCACCACTACCACCATCCGTTATCTAAACCCACCACTACTACCATAACCCACTGTCTCGACCCACAACCACTACGACCACTCACTGTCTCGACCCACCACCACCACCCACTGTCTCGACCACCACCACTACCACTACCCACTGTCTCAACCCGCTACCACTACCACCATCCACTGTCTTGACCCACCACCACTACCACCACCCACTGTCTTGACCCACCACCACTACCACCACCCACTGTTTCAACCCACCATCACTACCCACTGTTTCCACCCAACACCACTACAACCACCCAAAGGCTCAACCCACCACCACTAACCACTGTCTCGACCCACCACCACTACGACCACCCACTGTCTCAATCCACCACCACCATCTCCACCCACTGTCTAAACCCACCACTACTACCATCGCCCACTGTCCGACCCACCATCACTACTACCACCCACTGTCTCAACCCACCACCACCACCCATCATCTAAACCTACCAACACTACCATCGCCCACTGTCTCAACCCACCACCACCACCACCTCCACCAATCATCTCAACCTACCACCACTACCATCGCCCACTGTCTCAACCCACCACCACCACCACCTCCACTCATCATCTCAACCTACCACCACTACCATCGCCCACTGTCTCGACCCACCACCACTACCACCACCCACTGTCTCAACCCACAACCACCACCACCTCCACCCATCATCTCAACCTACAAGAACCCCTAAGAAAGAAGAAGAACAGGAGTAAACTGGAGAGAAAAAGACGCTCCCTCTACAGAAGACGACGAAGAGTCACTGAGCTCCTCAGGAGTGCTAGAATATCTGATACACGAAGGGAGGCGCTGACCAGGGAAGTGGAAACTATCGAACTTAAGCTAAATGACTCTTACAGGAACCAGGAGAGGCAGGAGGAGCTTAAAGCTATTAGTGAAATTGAAAGAAATTCAAAATATTTCTTTTCATATGCCAAAAACAAGGCAAATACCACATCTAGTATCGGGCCCATACTCAGACAGGATGGGACTTACACAGACGACAACAAGGAAATGAGTGAACTATTGAAATCCCAGTACGACTCTGTGTTTATGAACCACTAATCGGTCTGAGGATCGACGACCCAAATGATTTCTTCATGAATGAGCCTCAAAACTCCATAAATGTATGCCAGATTTCCGACATTACCCTAACTCCGATAGATTTCGAAAAAGCCATTGACAACATGCCTATGCACTCAGCCCCGGGCCCAGACTCGTGGAACTCTGTTTTCATTAAGAACTGCAAGAAACCCCCCTCGCGTGCCCTAAGTACACTATGGAGGAGGAGCTTGGACATGGGTGAAATTCCACAGTCACTTAAAACAACGGATATAGCCCCACTCCATAAAGGTGGCAGCAAAGCATTAGCTAAAACTATAGACCAATAGCTCTGACATCCCACATCATAAAAATCTTTGAAAGAGTGCTAAGACGCAGGATTGCAAATCACCTGGATTCCCAAAATCTGCACAATCCAGGGCAACATGGGTTCATTGCAGGTCGCTCCTGCCTCTCACAACTACTGGATCACTATACATGGCCTTGGATGCACTGGAAGAAAATCAAGAATGCAGATGTAATATACACAGACTTTGCAAAAGCATTTTAACAAATGCGATCATTGGCGTAAATAGCCCATAAAATACGTGCTAAAGATAACTGGGAAGTGGGGAAGATGGATCTACATCCTTCCTAACAAATGAACACAAAGATTAGTGTTCAACAGAGTTAATCGGAGGCTGGCCATAGGTGAAAGCTCTGTTCCACAATGCACAGTACTCGCCCCCATCTTATTCCTTATCCTCATATCAAATACATAAACAGAGATATACACCACAGCACCGTAACATCCTTTGCGGGATGAATACTAGGATTCTGCATGAGCCGTCATCTGCTGAGGACGCGGTTACCTCCAAGAAGATATAAACAAGTTTTTCCAGTGGTAACGGTAAACAATATGATGCAACAATGAGGACAAATTCCAACTACTACCGTTATGGAAAACTGGAGGAGATAATAACTAGAACAGAGTATACTACTGACTTCCCGGTCCATACAATAGGTCGGAAAAATAATGTAAGGGACCTGGGAGTAGTAATGTCTAGTGATCACACTTCAAGGATCACAACAGTGCCACGATCGCACGTGCAAAGAAAATGATAGGATGAAAATGAGAACTTACAAAACGGAGATGCCACCCATGATGATCCTTTTCTAAATCACTTGTTCTCTCCAAGGCTTGGAATACTGCTGTACAATACCATCTCCATACAAAGCAGGTGAAATCGCAGATCTAGAGAGTGTACAGAGATACCTTACTGCACGTATAAGTCTCTGTCAAGCACCTACAACTGGAACGCATGGAAGCACTTGACTTGTACTCGTTGGAACGCAGGAGGTGAGATATATCATAATCTACACTTTGGAAAATCTTGGAAGGAACGGTCCTCCAAAGTCTGCACACAGGAAATCATCCCAACGAAAGTAAAAGACTGGGCAGGCGATTCAAAATGCCGCCAATAAAAAGTAGGGTCGCCATTGGGTAACACTAAGAGAAAAACACCATAATGACCTGGGCCCAAAAACTGTTCACAGCCTCCCCACAATCCTTAGGGGAATTGCCACTAAGAACCCCTGGCTGCCCTTCAAGAGAGAGAGCTGACAGATACCTATAGTCGGTTGCCGGATCAACGGGCTGGGCTCGTACGGCGGACGCGTGCGGCCAGCAGTAACATCCTAGTTGATCAAGCCCTTGATCCATCGTGAGGCCTGGTCGTGGACCGGGCCCGCGGGGGCGTTTGATCACCTGAATAACCACCAGGTAACCTCGCAGGTAACAATCAATACCATCGCCACTGTCTCAACCCACCACCACCACGTCACCTCACCACATCATCTCAACCTACCACACACGTACCATCGCCCACTTCTTGACCCACCACCACCACCAACTCCACCCATCATCTGCAAACCTACCACCACACCCCATCGGCCCACTGTCTCAACCCACCACCACCACCACACCTACACCCATCAACTAAACCTACCACCACTACCATCGCCACATGTCTCGACCCACCACCACCACCACCTCCATCCATCATCTCAACTACCACAAGACCATCACCCACTGTCTCAATCCACCACCAGGCCGCACCACTCCACCCATCATCTCAACCAACCACCATTACTATCGCCCACTGTCCTCAACCCACCACCACTCCACCACGCACCACCCATCATCTCAAACTAAGCCAACCGACTAACCATCGCCAACTGTCTCGACCCACCACCACTACCATCTCCCACTGTCTCAACCTACCACCACCACGCACCTCCACACCCTTCACTCAACCTATCACCACAACCATCGCCCACTGTCTCAACCCTCCACCACCACCACCACCTCCACCCATCATCTCAATCTACCCACCACTACCATCGCCCACTGTCTCAACCCACCAACACCTCCACCCATGCATCTCAACCTAACCCCCCCTATACCATCGCCCACTGTCTCAACCCACTCACCAAGCACCACCTCCAACGCATCCATCCAACCTACCACAACTACCCATCGTCCACTGTCTCGACCCACCACCACTACCACTACCGACACTGTCTCAACCCACCACCACCAACCCATCAACTCAACCTACCACCACTACCTTCGCGCACTGCCCTCGACTCACCACCACTACCACCACCCACTGTCTCAAACCCACCACCACCACCACCACCACCACCTCCACCCAACATCTCAACCTACCTCCAACCTACCAACGCCCACTGTCCTCCCAACCCTCAACCCACCACCACCACCACCTCCACACATCATCTCAACCTACTACAACTACCGTCGTCCGCAGTCCACGACCCACCACCACTACCACAACCCACTGTCTCAACCCACCACCACCACCCATCATCTCAACCAACCCCACTACCATCGCCCACTGTCTCACCCACCACCACCCCTACCACCACTACTCATCTTCCTCAACCCTACCACCATAACCCGGAGTGACCACCCTTCCACCCAACAACTTCCTCAAACCTACCACCACTACATCGCCTACTGTCCCCTCGACCCCACCACCACCTCCACCATCATTCATCAATCTCACCCACCCCCCCCCCACCTCCACCCATCATCTAACCTACCATCCCTCCCATCGCCACATCTCTCAACCCACCACCACCACACCCCAACCTCTCACCCATCATCTCAACCTACCACACTACCATCGCCCACTGTCTGACCCACGACCACCACCACCAACCTCCACCCATCACCTTACCTACCACCACTAACACATCGCCCACATCACAAAACCCCCCGCCAACCACCCAACCTCCACACATCATCGTTCACAAAACCTACCACCACTACCATCGCCCACAGTCTCGACCCACCACCACCACCACCTCCATCCATCATCTCAACTACCACCACTACCATCACCCTCTGTCTTCAACACACCACCATCCACCGCCACCACCCAATCATCCCAACAAACCACCACTCCCATCGCCAACAGTCCACGACTGCACCACCACTACCATTCGCCCACTGTCTCAACCCACCACCACCACCACCACCACCTCCACCCCACATCTCACCCTACCCACCACTACATCGCCCACTGTCCTGACCCCACCACCACCAACCCCTACACCTATCATCACAACCACCACCACTACCAACGCCCACTGTCTCAAACCCCCCCCCAACACCACCACCTCCACCCATCATCTCAACCACCACCACAACCATCGCCCACGACTCGAACCCACACCACCCACCAATCCAACCATCATCTCAACCTACCAACACTACCATCGCCCACTGTCTCAACCCACCAACCAACCACCGACCTCCATCCATCATCTCAACCTACCACCACTACCAATCGCCACTGTCCTCAACCCAACCACCACCACCACCTCCATCCATCACTCAACCTACCACCACTACCAACGCCAACTGTCTCAACCCACAACCACTACCATCGCCCACTGTCTCAACCCACCACTACCACCACCTCCACCCATCACTCAACCTACCCACCACTACCATCGCCAACTGTCTCGACCCACCAACCACTACCCTCGCCCACTGTCTCAAACCGCACCACCACCACCACATCCACACATCATCTCAACCTACCACTCAACTACCACGCCCCACTATCTTGACCCACCTAACACCACGCACCTCCACCCATCATCTCAACCTCCCACCACTACCATCGCCCACTGTCTCAACCCACCACCACCAACCACCACCTCTCCACCCATCATCTCAACCTACCACAAACTAACCAGCGCCCACAGTCTGGACCAACCACCACCACCATCTCACCCATCATCTTCAACCTACCACCACTACTATCGCCCCACTGTCTCGACCCCACCACCACCACCACCGCCACAATCATCTCAACCTACCACCACAACTATCGCCCACTGTCTCAACCACCACCACCACCACCCACCTCCACCCCCATCACTCAACCTACCACGCACTACCATCGCCCACTGTCTCGACCCACCACCAACCACCACCACCAATACACACCGCCATCCATCATCTCAACCTACCACCACTACCATCGCCCACTGTCTCAACCCCCACCACCACCACCTCCATCCATCATCTCAACCTACCACCTACTACCAACGCCCACTCTCTCAACACCACCACCACCACCTACCCACCCATCAGTCTCACCTACCACCACCACTACCATCGCCAACTGTCTCAACTCACCACCACAACCACGTCCCCTGTCTCAACCCACCACCACCACCACCTCCACCCATCTTCTTCACTCCACCACTACCATCGGCCACTGTCTCGACCCCCACCCCTACCACGTCCCACTGTCTCAACCCACCACCAACCACCACCTCCACACATCATCTCAACTACCACCAGTCTACCATCGCCCACTGTCTGACCCACCACCACCACCACCTCCACCCATAATCTCAACCTATCACACTACCAACGCCCCCCCCCCCCCCCCCCCCCAACTGTCTCCAATCCATACGCACCACCACCCACCCACCACCTCCAACCTATCATCCTCATAACCTACCACAACTACCATCGCCCACTGTCCTGGACCCACCACCACCACCATCTCCACCCTCATCTCAACCAACCACCACTACTAATCGCCCACTGTTTCGACCCACCACCAACCACCACCTCCTTCCATCATCTCAACCTACACCCTACCATCGCCCAACTGACTCAACCCACCACCACACCACCTCCCACCCATCGTCTCAACCAACTACCACTAACCATCGCAACTGTTCTCAACCCACCACCACTACCAACGCCCAATGTCTCAACCCACCACCACCACCACCTCCACCCCATTAACTCAACCACCACCACTACCAATCGCCCACTGTCTTACCCCACCACCACAACCACCACCACCCATCATCTCAACCTACCACTCACTACCAACGCCCACTGTCTCAACCCACACCACCCCACCACCACCACTCCACCCTTCATCTCAACCTACCACCAACTACCATCGCCCACTGTCTCGTACGCTCACCACCACCACCACCTCCATCCAATCATCTCAACCAACCACTACTACCATCACCCACTTCACAATCCACCACCACCACCAACTCCACCCATCATCTCAACCCCTACCACCATTACTATCGCCCACGTCCTCGAACCCACCAACCACCACCACCTCCACCCATCATCTCAATCTACCCACCACTAACCATAGCCCACTGTCCTCGACCCACCCCACACCACAACTACCATCACCCACTGTCTCAACCTACCACCACCACCCACCTCCACCACTTCATCTCACCTATCACCACTACCATCGCCCACTGTCTCAACCCACCACCAAGACCCACCACCCTCCACCCCTCATCCCACCACCTACCACCACTACCATCGCCCACTGTCTCAACCCTCCAACACCTCCACCCATCATCTCACCTACCACCACGACTACCATCGCCCACTGTCTCCAACTCCCCACCACCACCCACTTCCACCCATCATCATCAACCTACACCGCTAACCATCGCCCACCCCTCAACCCCACCACCCCCCCACCCCCCCCTTTATCTCAACAACCCAAACCCTCCCCAAAATTAACCCCCCCACCCCACCACCTCCCCCCTCATCTAACCCCCACCAACCACCCCCACTTCTAAACCCCACCCCCCCACCCCTCCACCCATCTTCACCTACCACCATTTCTTCGCCCTGAGAAAATAGGGGAGGTTAAATTATAAGAATAATAAGGAATATTTGATGAGTTTTAAATAATAATACATAAATAAGAATAATGGGGATGAGATTAAATAATAATAATAAATAAGAATAAATGGATGACGATTAAATAATATAAGAATAAATGATTGAGATTTAAATAATAATTAATAATTGTGAGACTAATGATGAGATTAAATAAATAAATAATAATAAAGAATAAATGATGCGATTAAATAATAAGAATAAAATGATGAGATTAATAATAATAGTAATGAGAAATAGGGAGGTTAATAATAAGAATCATAAGATATTAAATGGATGGGCTTCACACAACTCCAAATCATACCTAGCCTAAATGATGCGATTAGTAATTCATCTGACATTCGACCTATGGCGGTTAACTAATCACTAATAATAAGATACTTGATGACGATTAGTAATAATAGTAATGAGACAATCAGCGGAGGTTAATAATCGCCTAATAAGAATAAATGATGACGCAGTTAAATAATAATATAATAAAGAGTCAAATGCTGAGATTAATCATCATCCTCAATCAGCATACAAATGGTGTGATTAAGTAAGAATAATAATAAGAATGGGATGAGATTAATAATAATAATAATAAGAATAAATGATGAGATTAAATAATAAAAGCATAATAGAATAATGCTGAGATTAAATACTAATAATAATAAGAATCAAAGAAGAGATAAATAATAATGTCTAATAAGAATAAAGATTGAGAGATTAAGGTAATAATGTCAATGAGAATAGGGGAGATTAACTAATAATAATAATAATAAGAATAATTGATGCCACGATTAAGTAATAAATAGTAATGAGTGATAGGGCAGAATTTCAATACATCATAATAAGAATAAATTGATGAGATTAAGTAAATATGGTGATCGAGAAATAGGGAGAGTAAACAATAATAATAAATTGATGAGATTAGTAATAATAGTAATGAGAAATAAGGGAGAGTAAATTAATAAGAATAATACTCAGATGATGAGCATTAAATACTAATAATCAATAAGATAAAATGATCGCGACTGTAAGTAAAAATAGAAATGAGAAAATAGAGAGATCACATTAATAATTAATATAATAATAAGAATCAAATGATGATGTTACGTCTTAATGTAATGAGGGAATAGGGAGGGTAACATAATAATCAAATTATAAGAATAAATGATGAGCGTTAAGTAATAATAGTAATGAGCACTAGGGCGATAAAATAATAGTAATTAAATAAGAATAAATGATTGAGATAAAGTAAATCAGTAATGCGAAAAATAAGTGAGAGATAAAATCAATAATAATAATAAGACTGCATGATGAGCTTTAAGTAATAATAGTAATGATAAATAGGGAGATTAAATAATAATAATAAGAAAAAAAATAAATGATGTAAGGTTAACAATAACTAGTAATGAGATTAGGGAGAGTCAAATAATACTCTTACATGAGAACATAGGGGATAATAATAATAATAATCATAAGCATAAATTCAAGAGATTGCCAAAATACTAGTCCTGAGAACTAGGGAGATTCACCACTCCTCCACAGACAACCTGCTGGATCTTTACAGTCAATCCTATTCAGGCGCAACTCTGGCTAGTCATACTAATAACATAATAAAGAATGGAAGATGAGCTTAATTAACTACTAGTCAATGAGCATAAATAGGGAGCTTTTCCATACTAATAATAATCATAAAGTCCAAAAAATGATGAGATTAAGTAATAATAGTAATGAGGAATAGGGCGAGTAAAAAATAATAATAATGAGAATGAATGATGAGATTAAGTAATATAGTAATGAGCCTAATAGGGGAGTTGAAATTAAGAAACAGTCTTCACCACTGAACCTACATATTCTAATATCTGAATTTAACGACCTTCAATCAAATTGATGAGAATTAAGCTAATAATAGTAATGAGAAGTAGGGAGATTAAATAATAATAGTAATGAGAAATAGGGAGATTTAAATAATAATCAATAATAAGAATAAATGCAGAGATTAGCCGATAATACTAGTACTGAGAAATACCATAGGGCTTGTAAAAATCATAATAAGGATCAAGCCTGGCGTAATACCAAAACTTCAATCGCCATCGGCTCTGGTACAATAAGCCAACCAACTCACTAATTCCATACAATGCATCTACACCCTAAACTCACACGTCCATCGACATATGGAGCTTCACACTACCTCCAAATCAACCTCATAATAACTGATGAAGATACCATTACTCCACTACCAGCGCCTCTGGAGTGAAACTCCTAATCCTCGAATACACCATCTCATTCAACCTACCTAAACTTCACATTCGCACAAGGGTATGGTACCACCAAAACCACCATAAGAATGAATGATGAGATTAAGTAATAATAGTATGCGCAAATCTAGGGGAGATAAATAATAATAATATAGAAGAATAAATGATTACAGATTAAGTAGGTAATAGTAATGCGAATTAGGCGTGATAAAAATTAATAATACATAGTACATGAGAAATAGGGCAGATTAAATAATAATAATTAATAAGAGATCAATGTATGAGATTTAAGTAATAATTAATCTAGTACATGAGAAATAGGGACGGGGAAATTGATAATAATAATCAGAATAAATGATGAGATAAGTGTAATGATAGCAATGAGAACATAGGGAGATCTCAATTAATCCTAATACATAAGAATGAATGGGATCAGATTACGTCAATAAAATAGTCATGAGAAATAGGTCGAGTAACTAATAATAATCACCTACGCAATGAATTGATCGAGATTCAAGTAATAGTAGTCCACTGCGAACTAGGGTGATTAAATAATAATAATAATAATAAGAATAAATGCTGAGATTAAGGGGGTAATAATAGTAGTGAGAAATAGGGAGATTACCATCCACTAAGACATAATAAATAAGAATGAATGATGCTATTTAAGTAATAATAGTAATTCGAAATCGGGGAGAGTACATCCTACACCAATTACACTAAGAATTAATGGAATTAGATAAGTAATAATAATAGAAATGAGAAATAGGGAGATTAAATAATAATAATATAAGAATAAATGATGAGATTTAAGTATAATAGTATGAGAAACACATAGGGAGATTTAAATAATAATAATAATAAGAATAATGCTGATATTGAGTATTAAAAGTAATGATACAATAGGCGAGAGTACATAATCCTGTACATGACGTAAATAGCGGGACGATTTAAGTAATAATAAAATAATAAAAGAATAAAGGATGAGATTAAGTAATAATAGTACAATGAGAAATTAGGGAGTCACTTAAATAACAAAATAATAAATAATAAGAATAAATGTTGAGATTCACTGTATAATAGTAATGAGCAAATAGGGAGATTAAAATAATCATAAGAATAAATGTGAGCTTAAGGTAATAATGTTCTGAGAAACTAGGGAGATTAAATAATAGTAATAATAAGAATAAAATGGATGAAGATTAAGATAATAAGAGTAATGAGAAATAGAGATTCTAATAAATAATATAATAAGAATCACATGATGAGCTTAAGTATAATAGTAATGCGAATTAGGGAGATTAAATAATAATAAGAATAAATGATGAGATTTAAGAATAATGTTAATTCGTACGCAAAAAATAGGGACGATTAAAATAATAGGTTAATAATAAGAACTAAATTGATGAGGATTAAGTTAATAAGAGGTAATGAGAAAATAGAGATTAAATAATAACTATAATAAGAATAAATGATGAGATTAGTAAGATAGTAATTGAGAAATAGGGCCGCATTTAAATAATAATAAGAATATATGATGAGATTAATGTAATAATAGTAATGAGAAATAGCGGAGATTCAAGTAATAATAATAATAGACAATAAATGATTGAGATTAATAATAAATATTAATGAGAAAAATAGGGATGATTGAATATCATCGGATAAGTGATGAGATTAAGTAATAAATAGTAATGAGAAATAGGGCGATTTCAATCATACCTAATCCTACTACATCCAACCATATCTTCCTACCTCATCTACATCGCCCACTGTAGTCTCAACCCACCAACCACCTCCACACATCATTTCAACCTACCACATACCATCGCCCACTGTCTCAACCTACCACCACCACCACCTCCACCAATCATCTCAACCTACCACCACTACCATCGCCCACTGTCTCAACCCACCACCACCACCACCTCCACGCATCATCTCAGCCTACCACCACTACCTTCAGCCTAGGCCTGAGCTTGCTACCATCTGCAGCTCATAAGACTGCCATCCCCACGTGCCCCTTTGGGGCGGGGCAGATGGCAGACCAGAGGCCTAGCTTCTCCCTACGTGCCCCGTGAGGGAGGGGAGTGTGGCTAGGCCTAGGGACAGTTGGTCCCAAAGATGCAGGGGGTACTTGTACCTCCTCCCATTGGCAGACTTTCTTATCGAGACAATGGCCCAGATACGGGTGCACAAGGGCCGGGGAAATAATATACCTGGGTTTAAGTACGGACGGGAGGGGTAAGGTAGGTGTCTTTTTTTTTTTTTTTATAGTAATGAGAAATTGGGCGATGTAAATAACAATAATAATAAGTTTAACATGATGAGATTCAATAATGGATAATATAAGAATAAATGATTGAGATTAAATAATAATAATAAAATAATAAATGATGAGATTAAATAATAATAATAATAGAATAAATGATGAGAATTAAATAATAATATTAATAAGAATAAAATGATGGGGATTAACAACTAATAATAATAATAAGATAAATGATGGAGATTAACAATTAATAATCAATAAATAAGAATATAGAGATGGAGATTAAATAATAATAATAATAATCAATTAACATGATGAGATTAAATAATTAATAATAATAAAGCAATAAATGCGTGAGATTATATCAATGATAATAATAAAGAATAATTGATGTAGATTCAAATAGGTAATAAATACTAAGAATAATGATAGAGATTCAAATAATAATAAGAATAAATGATGAGATTAAATAATCTTAAATAATAAGATAAAGTGATGAGATTAATATAATAATAAAAGAATAAAGATGGAGATTAAATAATAATAAGAATGAAATGGATGAAGATTAAATAATATTAATATAAGGAATAAATATGCGACTAACTCAATAATAAGAATAAGAATAATGATGAGATTAAATAATAATAATCAATAAGAATAAAATGATGAGATCTAAATATAATAAGAATAAATGTGAGATTAAAATAATATTAATAATCAGAATAAATGATGCGTTTCAACTACTAATAATAATAAGATAATTGATGAGATTAAATACTAATAATACTAAGCCTAACACTGATGATATTCAATAATACTAAGACATCGAAGCTGAGATTTCATCCATAACTACTCCTACGACTAAAGCTGAGACTAACACACAACACCACACCTCCAACCCATCATCTCAACCACCACCACCACACCTCACCATTCATCTCAATCCACCACCACCACCACCTCCACCCATCATCTCAACCCACACCACCACCACCTCCACCATCATCTCAACCACCACCACCACCACGTCCACCATCATTCAACCACCACCACTCACCACTTCCATCATCATCTCAACCCACACCACCACAACCTCCACCCAATCATCTCAACCACCACCACCACCCAACTCCACCCATCATCTCAACCCACACACACCACCCTCCACCCATCATCTCCAACCCACCACCTCCACCACCTCCACCCATCATTCAACCCACACCACCACCACCTCCCACCATCATCTCAACCACCACCACCACCACATCCACCCATCATCTCCAACCCACCACCACACCACCTCCACCATCATCTGAACCCACCACCACCACCAACTCCACCATCATTATCAACCCACACACCTCCACCTCCACCCATCATCTCAACCCACCACACCACCACCTCCATCCCATCATCTCAACCCTCACCACCACCACCACCTACACCCATCATCTCAACCCAACACACCACCTCCACCCATCACTCAACCCACACACCACCACCTCCACACATCACTCACCCACCACCACCACCACACCTCCACCCATCATCTCAACCCACCACCACACCTCCACCCATCATCCTCAACCCACACACCACCTCCACCCATCATCTCAACCACCACCACCACCACCACCTCCACATCTCTTCAACCCACCACCACCCACACCTCACCCATCATCTCAACCCACCACCACCACCACCACCTCCACCATCATCTCAACCACCACCACCACATAACCACTGTCCGACCACCAACATAAATATTGAACTTTACAAAACGTTCTTGACCTTTTAACTAAGATTTTAAAAAACGTTCTTGAAAAGTTCACTGCATTATTTAGATGATTTTGGAGCCGTCAGTGTGGCGAGGCTGTGAGCTCCCTCTCCCCTCTCATCCCCCCCCCTCTCCTCCCTCTCTCTCTCTCTCTCTCTCTCTCTCTCTCTCTCTCTCTCTCTCTCTTCTCTCTCTCTCTTCTCTTCTCTCTCTCTCTCTCTCTCTCTCTCTCTCTCTGTACACAGAGTTTTACAGTTAGATTAATGGTTCCTTACTATTACAAGCCAAGTGCTTGTTACTGACATCTATCATTAGTAATTAGTGTAGTAGTAGTATAGTAGTAGTAGTAGTAGTAGTAGGTAGTAGTAGTAGTAGTAGTAGTAGTAGTAGCAGTAGTAGTAGTAGTAGTAGAATTAGTAGTAGTCAGTAGTAGTTGTTGTTGTTTTGTTTTTGTGGTGGTGGTTGGTTGGTAGGTAGAAGTAGTATCGGAGGTGGAAGGAGTAGTAGGTAGTGGGGAAGTAAGGAACTAGGAGCCAGTCTCAAATACTAAGAAAGGGGAGCACTGCAAAGGGAGCTAGTGCATACTGATGGAGAGCGAGAAACACAGAGGGTGGGGGGGGCGGTGGTAACTAAACATAAATGATGAAGGTAACAGAAACAAGGCAGAGGAAAGAAAGACAACCCAGAAAGAGAAAAAGGAATAGGGGAAGGGGAAGAAGGAGGAGAAGGAATTGGAGGATCAGGTTAAGTCATAAGTGTTCTGAAGGTTGGAGACATTATTACAATGTAGTGGGAGAGGAAGGCATCTACAGAGGACGAAAGCCCAGGATATGATTCATACAAGAAAGTAATGTAATAAGGGAGGATTCGACCAGACGGCGACTGTTAAAGTGGAAGTAGGCAAGACAGTTTTAAGCAGACCGTCAAATAAGGATGGCTGGATCTCTGGACGTGACAGAGTAAAGCATTGTTAGTGTCGGCAAGCCTAACACTATTTTGGTGATCCCTAATTCTGTCAAAAAGGAATCGGCCAGTTTTCTCCAAACTATTGAGAGGACAGGAGGAAGGGAGCAAGAAATTGATAGACACCAGGCAGCATCGTAGAGGGAGGAGAGATATTATGAACGAGTTAGTGCGAAGAGTGTTAGTCTGGCGGAAAGTATGTTGATGTCTAAGGAACGGAGAAGAGTGTTGAGATTAGAAAGACCGGAAATGTAGGAAAGGCGGAGGGCAGAAGAGTTCCCACGTGAGAGAGCAGAGTCTATGAAATGGGAAGGGTAGCCAAGACGGGAAAACGAATTATGAAGAGTGGAAATTTCTGCTGGAAGGAACTGAGGATAACAGATGTGGAGGGCACGGAGAAAGAGGGAGATAAGAACACTTCTCTTGGCAGGGAAAGCATGATAGAAAAGGTAGTGAATGTACATGCCACTGTGCATAGGTTTGCGGTAAACGAAAAAAGAAAAACCTGTATCTGAGCGGTGGACATGAACATCAAGGAAAGGAAGCAAGGAATTAGATTCCCATTCAGCTTTAAACTTAATGGAAAGGGCAAGATTATTAAGAGCTTTAAGAAAAGGTTGGAAGCGACTAGAGTCATGAGGCCACAGAGCAAAGATGTCATCTACATCGCAGAGCCAGAGTGAAGGGTGAACATCGATAGTAGGAAGAAGAACAGTCTCGAAGTATTCCATGTAAAGATTAACAAGGGCAGGAGAGAGAGGAGAGCCCATAGCTACATCGATGGGTTGAGAATAATATTTCCCTTGGAAGGAAAAGGAATTAGAGTCCACGCAGAGGCAGATAAGGTCAAGAAAGACATCAATAGGTATAGGGAGATGAAGAAGCCCTTCATGGGCCTTCTCTCTTAGAAAATCAAGGACATCATCAAGAGGGACATTGGTGAAGAGGGACTCAACGTCAAGACTAAGCATCTTACAGGTCGGGAGAGAGCGAACCCGTTCAATGAAGTCTTGAGAGTGACGGAGGTGGGCAGGAGAAAAAGTACCAAGAAAGGGAGTGAGGGTTTTGGCCAGCCAAGAAGCAAGAGAATAAGAGACAGAACCACTAGAGGATATGGTAGGACACAGAGGAATATCAGATTTATGAGTTTTGGGAAGGCCATAGAAACAGGAAGAGAGGAACAGATGACACGAAACCGTTGAACAAGGTCAAAGTCAGGAGGACAGAGGTCGGAGAGAGTCCTTAGTTTCTTATTGAAAGTTCTCTTGATGCGATCAAGAGGGTTGGAAACGAGAGGAGTGTAGGTACGTGAGTCAGAGAGCAAGACACCAGCTGTACGGAGGTAATCCTCGCGATCAAGGATAACTACCGAATTACCTTTGTCAGAAGATAGTATGACAATGTTAGTGTTAGATTTAAGAGAAGAAATGGCAAGTTGGTAACGGCGCGGAAGATGGTGATTCTTAGAAAACAGACTATCAAAAGCAGGAAGGAGAGCGCCACGAAAAGTGGACAAGTCAGGGAGATCAAGAGGTTCAAGCTTATATTGAGAGAGTGAGACAGAAGACAAGTTAGTAACAGTCAGTGAGGGAGAATTTAGACCAAGGGCTAGCTGAGATGAGACGTTGAAGTTTATTCTGTAGTTTAGAAGAATGAATTTGTGTATTCAGGTGAGCAGTGTCAAAAGCAATGATAGAGAGAAGGTTACAGAGATCTTGTGGCAGAGCCGCAAAGAGAGCACGTTGACGCTGACGGAAAGTAAAGAAGGCATCTTTAGTTTGAGACTTAGTAGAAAGAATGAGCTGTTGAAGTAGGAGACGGGCATGATCAGGAAAGGGAGTGCCCAGTGGGTTGGGTTTCAGGAAATGGGAGAAGGAAGGTGGCAGAACTTGTTCAGCAAGACAGTCATATAGGAAGCGAAGCTGATTCTTACGACACCGCGTATCAATAAGAGCAGCCTCATAAGATCGGAAAAGGGTTTAAAAGAAGGAAGAACATTAAAAAAGTTGGAAAGAATATGACGCTTAACTGCGGGGTCAATAAATAACAAAATAAGGCACAATACCGTGACTGGAACGATACACAAATAACCCGCACATAAAAGAGAGGAGCTTACGACGACGTTTCGGTCCGACCTGGACCATTTACAAAGTCACACTAACAAGAAGTATGTACGAACGAACGAACAAGTTCAGGTAAGATCCCAAATGGGATGACCGGGGAAGACGGGACAGACGAAGAATAGCTATGGAGAGGAGTGTTCTTAGTCGTAGAAATAGAACCAGGGCTTAATCCACCAGCTAAGGCGATCGTGGGACAGACATTGAAAACAGAAATTCAGGCTCTTCTGTTGGGACTCTGGTGGGGTGAGCGGGGAGGAGGGGACAGGCAGAGATTAGCGCTAGAGAGGAGTGTAGAATTGAGCCATGTTTTAACACAAAAGCTAAAGCGAACGTGGGTCAGAGAATGAACAGCGCAAGGTACCTGTCAGAAAATCCAAGGTTATTTGTAAATAGGGTTAGGAGCAGGATCATACAAGGAGTAGAAAAGGCTGTGTTGGTCTGTGAGTCTGCGAAAGTCTTCGTCAAGGAGAGAGGTCCAGTAGTCACGTCGTGTCTCAAGTTTGTCCATCTGTCTGTGTCTGAGCGTTTTCCAGTACAGATTCAGCGCAGGGATGTCTAAGTGGGCATGGAGAGACTCGCTTTTTGCGAAGTCCTCCCATCTGACATCAAGCACCCAGCGCAGCCCCTTGTTCTGGACATGCTGCAGTTTAAGTAAGTTCGTTTTAGCTGCAAGAGAGAGGGCTAGAGGAGACTAAGTTATCAGAGGACGTATTAGGGTTTTGTAGAGGTGTAGTTTGGTGCGTTGGGAGGCATGTTGCAGCTTGTAGAGGCCCGCAAGGGCCTTACTAGCTATTGCATGCCTTGAGTGAATGTGTCCATGTAAGCGAAGAAGGTAGTCAAGATTAACACCAAGGACAGTGAGAGATTGTGTGATGTGGATGTAGGTGCGGGGTGTCAGCAGTTCTGAGCTCGACAGGTGATGGAGGATCACGTTTCCTATAGTTAAAATATGTAATGCTGGATTTAGCTGCATTGTATTTGATCCTCCATTTTTGTTCCTAGATGGCTATCCTGTCGACCTCATTTTGTGTTTTCTATGACTGAATCTATATTGGCGTGAGTGATAAGTTGTGTAATGTCGTCTGCAAAGGCTAGAGAGATGGAGTTGTGGTATACAGGTGTTGGAATGTCGCTAATGTATAAAATGTAGAGGGTAGGGAAGAGGACAGATCCCTGGGGTACTCCAGCATTTAGTGTGAAGTAGTCAGAGTAACAGCCTTGATATTTGATTCTCATAGTGCGGCCGTCTAGGAAATTGCAGAGGAGTTTACGAGTAGTTAGAGGCAAGTTAAAGTTAGTGCAGAGTTTGTGTTTGAGCCCTTCACGCCAGACAGTGTCAAAAGCTTTTTCAGCGTCTTTTGCAACCAGGGCTGTCCTGTTTCTTTGTTTTGTGTTTATGTGGATGTAGTTGAGAATGATGTTAATAGCATCCTGTGTGGATCTGTCAGTTCTGAAGCTAGAGAGTTGTGTTCCAGGTATCTGCGAAGGCGATGATTGATGAGTTTTTCAGAGTTTTCCGAAAGTTTCGAGGAGGCTGATAGGGCGATAGTTTCTAGGGTCAGACTTGTCTTTATTGGGTTTAGGAAAGAGGATAGCAGTAGCAGCTTTGAAGAGGGAAGGTAAGTATCCAGAGGCAAGGGGGGCATTGAGGAGGTTTGTGTAGGCAGTAATGATAGAGTCAGGAAGGTGTTTCAGGATAATATGGTTTAGGCCAGAAGCACCAAGAGCCTTGGGAGGAAAGTGTCTGAGGAGAGTTTTAACGTCTGTGTTGGTGAAAGAAGTGTCAAGTTCTTGGGAGGAGGTAAGAGAGTCCAGATGGATGTGGCTGTCTGGTATTGTTTCGTGTGTGTGTGTGAAGTGTTCCAGTGTTCTATGTTTTGAATGTGTTGGATAGCATTAGAGTGGGGTGGATGAGGGTGGAAGATGTTCTCCCAGATGTATTTGAAGATGTTAGTAGCAGCCTGCGGGTCTGAGACGTGTGTGTTGTTATGGGTGGTGTGTTTGAATTTGTTGGTGGGAGTGGTGCCTCTGATTTTTTTCAAAGCTTTGGTGTTTTTGATATACAGTTTGTCTACTTGTAATATGAGCTGTGACCAGTGATTGTTGTGGTCTTATCTAGACTGTGTTGAATGTTGTTTCTGAGGTAAGTGAGATCTATTCGGACTGGATTAAATCTGTGTGTGTTGTAGAGGAAGCGGTTGTGGTAGCAGATTAGTCTTCTTGTTCTGATTGAGGGTTTGAAGGAATAACGAGTGGTGTGGGTTTTCTTTGGTATTGCATTGTTGGCTGCTTGTGTAATGGTGTCCTGGATGAGAGCAAGTTGAGTGTCAATATCAGAGATGGGTTTGTTGTTGTAGTCATAGGTGAGGTTAGTATTACCTATGTCTTGTTTGAAGGCATCCCAGTCAGCGTTCTTGTAGGAGAAGGAAGGTGTGGCCGGGATGAGGATAGGGTTGGAGGAGATGTGTAAGATGACGGGAATGTGATCAGAGCTTGTAACAGGGCCAGGTGATATGTCATGTTGAAAGAGAGAGCTGGCTCGTTTGCCAAAATGATGTTGGGTTTGCCTTGGCCAATGTGGTTGTAGAAGGTGTTGAAATCTGGGCCGAGGTGAAGTAGGTGTTTGTGGTTCGTGAAGTTGAGTATTTGCTGACCAAGTTGGTTGTTACTGGTGTGATGAATGGTGGTGTGTTTGGCACTCATATCAGCTAGTAGGTATGTTGGTGTGTTTGTAGTTAAAGACTAAGGAAAGGTCGTGTATGTTGAGAATAGTGTTTGTGAGAGCATAGGTGGTGAAAAAGATGAAGGGTCCAAGGTGGGTGTGTATTCTGACCGCAAGACAGTGTTGGTGAATAAAAGGGATTGGGAGAAATTCATGTTTTATGTTAGATTTGACAAGGATGGCAACCCCATCGGGGGGATCATAGGGGGACTGAAGTGCAGTATAACCATAATGGCGGATACGTTGAGGGGCTTTGAGGCAGGTACTGTTTAGCAAAACAATATCTAGCCTCTCTGCTTCAAGAAGCTCGGCCAGTAGGTGTCTAATTGTAAAGTAAGAATGTACGTTGAACTGAATCACTTTAAACATGATTTAATGGTTTCGTCGTTGCAAAGTTAATGTTGGGGAGAAGTTTGATTAAAGCCCGTGATAGTGCTGCCATCAGTGGATGTGTGTTTGTAGGTGTTATGGACCCATTTCTTGGAGGGGGAGGAAGAGATGGATCTGTTTTTATGTTCTTTGGTCTGTCTGTCGGAAATTGGGGCAGGTGTAGGTTTGAGTGGATTTTGTCTGGAGGAGGTGGGGTTGGACCAAGATGAAGTTTTGGTTGTGCTGGAGGAGTGGGCGAAGGTAGATGCATAGGAAGAGGAAGCTTTGGTAAGGGATGAGGGAGTGCAAGCTATGGTAAAGGAGGAGGAAGTGGAAGCTTTTGGGTTTGGGGGTGAGGAAGTGGGTAAGGAGGTGGGGGAGGGGTGGTCGTAGGAGCACAGTTGGGTGTTGGTGGGAGGGGTTTGAAGTAGTGAAGAGGGGTAGGGAAGGAGGAGAGCTGGTGGGTGTAGGAAGTTGGGGGTGGGAGGGAGGGAGAAGGTAGAGGTGTAGGGGGCTTAGAAGAGAAGCAGGGAAAGGGGGGGATAAATTTAAAAAGGGAAGATTGTTTGCAAACAAGATTAGGTTAAGGACATGTGAGTAGTCTGATTGGTAAGCTTGAGAGATTACCATCGCAGAGTGGGCAGCAGTGGCGAGTTGACAGATAGTTTTGTAGTCTAGTGTGGGGTGTAGGTGTAGGAGAAGAAGTGCTTGTAGTCTGTGTGTTCGTGTTTGATGTGTGTAGAGTAGGAGAGGTAGACCAAGTGTGTCGAATAACCCAAGCAGTGGGGGTAGGGGAGGGAGGTATGGTAGAGGGGGAGGTGCAGGGAAGGGGTGGGGAGGGAGGAAGGTTGCTTGCTCTGAGGGAGGAGAGAATGCCTTTTCTAGAAGGGCAGGAATTTGCAGCTGCAGTGTGTGACCCGCTGCAGTTAGAACATTTAAGAAGGAGGTTGCAAGCATTCCAGAAGTGGCCAGTTGCTGAACATCTGGAGCAGATTTGTGTGGATGTGCATGAGATTTTGTCGTGGCCGAATTTGTAGCATTTCAGACATTATGTAATGGGTTGAAAGTTTGGAGTGAAGAGAGTGTTTGGAGGAATGCGGATGGTCTAGGCAAGGATTCCTTGATTGAAGAGTGTAGAGGGGTCAGAAGGAGTTGAACAGTGTATTTTGAGGATGGTTGAGTTTTCAGGTCCGTAAATATCGTCAACAGAGACTTTGTTGTTAGTTCTAATGTCTTTGATTAAGTCTTCTTTGTCTGTGTCATAGGCAGTCAGGAGAGAATAGTCCACGTGTTTTGCGATCACTGAGCATTTGGCGCGGTGCTCAGGAGTCCAAATAATAGTGAAGCCTGCATTGAGAAGTTTTTGCCTGGTTTCGGTTGAGGTGTACGTTTCGTAAGAATGTCTGTCAAGAAGGAGTTTGAAACCTGAGTTGGTTTTAAAGACTTTCAGCTGAGGTGCGCCAGTGACATGGTACAATAAATTTCCAGGACAGATAGAGGCATGATCAGAATTAGAGTATTTGAGGTTAATCGAGAAAGAATTGGGTTTGGAAGAGGTAGAGGAAGGGTAGGCCTTAGAGGCAGGAGTGGACAGAGTAGAGGCAGTTGTTGGCGGTAGAGGAGGAGTAGTAAGAGGGAAGGAAGTGGAAGGCATTTAAGGCATCGTAAATCAGATGTGGCGGCCAAATCTGTGAGAATACTCGGCTTGGCAAGTACGTGTGAAGTAGACACACGTACTTGCCTGTCTATAACTTTAAAGTTTTCTTGTGGAGTCCATTGCGGGAGGCACAGGACAATGAGGAGGTGAGCTGTAGCTTGATGGAGCACTGTATGCTCTGAAAGGCGAGGAGAGGCAACACTGGCTGTATGGCGTGCAGACCACACGTACAGGCTGAGGCGTGAAGACTTCAGACAGCAACAGGAGTGCAGAGGGAAGCTTCCTGCCCTTGGGTAGGCAGCCACCGAACGCACCAATCCTTATGGTATAGACGAAGGTTCAGTAACCACCATTGAATGAAGAGACGCAACACTGGCTGTGAGCGGTGAGGAGAGCCAACACTAGCTGTATGGCATGCAGACTTCACATACAGGCTGAGGCGTGGAGACTTCAGACAGCAGCGAAGAGAGGCAACACTGGCTGTATGGCGTGTAGACTACACGTACAGTCTGAGGCGTGGAGACTTCAGACAGCAACAGGAGTGCAAAGGGAGGCTTCCTGCCCTTGGGTAGGCAGCCACCGACGCACCAGTCCTGATGGTGAAGACGAAGATCGAGTAACCACCACACAGAGGAGTCACTCTCAACACGGTGTAATAAGAGAGGTGAAATCGTTTTTTTTTTTGACGAGAAGTAGAGCTGGACGGGTATATATAGGCGGGAAGTGGTAGTGGAAGTAGTAGTAGTAGTAGTAGTAGTAGTAGTAGTAGTAGTAGTAATAGTAGTACTAGTAGTAGTAGTAGTAGTAGTAATAGTAGTAGTAGTAATAGTAGTAGTAGTAGTAGTAGTAGTAGTAGTAGAAGTAACAGCGGAGGTGGAAGGAAGTAGTAGTGGGGAAGTAAGGAAGAGGAGCCAGTCAAATACTAAGAGAGGGGAGCACTGCAAGGGAGCTATGTGCCCACTGAGGGAGAGCAAGAACACAGAGGTAGGGGGGTAAACAATAAAATAAATTGTGCAAGAAAGGTATAAAATACCGACAATATGAAAGTTAAGACACATGTGCAACATCTGGATATCTTTATTGTAGACGTTTCGCCATCCAGTGGGTTTATCAATACAGATTCTAGGACATAATAGGAAGACAGAACTATATACAAAAGATGAGGTAATCAGTCCCTCGGCCTTGGAGTTAGTGTTCACAGCATCGTGGTGGAGGAGAATCTGGAGCAAAGGCAAGAAGACTGGCGGTTATATAGGCGTCAGTGGATAGGGACGGGCAGCAGACGAGGGCATAGTCACTGGTAGGCGGGATTCCCCAGTGGAAGTAGGTCCTTCCCATCATGGAATCTTGGTTCAGAGGACATCTACAAAACCTTCTTCACGGCTGCTGCAACTAACCCATCTCTTTGGGAAGGACCTACTTCCACTGGGGAATCCTGCCTGCCAGTGACTATGCCCTCGTCTGCTGCCCGTCCCTATCCACTGACGCCTATATAACCGCCAGTCTTCTTGCCTTTGCTCCAGATTCTCCTCCACCACGATGCTGTGAACACTAACTCCAAGGCCGAGGGACTGATTACCTCATCTTTTGTATATAGTTCTGTCTTCCTATTATGTCCTAGAATCTGTATTGATAAACCCACTGGATGGCGAAACGTCTACAATAAAGATATCCAGATGTTGCACATGTGTCTTAACTTTCAATAAAATAAATGATGAAGGAACAGAAACAAGGCAGAGGAAAGAAAGACAACCCAGAAGAGTGCAAGCAATAATGAGTAGGTTCCACTATATCTATGAACACTTGTGTACTTGTAAAACAACGTACGTAGAAGCAGCCTTCCCTACATTTCCGGTCTTTCTAATCTCAACAACTCTCTCTGTTCCTTAGGCATCAAGCTTACTTTCTGCCAGACTAACACTCTTCGCACTGATCTCATTCATACCTCTCCTCCCTCTACAGATGCTCCTGGTGTCTACTCTATTTCTTGCTCCTCCTGTCCTCTTCGATACTTTGGAGAAATTGGCCAATCTCTTTCTGACAGATTTAGGGAGCACAAAAATAGTGTTAGGCTTGCCGACACTAACAATGCTCTTTTCTGTCACGTCAGAGATCACAACTACTTCCAACTTTAACAGTTGCGTCTGGTCGAATCCTCTCATATACATAACTGTCCTTGCATGAATCTTAGTCCTGGTTTCGTCTCTGTAGATGCCTTCCTCTCCCACTACATTGTAAAATGCTCCAAACTTCAGAACACTCGTGACTTAACCTGATTCCTCCTATTTCTTCTTCGCCCTCTTCCCTTTCCTCTTTCCTTTTTCTCTTCTGGGTTGTCTACCCACCATCTCTGTGTTCTCGCTCTCCCTCAGTGGGCACCTAGCTCCCTTGCAGTGCTCCCTTCTCTTAGTATTTGACTGGCTCCTCCTTCTTACTTCCCCACTACTACTTCCTTCCACCTCTGCTACTACTTCTACCACTACTACTACTACTACTACTACTACTACTACTACTACTAATACTAATACTATTGCTACTACTACTACTACTACTACTTCCACTACCACTTCCCGCCTATATATATCCGTCCTGCTCTACTTCTCATCACATCAATCACACACACACCTTCATCGATCAACGATCTCGCCTCTCTAATTACCCCATGTTGTGAGTGACTGTCCTCAGAGTGGTGGTTACTGAACCTTCGTCTTCACCATCAGGATTGGTGCGTCGGTGGCTGCCTACCCAAGGGCAGGAAGCCTCCCTCTGCACTCTTGTTGCTATCTGAAGTCTCCACGCCTCAGACTGTACGTGTAGTCTACACGCCATACTTCCAGAGTTGCCTCTCCTCGCCGCTGCCTGAAGTCTCCACGCCTCAGCCTGTATGTAAAGTCTGCAAGCCCTACAGCTAGTGTTGGCTCTACTCACCGCTCACAGCCAGTGTTGCCTCTCTTCATCCAGTGGTGGTTACTGGACCTTCGTCTAGACCATCAGATTGGTGCGTTCGGTGGCTGCCTACCCAAGGGCAGGAAGCTTCCCTCTGCACTCCTGTTGCTGTCTGAAGTCTCCACGCCTCAGCCTGTACGTGTGGTTTGCACGCCATACAGCCAGTGTTGCCTCTCCTCGCCATTCAGGGCATACAGTGCTCCATCAAGCTACAGCTCACCTCCTCAGTGTCCTGTGCCTCCAGCAATGGACTCCACAAGAAAACTTTAAAGTTATAGACAGGCAAGTACGTGTGCCTACTTCACACGTACTTGCCAAGCCGAGTATTCTCACAGATTTGGCCGTCACATCTGATTTATGATGCCTTCAATGCCTTCCACTTCCTTCTCCCTTACCATTCCTCTTCTACTGCCAACAACTGCCTCTACTCCGTCCACTCCTGCCTCTAAGACCTACCCTTCCTCTACCTCTTCCAAACCCAATTCTTTCTCGCTTAACCTCAAATACTCTAATTCTGATCATGCCACTATCTGTCCTGAAAATTTATTTTACCAGATCACTGGCGCACCTCAGCTGAAAGTCTTTAAAACCAACTCAGGCTTCAAACCCCTTCATGACAGACATTCTTACGAAACGTACACCTCAACCGAGACCAGACAAAAACTACTCAACGAAGGCTTCACTATTATTTGGACTCCTGAGCACTGCGCCAAATGCACAGTGATCGCAAAACACGTGGACTATTCTCTCCTGACAGCCTATGACACAGACAAAGAAGACTTAATCAAAGACATTAGTACTAAAAACAAAGTCTCTGTTGACGATATTTACAGACCTGAAAACTCTACCATCCTCAAAATACGCTGTTCAACTCCTTCTGACGCCTCTACACTCTTCAATCAAAAAATCCTTGCCAAGACAATCCGCATTCCTCCAAACACTCTCTTTACTCCGAATTTTCACCCCATCACACAATGTCTGAAATGCTACAAATTCGGCCACGACAAAATCTCATGCACATCCACACAAATCTGCTCCAGATGTTCAGCAACTGGCCACTTCTGGAACACTTGCAACCTCCCCCTTAAATGTTCTAACTGTGGAGGGTCACTCACTAAAATTGCAAATTCCTGCCCTTCTGGAAAAGACATTCTCTCCTCCCTCAGAGCAAGTTAACCTCCCTCCCTCCCCAACTCCTTCCCTGAACCTCCCCCCCCCACCATACATCCCTTCCCTTCCCCTAATGCCTGGGTTACTCCACACACTTGGTGTACCTCTCATACTCCACACACATCAAACACCAACACACAGACTACAAGCACTTCTCCCTCTACACCTACCCCCACACCAGAATACAAAACTATCTGTCAACTCGCCACTGCTGCCCACTCTGCGATGGTAATCTCTCAAGCTTACCAATCAGACTACTCACATGTCCTTAACCTAATCTAGTCTGCTGACAATCTTCCCTCTTTAATTATCCCTCCTTCCTGCTTCTCTTCTAAGCCCCCTACAACCTCTACCTCCTCCCTCTCTCCCACCCCCCACTTCCTACACCCACCAGCTCTCCTCCTCCCCTACCCCTCTTCACTACTTCTACCCATCCCACCAACACCCCTACTGCTGCTGCTACGACCACCCCTCCCCCCACCTCCTTACCCACTTCCTCATCCCCAACCAAAGCTTCCACTGCCTCATCCCTTACCATAGCTTCCACTTCCTCATCCTCTACCAAAGTTTCCACTTACTCTACATCTACCTTCGACCACTCCTCCACCACAACCAAAACTTCATCCAGGCCCAACTCCACCTCCTCCAGACAAAGTCCACTCAAACCTAAACCTCCCCCAACTTCTGACAGACAGACCAAAGAATAAAAAAACAGATCCATCTCTTCCTCCCCCTCCAAGAAATGGGTCCATAACACCTACAAACACACATCCACTGATGGCACCACTATTACGGGCTTTAATCCAGACTCCTCCTCCGACATTAACTTTGCATGACGGAACCATTAAATCATGTTTAAAGTGATTCAGTTCAACGTACATTCTTCACAAGTAGACACCTACTGGCCGAGCTCCTTGAAGCAGAGAGGCCAGATATTGTTTTACTAAACAGTACCTGCCTCAAAGCCCCTCAACGTATCCGCCATTATGGTTATACTGCAGTAAAGTCCCCCCACGATCCCCACGATTGGGTTGCCATCCTTGTCAAATCCAACATAAAACACGAATTTCTCCCAATCCCTTTTATTCACCAACACTGTCTTGCAATCAGAATACACCCACCTTGGCCCCTTTATCTTTTTCACCTCCTATGCTCGCCCAAGCACTATTCTCAACATACACGACCTTTCCTTAGTCTTCAACTACACCAACACACCAACATACCTATTAGGTGACATGAATGCCAAACACACCACCTTTCATCGCACCAGTAACAACCAACTTGGTCACCAATTACTCAACTTCACAAACAATAAACACCTAATTCATCTCGGCCGAGACTTCAACACCTACATCCACAAGGGCCAAGGCAAACCAGACATCATTCTGGCAAACCGAGCCAGGTCTCTATTTCAACACTACATCTCACCTGGCTCTATTACAGGCTCTGATCACATCCCACTCATCTTACACATCTCCTCCAACCCTATCCTCATTCCAGCCATACCTTCCTTCTACAAGAACGCTGACTGGTATGCTTTCAAACAACACATAGACAATACTAACCTCACCTATGACTACAACAACAAACCCATCTCTGACATCGACACTCAACTTGATCTCATCCAGGACACCATTACACAAGCAGCAAACACCGCAATACCAAAGAAAACTCACACCACTCGTTATTCCTTCAAACCCTCAATCAGAACAAGAAGACTAATTATCTGCTACCACAACCGCTTCCTCTACAACACACATAGATTTAATCCAGTTCAATTAGATCTCACTTACCTTAGAAACAACATTCTACACAGCCTAGACTAAGACCACAACAGTCATTGGTCACAACTCATACAGCAAGCGGACAAACAGCGTATTAAAAACACTAAAGCCTTCTGGAACTTTATCAAAAAAATCAGAGACACAACTCCCACCAACAAATTCAAACACATCACCCACAACAACACACACATCTCAAACCCGCAGGCTGCTACTAACATCTTCAAACACATCTGAGAGAACATCTTCCACCCTCACCCACCTCACCCTAACGTTATTCAACACATTCAGAATATAGAACACTGGAACACTGCACAGACACAAGAAACAACACCAGATAGCAACATCCATCTGGACTCCCTTACCTCCTCCCAAGAACTCGACACTTCTTTCACCAACACAGACATTAAAACTCTCCTCAGACACCTTCCTCCCAAGGCTCCTGGTGCCTCTGGCTTAAACCATATTATCTTAAAACATCTTCCTGACTCTATCATCATTACTGCCTACACAAACCTCCTCAATGCCTCCCTTGCCTCTGGATACTTCCCTTCCCTCTTTAAAGCTGCTACTGCTATCCTCCTTCCTAAACCCAATAAAGACCACTCTGTTCCTAGAAACTATCGCCCTATCAGCCTCCTCGAAACTTTAGGAAAACTCTGAAAAACTCATCAACCATCGCCATCGCAGATACCTGGAACACAACTCTACTTTCTGATGGCCAGTTTGGCTTCGGAACACACAGATCCACACAGGATGCCATTAACATCATTCTCAACTACATCCACATAAACACAAAACATAGAAACAGGACAGCCCTGGTTGCAAAGGAAGTTGAAAAAGCTTTTTGACACTGTCTGGCACGAAGAGCTCTAGTACAAACTCTGCACTAATTTTAACTTGCCTCTCACTACTTGTAAACTCCTCTGCAACTTCCTAGATGGCCATACCATGAGAATCAAATTCCAAGGCTGTTACTCTGACTACTTCACACTAAATACTGTAGTACCCCTGGGATCTGTCCTCTCCCTACCCTCCACATTTTATACACTAACGACGTTCCAACACCTGTATACCAAAACTCCATCACACTAGCCTATGCAGACGACATTACACAACTTATCACTCATGCCAATATAGATACACTCACACACAAAACACAAAATGAGGTCGACAGGATAGCCATCTGGGAACATAAATGGAGGATCAAATACAATGCAGCTAAATCCAGCATTACATATTTTAACTACAGGAAACGTGATCCTCCATTATCTGTCGAGCTCAGAACAGCTGACACCCGCACTTACATCCACATCACACAATCTGTCACTGTCCTTGGCGTTAATCTTGACTACCTTCTTCGTTTACACGGACACATTTACTCAAGGCATGCAATAGCTACTAAGGCCCTTGCGGGCCTCTACAAGCTGAAACATGCCTCTCAACGCACCAAACTACACCTCAACAAATCCCAAATACGTCCTCTGATAACTTACTCTCCTGTAGCCCTCTCTCTTGCCGCAAAAACACACTTAAACTGCAGCATGTCCAGAACAAGGTGCTGCGCTGGGTGCTTGATGTCAGAAGGGAGGACTTCGCCACAAGCGAGTCTCTCCAGGGCCGGATTACCGCATAGGCAAACGAGGAATTTGCCTAGGGCCCCGCGCATTTGGGGGCCCCGCGGTCCAAGGGGTTCAGGGGCTCATCCAAGACCGCACACATGGTGCAAGTGCAAAGGGGTCCCTACCTAAAAAGTTCAAGTGTTTGGAGAGTAAAATTGATTTTTAAAAATTAATCAAAACAAAATAAATAATGAAATAAAGTAAAATAAAAATAAATTAACCTAACCATAGATGGCAACACTCAACACGCCTTTGTTTACATCAGAACAGCTGTGTTTTCCCGCTAATGGGTGAGTATGGGAAATTCCTCTCCAATTTTCTGTAGTAATTACACGTTATCTAGACTTGTACTGTGACAAATTAACTGAAGTGTTGTTGATAGACATTGATGTGTATGGATAAATGTTTGTTTTCGCCTCTAAATGTTAAGGGAGGTACCTGATAGGGTTACTTGACCAGTAAAGACGCATTTTTGGTAAAAATACTGTAAAGAAAAACCTAAAAACGCAAGCTGACTTCCGTTTGTAGGTTTTAAAAGCACTTTGTCCTGTCTTTAAGTCTTTATCATTTCAATAACAGATCTCAATTGATTGATGTTCTACATCACTTCCGTCGCAAATGCTTAGTTTTCAAGTTGCGACGGAAGTGATGTATAACATTAATTAATTTACTACATATTTCCCCAGAAACACATAAGCCACATCAGAAAATCGTTGGTTGGGTGAAACTGAAAATTGTCCCTGCATTCTTTAATTCTCATGTCCTTATCTATGGTGGTAGGCCATATATCATGCAAAACATAATGATTAGTTTAGTTATGAAAATGGTAATATAAATACCATTGTGCATTGTTCTTGGACTCAGTATGATTTCTGTTTAAGTAAATTGGAGATCAAGGAGGATAAATTAGTAAAATATTCGTAGCCCAAATCACTAACCTAATCCATGGTAAAAGTTCTGTATATGACTCCTTTCTGGTAACGTTTTGAATTTTTAGATGCGCAGCCAGAGGAAAGGGGGCTACAAGGGCCATATCCCCCCAATTGACAGAAAAAAAATTTAATAATTAAAAAATTAATAATAATTGATAATGAAAAATTTGTATTTGCATGATTACAGACAGTGATACATCCTCATTATGGCATCTCGTGAACGTGATGTTGGACGTTCTTATGCGAGTGGATCACAGAAAAGAAAGAAGAAAATTCAAGAAGAAGAACAGAAAAAGAAAGATGTAGGAAGCTGCAGAAAGATCACAGACATGCTCACGAAAACAGTTTCTGATGTTACCAGTACAGTTGAATCTGCAGATACGTCAGATCATACAGGAAGCCCTCCCTCCATTATTTCTCAGCCAGCATCTACTTCTTTTGTGTCTCCTCTCAATGTCTCAACGGACATTTCATCCACAGGATTTGTCTTAAAAGATCCTGCCTCATGGCCAAATGTAATCCCAGATTCTCTACGTAATGCTTTCATTGCAGAAAACTTCAGTCAAACTCTAAACATTGACTTTAGGAAATCAGCAAGGATTTATAATGATGGAAGTCGTCGTTGTTAAAGTCATCTACGTTTTATAGGAAGCTTGCAAATTCAGAAACTGTGAAAAGATCATGGATGGTATACTCTGAAAGCTCAGGAAAAGTGTACCTTTCAGCATGCAAGCTATTTTCTATCAAAGAAAATACCTTCACGCAGGGGTTCAATGACTGGAAAAATTCCAAGCGTTTCGAGGAACATGAAAACAGCACCACTCACAGGAGCTGCATTTTAGCCAGTGTATTTCGTGCACAGAAAAAAGGCTTATTGGATTCTCATTTGGAAAATCAAACTGAAAAAGAGCGCACTTATTGGAGAAAAGTTCTAGAAAGAGTTGTTGCTGTTGTAAAATTCTTAGCTCTAAGAGGACTTGCTTTCCGTGGAGAAAATGAGGTTTTTGGTTGGGAAAACAATGGCAATTTTCTAGGGACCATAGAACTGTTAGCACAATTCGATCCATTCTTAGCAAATCATGTGTCACGCCTTGGGAATGAAGGAAGAGGCACTGTATCTTACATGTCATCTACTATATGCAATGAATTTATTGAACTGATGACTAAGAAGGTCCTCAATAACATCATAGCAGCTGTGAAAACTGCAAAATACTTTGCAATAAGTGTAGATTCAACACCAGATATTTCACATACAGATCAATTGACATTCATTGCTCGCTTTGTCGACTCCAGTGGTAAGCCTGTAGAGCGCTTTATAAAATTCATTCCTCTTTCAGGCCATGATGGAGAAACAATGATGAATGTAGTACTGGATACTCTGCTTGAACATGATCTCTCTATTATGGATTGCGTGGCCAGAGCTACGACAATGCAAGTAACATGTCGGGTAAATATAATGGATTGCATGCCCGTATCAAGCAAATCAACCCACTTGCTGAATATGTGCCCTGCTCAGCATATTCTCTTAATCTTGTTGGGTCATGTGCTGCGGAGTGTTGTGTCGCTGCAGTTTCATTTTTTGGACTTTTACAAGCACTCTTTAATTTTTCTTGCTTCAACGCATCGTGGAGTATACTCAAGTCAACCATACATGGAGATGTCATCAAATCATTATCAACAACAAGGTGGTCAGCGCAGCATGATGCAACACATGCTTTGAAAGAAAGCTTTGCTGAAATACGTTCTGCTTTGATCCAAATAGCAGAGGATGAAGACCAGACAGCAACTACAAGAAGCGAAGCAGCCAGCTTAGCATCAAAATTGGAAGATTTTGAATTGGCCTTACTCTGTGTGCTTTGGGACTGTATACTGGAACGTTAAAATGTCACGAAACAAGACACTTCAGAAATTGAAATTGAAATGGCTACTTGTGCTAACCTCTATGCAGGCTTAGTGGAATTTGTAAGCTCACTTCGCAATGATGAAGCTTTTGAAATGTTTGAAAAAAAGCTAAACTGCTGGTGAAAGACACAGTTACCGGGCTGATCATCAGCGGTCAAGAAGAGGAAACGCAATTTTGAAGAGCCAGACAATGAAATTGTGTTGCTACCAAGGCAGAAATGTAAGACAGCTGCATACTTCGTCATTCTGGATTCACTGATTACAGAATTAGTGAAAAGAAAAGAAATCTACCAGAATCTCAATGACAAGTTTGGATTTCTGTTCAAAATTACTACTATGCCAGATGCAGAATTGAGAGAAGCTTCATTAAAGTTGCAACAACACCTTTCAGCAGATGTTCAGGACATATTTGTTGAAGAAATAGTTCATTTTTCTGGGTATATGAATCAGATTAAAGCTCCACCTGAAAGATGTGCGCCATCAGCTGCTTTGAAACATTTAAGAAATGCAGGTATCTCAGAAACCTTCCCTAATGTTGACATAGTGTATCGCCTTTACCTAACACTTCCAGCTACTAACTGTGAAGGAGAACGTTCATTTTCTGTTTTGAAAAGAGTGAAAAACCAGCTCCGTTCAACAATGAGCCAAGACAAATTGTGTAACCTAGCCTTGTTGACCATTGAGTCTGATCTAACAAGAAATATTGATTTTCAGAATATAATTGATGATTTTGCCAATATGAAATCCAGAAAAAAGTTTATTTAAGAAGTGCCTGGAATATAAACAATTCTTTACTTTCTTGAGTTTATATGATTTGATAGTCTTATGCATGATGCAATGATAACAATAATGGTCAGTGATTTATAAAGGGAATAATAGTGCTGTAGTGGTTATGCTGAATATAATAGGTACATGATGTCACTACTTTAATAGCCTAATCTAGTAATACTATGCTGTCTTGAGTTTATTCTCATTAAAATGCATGATTTAACAAGATAGTTATAATAGCTGTTGGTAAATGGTTTTGGTTGTCTTGATGTACTTTCCCTATTAAATTTAATCTATATAGCCAGAATGTATTTAATTAGACCTTAAACAGGCTCACACCGACCCCCCCCCCCCCCACCCCCAAGCTGAAAGGGGTCGCTTCGCTTACCCGTAACTCAAAGGGGCCCCGCCAATCTGAATAGCCTAGGGCCCGGAGACTTCTTAATCCGGCCCTGAGTCTCTCCATGCCCATTTACACATCCCTGCGCTGAAACTGTACTGGAAGACGCTCAGTGACAAACTTGAGACACGACATGACTACTGGACCTATCCTTGACGAAGACATTCGCAGACCCACAAACCAACACAACCTTTTCTACTCCTTGCATGATCCTGCTCCTAACCCTATTTACAAATAACCTTGGATTAGCTGACAGGTACCTTTACTAACAGGTGCCATTCACTGACCCACGTTCGCCTTAGTCTTATGGTTAGATATGGCTCAATTCCACACTCCTCTCTAGCGCTAATCTTTGCCTGTCCCGTCCTTCCCGCTCACCCCACCGGAGTCCCAACAGAAGAGCCTGAATTTCTCTTCTCAATATCTGTCACACGATCGCCTTCGCTGCTGGGTTAAGCCCTGACTCTATTTCTACGACTAAGAACACTCCTCTCCAGCACTATTCTTCGTCTGTCCCGTCTTCCTCGCACATCCCATTTGGGATCTTACCCGAACTTTCTTTCGTTCGTACATACTTGTCGGTAGTGTGACTTTTTAAATGGTCCAAGTCGGAACGAAACGTCGTTGTAAGCTCCTTTCTTTTATGTGCGGGTTATTTGTGTATGTCGATAGGATGTAACAACTTTTTTTTTTTTAAACATAGAACAAATACAAGAATGTATAAGAGTATAATACAATTAAAAACTATACTGGATATTACCAAAACCTCTATTACACAATCCCAGTACAGAAAACAAACACTACAGATAATGGCCTTATTACAACCATATTCACAACCCACAACATATCCTACAAACCCCACCTTTTACAATAATTATTATTGCAAGTACCGACACACAGCTGACACTTCTCTCCCCCTAAAATGTTTACATTCACCGTTCTAAGAAAACATACCTTAATTATCCTAACATTTAGGATCTGCCCTGACCTCATCAAAAACTTAATGAGTATTTATCAAAAGTTGGTGGTGCATGAACAACAAAACACAATAACATAAAATTACAGACTAAAACAGATATGAACATTACATTCCTATACACATACACCTTTATCAGCAGAAAAAAATACACCAACAATATATAATATCAATAGTAATGTAACAAATGAAAACCTAAATTTTTATAACATTGCATAACGTGAAGTTCACGCTTAAAATGAAAGAAAATACACCATATGCAACATTATCAGCAAAATACCAGGATATGTAAATATTATAATAATAATAATAATAAATATTATTATTATTATAATCAAAAAGAAGCGCTAAGCCACAAGGGCTATACAGCTATGACATGAGTAAGTTATCCAAATGGTTCATCTTGATATTAGTAAGATAACAACACCATACCAAACACCTTAGTAACATCTAACACGCCACATACAAACATACCAAAACTTAGTACACATTCCACGAGGCTAGACTTTCGCTGTGCCTCCTATCACGTGCCTAACCAGTATTACACACAAATAAATATACAATGAATATTAATTTAGGTTACTAATCCCTATACACACACGAGTACATAATAAGTAATTAATCAAAACTGATGCAGGAACACGTTTCAAAAATTGCAAAACCTCAATGCTTCAAGGATCATAGTGAAAGGAATACCTTCTCAGGAAAAGTTAAAATTCACTTGCAAGACCAGTACAAACAGGAGATAATTCACAACCAAAGAAAATATTCATGTTATAAATTTTATATGTTATACATTAATAAAAGTTATATATTTAAACTGTCATTTATACCTTCCCCAACAAGGGAACTAAACAAAATAGATCTTTCACACCATCACATCCAGTTCCACAAGTGTACCTCCAGTCACACCCATCCACCCGTCACTTCACACCCAAGGAGGTCAGCCTGTTGAAAACCCCTGACTCCCTCCCCTTTACCAACCCACTCACCCCGGCAGTTAAAGCCCCTTATAACGCCAATTAATGCCCTATTGTTAGTCCTCTATAACCCTCAGAAAAAACCTCATCCCACCTTTTCCCATATATGTCTCTATTGCAACACAAAGTTCGATAAAACGTCGCCGCCAAAATCCTTCTCAGCACATCCTCACCCACCTTCCCCCTCATATCTCACAAAAAATATATGTAGTCCTCAATTATGTATGCTAAACCCCTTGCCACACCCTCATCCACACCACTCATATCAAGACTCAACGCTCGCAATACCGACACACTATGACCCCCTACCCTTGCCACTACCCTACTCATCCATACCCTGATGCACTCCAAACCTTTACAAAAATAGACAACATGAACGCAGTCTCTTCCCTACTACATCTGCTACAACCCCCACCCTCGATGACTCTCCTATCTCGGAGCATCGCTCCCGATGGCAAAATACCATATAGGAAATGATACATAACCTCATGCGCCCTAGGCCGTATCCGTAATTTACTAAATCTTTGCCATATTACATCCCATGCATACATGGGGTAGATCCCTTCAACCGGTACCACTACACGTCCCTCTAACAATTTACACAAAGTTCCGACCTTTTCTTTTCGCGGTTCTCTGGCTAACACTAAGGCACATAACACTTTTTCACATTCCTTCATTTCCGCTCCTCCATACCATTTCCGTAGGTGATCATGTACCTTATCTAGCTGCCCCCCCTTCCATCCACCTGCACCCATCACTTCCCTCTTAATGAACACACATTTCACGCGCTTTCTCAAGTCCAACAAACCCAACCCTCCCTTACATACCGTCAATGTCACTACCTCCCTTCGCAACCAGTTACACCCTGAACCCCACAAGCATTTGAACACGATTCTAAGAATACTCGTGATCGCCGATCCTGTTAACGGCAACACTGCCGAAATAAACCAGACTTTACTATATAGTAATACATTGATGACAATTGCACGTTGCCTAAGGGTTATATGGTGAGGTCGCAGCATTCCCAACCGTCGCTGCACCTGTTCCACCATCCTATTCGAATTGATTACCCTTGCAGCACTCAAGTCAGCCTCATATATGACACCACAGATTTTCAGACTCCCAGTCTGACGCTGCACGACATCACATCCCCATTCTAATCTCTCTGCCCATTCTCCCAGCCCCATTATCACTGACTTCTCCAGATTTACCTTCATCCCAGTAGCTCTCCCAAACATGTGTACAACTTCCCCCAAAAGTCCTAACCGTGTCTCCTCACTCACCAGAATAGTAGTATCATCAACATAGCCCACCAAACCAGGCCAAGGCTTCTGCTCACCATCCCCCCCCAGTCCTTAGACGATCCTCCACCATCCTATAAAAAAGATCCTGAACACATGCAAACAATAGTTGTGATAATGGACATCCCTGTCAAAGACCCCACTCCATGTTGACTCCCTCCCCCACACACCCATTGATCTGCACCCTTACCTTCGCTCCTGAGTACAACATATCCACCCACCCAACTATTTCTTCACCAAACCCCTATCTGAGGAGAATATTCCTCAAAGCCTTTCTTTCCACCCTGTCATAAGCCCCTTGCCAATCCAATGCCAACAACGCCCCTCTTCCCCTTTCCATGTCCTCCAGGAACCCTTTTATGATCCCGTTGCCCTCGACCATTGACCTACCTGGCAACCTAAACTGAGACTCATACACGACCCTCCCCACAACACATTAAAGCCTATTCCCAAGAATTTTTGCAAACAGTTTATAATCAGCACAAAGCAACGAAATGGCTCGGTAATCCTGAAGGGTACTCTGCTTTTTACCCTTCAGGACCAACACCACCACCGCCATTGCCTGCGATTTTCCCATCTTACCTCCGTCTTTCATGGCATTCATTAACCTTACTAGGAAACCCCTTAGCAGACCCCAGTGTTGTACATAAAATTCGCTTGGTAAACCATCTATCCTGGGTGCCTTTCCCTTCCTCATGTCCATAAGGGCTCTCCATATTTCCTCCTCTGCAATGACCCCACCCAGTGCCTCCCGATCACTCCTCCCCAGTTTGCACGGCATATACTCACATACCTGCCCAAGAACCTCGCAATCCACCCCACTACTTTTCCCGTATTCCTCAAACCATCTATCAGCATACACACTCATCCCCATTGTTTTCCGTAATACCTGACCCTCTCTAAAACCCCCCCCACTGAAGAAATGACTTGCAATCCCAGTATTGTAGTCATTTGCTGTCTTACCTTCTGTCCTCGCAGCACACATGCCGATGGCTTGTTGCCCCAGAGTACTTCGTCCAGCCCCGCTTGTACCCGTGCTGCTGCAAAATGCTCTTCTTGCAAAGTCCTTATCCTGTCCTTCAACATTTGTATATCCTACACTGGGTAAACCCCGGCCACCGCCCCCCCCCCACGTAACAATCCCGTAATCTAGATTCGAAATAATTTGACAAACCATACTGCAATTGATTAATCCGTTTGCCCTCCCTCACATAGAATTGATGTATTCTTACCTTAGCCACATTATGCCACCATCCAACCACATCCTCCTCAGTCCTTCACTCTGCACAGAGCTGTTCCCTTCAAAACCTTCCACACCCTCCTCATCCCCAAAACCATTGTATTCAGTTTCCAATAGCTTCCCATCCTACGAGCCAAAGCATCCCACCCCACCTCCACTATTACTGCCCTATGATCGGATGACACCATCTCAATAATTTTAAAAGACTACCAAAACCCTCTGAGATAAATATATCCTGTCCAAACGAGCCGCATATCCCTGCCTTATAAAAGTATGTTCCACCTCCCACAGACCTCCCCCAAAAGCATCACGTAACTGAAGATCTCTAAGCAGACCCCCTAAGACTGAGGAAAAATATCCCGCTCCTCTGGTTCCACATCTGCCCTCTTAACTATACAATTCCAATCCCCCCCCCCACAATCGCCACAGACGGTAACGTGTGTAGGAAGTACACAAGTTCCTCCCGCACAAAATCCGTTTTCACTTTAACGTCACTTTCTGCTGGGGCATACACACACACAAACGCCACTCTCTCCCATCCACCATCCTTCCACACGTAATACTCTGCCCCCTCCCCCCTCTTTCCTGTGCAATACAAATGGGCTCGCCTCTCTGATCAACACACCCACTCCTCCTTTTAAACGCTCAGACGGCAACACATAAGCCTGGAACCCAGGCACCACTAATTCACGACCAAGTTTAAAATTATGTTCCTGTACAAAAGCCACGTCAACCTTGTATATATATTTTATTTTTTTTTTATTATCACACTGGCCGATTCCCACCAAGGCAGGGTGGCCCGAAAAAGAAAAACTTTCACCATCATTCACTCCATCACTGTCTTTCCAGAAGGGTGCTTTACACTACAGTTTTTAAACTGCAACATTAACACCCCTCCTTCAGAGTGCAGGCACTGTACTCCCCATCTCCAGGACTCAAGTCCGGCCTGCCGGTTTCCCTGAACCCCTTCATAAATGTTACTTTGCTCACACTCCAACAGCACGTCAAGTATTAAAAACCATTTGTCTCCATTCACTTCTATCAAACACGCTCACGCACGCCTGCTGGAAGTCCAAGCCCCTCGCACACAAAACCTCCTTTACCCCCTCCCTCCAACCTTTCCTAGGCCGACCCCTACCCCGCGTTCCTTCCACTACAGACTGATACACTCTTGAAGTCATTCTGTTTCGCTCCATTCTCTCAATATTAATATTTATAGTTACACACCTGAGACCAGTTTAAGGTTTCCCTCCCTGCCTAATTTCAAGACTCTTCCCTTTCTTACCATTCCCTTGGGCATTGCCTTTGCCACGTACTCCACCCTCCTTCCCAACCACCCCCCCTTTCTGTTGTGGCCCTCTCTTAGAGTCACTCTGGGTACCATAACCCCATGCCTTTTTCCCCGGCCTTTGCACCGGCGTCAGAACATCGTCTGAATCTGACGCCACCGCCCTTTTCCTTGTTGCTCCCTCCATCTCCATATCTGTGTCCTGGGAGTCCTCACAATGGACTTCCACCTTTACCACGCTGAAGTCGCTCCATGTCCTTTCATGTCACTCGCACTGTCCATCACAGGTGTCACCTGGTCCTCCCTCCTCCCGCACACACCTCCTTCCGCCAGGATCCCAGGTTCCTGCTCACTGCGACTCTCCACCTCCATGGACTGTAACATAGCCTTTAACACCGTCTCCAACTCCTCCTCGATAGCTTTCACTTCTGCGCCCACTTGCACCTCCTCACTCGACAACTCTACTGTCAATGGGCTGGGTGATTCATGAATCACCACGTCCCCTTCAGATTCCACAGGAGGAGCCACCACCTTTTCACTCCTCATGCGACCATGCCCTCCTCCTTGCCTTCGTTCTTCCTCAGGCATCGTTGTCTCATGCGCCAGTGCTCCACCTCTTGCCGGCCCAGGAGCCATATTCCACTTGCCACAATCCACAGCCATATTGCCATATTCGCCACACAGTCGGCACGTACGCCTCTGCCCAGCATAAGCCACCATTACCTGGGTTTTAAACTCCTCGAGATATACATACGATGGTATAGGATGTCTCAGCGTCATCTTGAGATTGAAAGTACCCTCAGGAAATTCAGCATACGCTCCTTTTACCCATTTTCCAGGTAGGGCTAGATGTACAGTCCCATATCTTTCAAAAACACTTCTGATATCTACTTCATCAGCCTCAAAAGGCACGTTGCGGAGCTTGACCCACGAATAATGTCTTGATACATCCGTCAACCTTACCCTCACTGCCGGTGTTACATTAATGCTGACATCTTGATAACGATCCACCAATGCCTCGTACATTTGAGCTGCTAGCACTTTCACGAAGATTCTATAAACACCATTTAGTGCCACTCCATATAAATCCTCGTCTCTGATGCCGTATGTTTCTCTTATAATTTTGGGCAATAGTACCTCGTCTGATGTAGGCGTTAAAGCCCCACTAATGAGTTCAATGCACATTCGCTGCCTGACCACGGTAGAGTGCAGTTGTGCTCTGCACCCCTCTGCTGTTTGTAGGCGAGCTCCCTTGTCAGTTACCTGGCTGCAGTGGTGTGAAGTGGTGCTGTCACGCCTCTGCTAACAAACTAGGTGCACTGTGATTGTCAAGATGGTGGTTAGTCTGAGACACCGGATAAATACTGTAGGCATTGAGCAACTTAAAGGAACGATAACGCCTAGTTCTGCGCAAGTCTTATTGCCAAAGATCATCCGGGAGACATATGGCATACAAGATAGTGACTTGTATGGTGCAGCATTAAACGGAGGCCAAAGAATTTTCGTCAAACTGCTATCAGCTATGGTTTATGAATCGTTAGTCACCAGGTTTCAGGACATAAGTCTTAGCGTCACACCAGCTGTCAGTGTAAGAATGATAGATGTTTCATGGAATTATATGTGGATCAAGTTATGCAAAGTTCCCTTTGAGGTGGACGAGGCGGATATAAGGAAAGTTTTTGAGACGTATGGGAGGGTGCATTATGCTCAACATGGTACGTGGGCAGCAGGAGCCTATGCTGGTTTTCCAGAGGGTTCTTTCAACCTCAAAATAACTTTGAGGCACCTAATACCGTCCTATGTGTATCTACAAGATTTCAGGACGCAGGTCATGGTAATGTACCCAGGACAACGACGTACATGCCGCCTATGTGGTGAGTATTGCGGTGACCTGTGACAAGCAAAGACGTGTGCCTGGACCTGTGGTGGACGTTGCAGTCCCTGCTTCAAAGGTGGCAGGTGAGAAACAAACATCGGATGGAGGGCGTGTTGTTTTGTTGAGCGAGATAGTGGATCGGGCACACAGGACTGGCTGTGAGTTGGAGTCCCTCCCCCAGCTACCTGATCAGGTATCGTCTCCTGTGGATAAGGAGGAGCAGCAATTACAGGAGAAGGTTCTTGAGATTGAGGAGGAATTGGTGGAGGTGTTGAAGACTTTGTCACCGCCAGAGAGAGACGTTACATCTGAGCGTGGTGTCATCGGAGAGTCGTCGCTTCCAGAAAGTCGGAGACATGATAATTTGGGACGTGATGGTGGTTTGGAGTCGTCCGTTGAATCATTAAACCATTCTCAGGTGGAGGTGGAGGTTCATCGAGAGGCAACGTCTGACCAAGACATGTGTAACATGACTGTCACGAGAAAGAGGGCAGCTACATCAGATTCTGATGACGTCCTTATGCCTGCACAAAGGCCTGGGAAACAGACTGAGGTGAAGTGCGAAGGTAGTGGTGTAGGTGGTGGTAGCCATGATAGGAGGCACCGGAAGAAGGGGAGAGGGAAAGAGAGCACTCTGAAGGTGTCAAACTTAAATTCAAGCTCTGGAGTTGTAAAGAGTGATGAGAGGAAGCAGGGGTGGAAACTTTAATAGGCCTTAGGTGTATGTCTGTAAATGTTAATGGGTTATGTAGCGGTATGAAGAGAGATTGGTTTCGTAATTTCCTGAATAAATCTAGAGTGGATGTTGTGTTCCTGCAGGAGCACACTTTTAAAGAGGGTAGGGTGTTGGAGGTGGCAGGATTTCGAGTAGTTACCCTGCCATCTCCCTGTCTAAAAGGAGGTGTGGGAATTTTAATAAGGGAGACGAACCCGTTTGTTTTGCAGAGAAGCGAGGGAGGAGGGGGGGGAGGGTGTTGCGTGTGGATGGGTGGTGGATGGGTAAGCGTGTGTCTTTTGTGAGTGTGTATGCGCCGGCAGAAAATAACATAAAGGTAAAGAATGATTTTGTGAGTGAGGATCTTGTGTTTTTCTTAAGTGCACTGCCAGAGGTGGCAATAGTTGGTGGGGACTGGAATAGTGTAATCAGGGTGGCTGATGTGGACCCAAAAGGGGCTGGATATATGTCTGTGGCTCTTAGCGATTTATTAAGGGATGTTCGGTTACGTGATGCCTTTGGGGGTGGCGGTGTGGGAGACTGAATATACGTTTGTTAGGAGTGGATATGCTGCGAGACTAGATAGAGTGTACCTTTCTCAGGGAGTGGATGTGAAGTCTTTCAGTACTGTGGAGGCTACAATATCAGATCATAGGGCAGTGGTGGTGGAGGTTGGGTGGGGGACACTCTCGGACATATATAGAAGTTACTGGAAATTAAATATAAGTGTGTTAGGTGATGAGGAGGGGTTGGAGGGGTTTTCAGTCCTATGGAGGGAGCTTAGTGTGGAAGAACAGGGAGTGGATGACATTGTGACATGGTGTTGCAAAGGAAAGGATTAGAAAGTTTTATGTGAGAGAAGGAAAACGCATTAATAATTTAAAATATGGACTGGCTAACTATTTAGAGGAAGGGGGTGGGTGGGAATAATTTTCCTATGGATGAAACAGCTGAAATAAAGGGGAGGTTGAGGGTGTTGCAAAATGAAAGGTTTCAAGCTGTAAGAGTGCAGGAAGGGGTGGAAGAAGTGCTTTGGGGCGACAAGCCGTCAGCGTGTGTTTTGCGGCATCAAAAGCAAAGGCAGGCAGTGACAGCTATCCCATGTTCAGAGGTAACGGAGATGGTTGGGAATTATAGAGCAGGGCAGGAGATACGAACCACGAAGGGGATGTGTGCGTATGTGGAGGCTTGGTACGAGAAGTACTGGAACAGTGGGGGGGTGGGTGACGTGGCGTTGGACAAGGTGTGTACGTATGTGATGTATAATTTAGGAAATAGTGATAGAAAGGCTTTAGGTGGGACTATTACGGAAGAGGAAATAGAGAATGCGTTAAGGGGAATGAGGAAGGGGAAAGCGCCGGGTATTGACGGTCTCCCGGTAGAATTTTATTTACAACATTGGACGTTAATAAGGGGATTTATAGTTAGGTTATATAATCATATGAAGGAGAAGGATAAGCTGGGGGAGAAGCAGGTAACAGCAGTTGTAGTGTTGGTCCCGAAGGTCAAGGGGCTGCCCACCCTTCGGGAGTACCGAGCCATATCACTGATGTGTGCAGACTATATGGTGTTTGCAAAAATTTTAGGTAATAGGTTCAAATGTGTTGTGGGAAGGGTGGTGTCAAAATCTCAGTTTTGGTTGCTGGGAAGGTCGATAATTAAAGGACATGGCATACTGAGAGGTTTTGTGGAAGCTAAGGGTGGGGGTGAAGGGGCAGCTTTGTTGGCTCTAGATTGGCAGGGAGCATATGATAGAGTGGAAAGGGGAGCTTTGCAGGTTATACTTAGGAGACAGGGTTTTGGGGAGGAAATAGTCGAGTGGGTAAATACGTTGTACAAGGGGGCGAAAATGAGGATACAGATTAATGGGTGTATGGGGAGGGAAATTGCAATGGGTAGAGGCCTTAGACAGGGATGCCCCATGTCCCAAATATTGTTTGCGTGTTTCCAGGACCCCTTTTATTGAATGGTTGACCGCAGCTTATGTACGCCATGTGAGGGAAGTGTGGGGGGTGGGAGGGCCTGGCCGGGTTTAATTGGACATGTTGACGACACCACTGTTCTCATTCGTGAAGGGATGTCAATGGGAGTGTTGGACGAGGTTGTGCAATTATTTGGAAGTGCCACGGGTATGCAGGCAAATAGTGTGAAGTCAAGGTGCATGGGGTTGGGTTCTTGGGTGGGGGGTGTGGGGGGGAGATGTAATGTTGTTAAAGAATGGGCGGTGTCTTTAAAGATTTGTGGTATTATTTATAAGGATGACATGGTTGCGGCGAGGGAGGAAAACTCGAATAGGTTATTGGAAAGGATCGTGGGGCATCTAGGTGTTCTGAGACCCCTGCACCTAACTCTTATACAGTGAGTGATAGTCGTAAACATTTTATTGTATAGTAAGATTTGGCATGTTGCAGCTGGTGTTCCCAATTACAGGGACAGCGATTGCGGGGATTCTAAGACGGGTGTACAAATTTTTGTGGGATTCACGTGATTGGTTACGGAGGGAAGTTGTAATGTTACCTGTAAGTCAGGGTGGGTTGGGGTTGATGGATTTGAGACGGAGGGCTAAATGTGTGTTTATTAAATGGAAAGTGTTGCGTGAGGGTGTGAACGCGGGGCAGTTGGGAAGGATACATGACAGGCTGGGAATGTGGTATCGAGGAATAGAGTTGAGGGAATGCGAAATCGTTTTGAGGGCTGTGATGTTGGTTAGGGAACTGAGAAAGGTTCGTATAAGGGTTTTGTGTAGGTTACTTGTAGGTAGGTGCGTTATCCCAGTTGAGGGTTTGTTCCCCATGTATGCGTGGAAGAGTATTTGGTTGAGATTTAGTAAAATGAAGTTAAGCTCTCGGGCGCGTGAGGTGATGTTTCGTTTTCTGCATGGGATCCTTCCGTCTGGTGAGATACTACGAAACACAGGTTGTAGAGGATGGGGGGTGTGGTATCTGTGGAGGGGATGAGACAGCATTCCATGTAGTTTCCTTTTGTGAAGGGCTAGAGGAGGTTAGGTGCTGGTTAAGTAGGTTGGTACAGAGGGTGGGGGCCGTGGGGTGTCGGTTTTGCGTGCTTTAAGTCTAGATATGGGTGGGTTAGACGAGGGTGTCATAAGAGCTTTAGATTATGTCATGGTAGATTCTATATATATGTCGTGGGTGATGAGGGGGAGAGGGGATAGTGAGGAGAGAAGGAAGGTTCTTGTGGTAACGTTCTATCGTACGATGTGTTGTAACAGATTTGTATGGGAGGGGGTGGGATCAGGCTTTCTCAGAGGGGTATAGAATGCTAACGTTAGGGATTCTCGTAAATCTGTGATTGATAATGAGTGAGTGAAGGGGTTTTCATAGGTTGGAGGGAGTCAGGGGGTCACAGCGGGCTCGCCTCCTTTGGGGGGGTCGTGAGAGTGTTGTGAATGTGGGTTTGGAATGGTTTCCTGGTTTTCATTGAGACTTTATGGCATCCAAGTGTGGATGTAGAGCTCATGGTCTCGTTATGTTCGATATAACACTTTTCAGAATGTAGGTGTAATATAGTAGATTTTTTATGTATAATTTTGATGTGCATCAGTCTTGTATGACACGATTCTTGAGTAATAAGTTATTTGCGACATGAAGTGTGTTTTAGTTTGTATTTATGTTACGTGCTGGGTTTTTGCATGATGAGATGTACTTATATACTGTTTTGCTTTGTGCATACAGTGCATCTGATTAATGTGATTTTGTGAAACTTTTTGTGTGGGTGTGTGTGTGTGTGTGTGTGTGTGGGGTGTGTGTGTGTGTGTGTGTTGTGGTGTGTGTGTGTGTGTGTGTGTGTGTGTGTGTGTGTGTGTGTGTGTGTGTGTGTGTGTGTGTGTGTGTGTGTATATATATATATATATATATATAAAATATATATATATATATATATATATATATATATATATATATATATATATATATATATATATATATATATCCCTTTCCATTGTAATGAGCCTTTGTCATGGGTCAGACGTTATGTAATACTTTATATATGTATGATTCGATTCTTTTTAAAGTTTATAATCATGGTCTGTACCCTGATACCGGTTTGGTGTCAATGCTAAGTTCTTGATGTTAAGGTTTAGTCTGTATGGTATACAGACATATCTAGACAGTTTAGTGACGTAGTCCATTTGTGTCAGAGATTTTGTATATGGGTTTATTGTAACAGTATAGCGCTTCAGTTTTTGAGTTCTAAGCTGTATTCTTTTTCTGTTTATTCGTATGTTGGTACATGTAAAGCTGTATTGTTTGGGATACGTATGTAGATGTTCTAGTAAGATTATGATGTTAGGTTTTGGTTAAATGTTTTGATTAATGCGAAGGATGGGATTTAACTGATATAACTTCTTTGTATATTTTATGTTCAAGTGTATTGAGTCTTTGTCAGAGGTCATGTTATATGTACAATTTATATATATGTAAGGTTTTGCATCAATAAATGTGTATATATGTCAATTCATGACCCTGTGACAGTATTTTTTTAGCTACGTTTTTGCCGTAAGTTCTTGTTGTATGTTTGGCAGCAATATCTTGCGAGCATATAGCTGCAATCTGTTTGTCAGTTAATTTGATTGAGATCCATACTGTTTCTTTATTTTCATGTTAAACTGTATTGGTTTTAAATAAAATATAAAAAAAAAATGAGTTCAATGCCCACAGTATTCACTCTCCGGCGCACACCTAGCACCATATTGTTTTCCGAGTAGCTCGTCTGGGTAAACAGTAGAGGAGTGCAAAGCACAACCGCACTACCTCATCCAGGCAGCGAATCAGGATGTAACAACTGCACCTCTCATTGTGCTCGCTGTTGGAGAGTTTGGTTGGCTGCCAGCACTTCCAAACTACCTGCTTGCTTGTTTAACAGTTGCACCAGCATCAGCCTGGCACCAAGTCACCTGCCACACCTGACGTGGTCGAGGCTGGGCCTGCCTCACACTCTCTCCAGCTGTTGCTCGCCGGGGCAACATTTTCTCTCTTTGTCTCTGTCTCTCTCTCGCCACTTCTCGTGGAGTAAACATTGTTTTTCTCTGTTCTGTCATATCTGTGTTTGGTTGAGTATGTCTTCGTCGAGGAACTGAGACATATTTCTCGTAACTCCGTGCAACTCTGTTCACAGAGTTTTATTTACACTTAGTGATATTTGACGTTTTTCAGAGGTTGTGTGTCGTGAGACACACTGTATTTCTGGTCCCGAGCTTAACTCTCAACCTACATTATTCTTGCATCTACTTACCCTCCTAGTTGAGAAATTTGGAACTCCTAAACTCTGTTTAAGAAATGGGCAGTTTTGTTGATGGTACCCCAGTTAAGGTGGTTTTTGCCTCCTTGCTACTTACTTGACGCTGTGCTACTCCGCTGCTTCCAACATTATTGCTATTTTGCGAATGTATCTTATTGTTCCGGCAAGTTGCCTGATTGCCTTGATGGTTGAGAAGTTAACTTATTTAGGGACTGTATGTTGTCAGTCAAATTCTAAGTCGAGTCAAGTCTTACTGACTCATACCGACTATTACTGAGCGCGCGCGCGCACACACACACACACACACACACACACACACACACACACACACACACACACACACACACACACACACACACACACACACACACTTATATTATTCCTGTACTGAGTGAATTTCATAGCAACATACTTGATGGTGAAATTAAGACACATGTGCAACATCTGGGTATCTTTATAGACGTTTCGCCATCCAGTGGCTTTAATTTGTGGCTGGAATTTGTATTGATAAAGCCACTGGATGGCGAAACGTCTACAATAAAGATACCCAGATGTTGCATATGTGTCTTAATTTTATCTTGTCGTTATTATATACCATTTTTGCACATACCTGATGGTACATATTAAGAAGATTCAGGCGTACAGTTTGAAGTGTCTATAACACCATTTGTAAAATACAGAATAAGTATATACATGCATGAAAAGATTTACTACAAGATAACCACCTAGACACCTTTATAAATAAAGATCTCAATTTTTATTTAGCTCCAGTCGTGATCCCAAAGCGCTAGCAAAAATCTATATTTACAGGATAACTGGACTAAGATGTACTTTGACAACCTGTTATAAAACCAGACACATGCTAGATGCCAGAGGGGGATCAATAAGCTGACGTAGTGATCACTGGATGTCAATACTTTATAGATGTCGCATTTTGTTACATTGTTCGAACATGTTCCACGCTGTATAGCCCTTGTGGCTTAGCGCTTCTTTTTGATAATAATAATAATAATAATAATAATAATAATAATAATAATAATAATAATAATCGAACATGTTCCAGACTCTAATCATCCTAGACCCTTTTTGGGGCCCCCCAAACCCAAAAACCCATCCCCCCCCCCCCGGAAAAAACCCCAGGTTTCCCAAAAAAGGGGGGGGGTTTTTAAAAAAACCAGGGTTTTTGGGTTGGTTTCCCTTTTTTGGGGCCCCCCCCGGGGGGGGGGAAATTCCCCAAAAGGGGAAAAAAGGGGGGGGCCCCACCCCCCGGGGGGCCACCCCCCCGGGGAACCCAAAAACCCCCCAAAGGGGTTTCCCCAAAAAAAAACCCTGGGGGGTTTGCCCTTTTTTTTGGGGGGCCCCCGGGGGGAAAACCCCCAAAAGGGGGGGTTTTTAAAAACCCTTTTTTTTTCATTTTTGGGGGGGGGGGGGGGGGGGGGGGGGGGGGGGGGGGGGGGGGGGGGGGGGGCCCCCCCAAAAACCCCAAATTAAAAAATTTTTTTTGGGGGGGGTGGGTTTTAAAAAATTTTTTTTTTTTTTTTTTTGGGAAAAAAATTTGGGGGGGGAAACCCCTTTCCCAAAAATTTTTAAAAAATTTTTTTTTTGGGTCCCCCCGGGGGGGGGAAAGGGGAAAAGGGGGGTTTTTTTGGGGGGGAAAAAAAATTTTTTCCCCCCGTAAATTTTTTTTAAATTTTTGGGGGTTTTTTTTTTTGGGGGGGGCCCCTTTAGGGGCCAAAAAAAAGGGGTGGCCCCCCGGGGGGGGGGCCCCCCGGGGGGGGCCCCCCGGGCTCCCCCCTTTTTTTTCCTTTTTCCCCCCAAAAAAACCCCCCTTTTTTAAACCCCCCAAGGGGGGGAAAAAAAATTTTTTTTGGGGGGGGAAAAAAGGGGGGTTTTGGGGGAAAACGGCCCCCCTTTTTTTTGGGGTCTTTTTTGGGTTTTGGGGCCCCCGGGGTTTTTGGAAGGGGCCCCATTCCCTTTTTGGGCCCCCCCTTAAAAATTTTTTTTAAAAAAAAAGGGGGGGCCCCCCCTTTTTTAAAAAAAATTTTTTTTTTTAAAAAAAAGGAAAAAGGGGGGGGAAAAAAAAAAGGGGGGTTTTTCCCTTAAAGGGGGTTTTAAATTTTTTTTTGGTTTTTAAATTTTTTTTGGGGGGGGCCCCCCCCAAAAGGGGTCTTTTTTTGGGGAAAAAGGGGGGAAACCCCAAAAGAGGAAAAATTTTTGGGGGGGGAAATTTTAATTTTTTTTTAAAAAAAATTTTTGGGTTTAAAGGGGAAAAATTTTTTTTTGGGGCCCCCTTTTTTTTTAAATTTTTTTGGGGGGCCCAAAATTTTCCCCCTTTTTTTTTTTAAAAAGGGGGGTTTTTTAAAAACCTTCCCTTTTTTTTAAAAAATTTTTCCCCTTTTGGGGAAAAGCCCTTTTGGAAATTAAACCCCAAAAAAAAGGGAAAAATTTTTTTTGGGGGGGGGGCCCCGAAAAAAAAAAAAGGGGAAAAAAAAAGGGGGGGGGGGGAAAAAAAGGGGGGGGGGGGGGGGTTTTAATTTTTAAAAAAAAAAAAAAAATTTTTTTTTTTTTTTCCCTTTTTTAAAATTTTTTAAAAAAAATTTTTCCGGGGGAAACCCCGGGGCCCCTTTTGGGGAAAGTTTTTTGGGGAAAACCCAAAAAAGGGGGAAAACCCCCTTTTAAGAAGGGGTTTTTTTTTTTGGGGGGAAGGGGAAAACCCCTTTTTTGGGAAATTTTGGGGTTTTTTTCCCCGGGGGGGGGGTTTTTTTTTTTAAAAGGGGGGGGGGGGCCAGGGAAAAGGGGGGAATTTTTTTTTTGGGGGGTTTTTTGGGAAAGGGGAAAAACCCCCAAATTTTTTTCCCCAAAACCCCCCCTTTTTTTTTTTTTAAAATTAAAAATTTTTTAAAAATTTTTTTTAAAAAAGTTTTCCCAAAAAAAAGGGCCCCGGGGGCCCAAAATAATTTAATTCGGGGAAAAAAATTTTTTCCCCCCCCCCCCCTTTTTTTTTTCCCCCCCCTTTTTGGGGGGGGGGGAAAAAAAGGGGGGAAAAAAAATTTTTTTTTTTTTTTGGGGGCCCTTTTTTAAAAATTTTTCCCCCCCAAAAACAAAAAAAAAATTTTTTTTAAAAAGGGAAAACCCCCCCCAAAAAAAATTTCCCCAAAACCCTTAAACCCAAAAAACCCCAAAAAAACAAACAGGGGGGGTTTTTTTTTTTCCCCAAAAAAAAACCCCCCCCAAAAATTTTTTTTAAAAAAAAACCCCCAAAACCCTTTTTTAAAAAAAAATTTTTTTAAAAAAAAAATTTTCCCCTTAAACACCCCAAAAAAAAATTTTTTTAAAACAGGGGTTTCCCCCCAAAAAAAAATTTCCCTTTCCCAAAAAAAAAAAGGTTTTTTAAAAAAAAATTTTCCCCCCCAAAAAAAATTTTTTTTAAAAAACCCCCAAAAAAATTTTTCCCTTAAAAAAATTTTTTTTTTTAAAAAAAAATTTTTTTTAAAAAAAAACCCCTTTTTCCCAAAACCTTTTTTTCCCCAAAAAAATTTCCCTCAAAAACACATGAATATTCCCTTAAAAACATTAAATTTCCTTTTAAAACACAAAATTTTCCCCTCTAAAAACACATCGATTTTTCCCTCTACAACAAAAGAATATTCCCTCTCCAACACAAAAAACCCCCCCCTAAAACCCAAAATAAAATTTTCCCCTTTCCTAACCACAAAAAAATTTTTCCCTCTAAAAACCATAATTTTTCCCTCTACAAAAACATAATTTTTCCCTCTAAAAACACAATTTTCCCTCAAAAAAAAAAGGTTTCCCCCTCTACAAAAAAAATATTCCCTCTACAAAAACAAAATTCCCTCTACAACAATAATTTTCCCTCTACAACAAAAAATATTCCCTCACAAAAATTTAATATTCCCTCACAAAAACATGAATATTCCCCTAAAACACATCAATGTTTCCTCAAAATAAACCCCAAAATGTTCCCCACTACAACAAAAATTTATTCCCCCCAAAAACACAAAAATTTCCCCCCAAAAAAACCCAATATTCCCTCTCAAAAATCAATTTCCCCTTCTACAAAACATCAATTTTCCTAAAAAACCAAAATGTTCCTCTACAACAAAACTTTCCCTCTCAACATATAAATTTTCCCTCTACAAAAATAACCAATATTCCCCACAACAAAACAATTTCCCTCTACAACACTAAATATTTTTCCAAAACAACACGCCCCCAAAAAAATTTTCCTCAAAACAAAACAATTTTCCCCTAAACAACAACAATTTCCCCACAAACCCAATCAAATTCCTCTCAACAATAAATTTCCCTTCTACAAACATCAATATTCCCCTAAAACAATCAATGTTCCTCTACAAAATACCCCAACTTTAAATTTTCCCCAAAAATAAAAATTCCCCCCACAACAAAACCAAATTTTCCCCTCTACAAACCTAAAGTTTTCCCTTTCAAACAAACTAAATTTTCCCCCCTCAAAACAACAATAAATTTTCCCCTACAACAATAAAATTTCCCTCTACAACAATCAATATTCCCTTTTCAACACATAAATTTTCCCTTCACAACCCATAAAATTTTTCCCCTAAAAACAATAAAACCCCCTTCTACAACAAAAACCCCCTTAAAAATTTCCCCTCTCAACATATAAATATTCCCTCTACAACATACAATTTTCCCCTCTACAAACATAAATTTCCCTCTACAACAAAAAAAAATTTTCCCCTTCTACAACCACCCAAAATTTTCCCCTCTACAAACATCAATTTTCCCCTTCTACAACACATCAATATTCCCCTACAACACATCAATTTTTCCCCCCAACAAAAATTTTTCAAAATATTTTCCCTTTTCAAAAATCAATTTTTTAAAACAAAAAACCAAAACTAAAATTTTCCCCTCTACCCCAAAAAAAATTTTCCCTTTTACAACACATCAATTTTCCCCTTTCTACAACACATCAATACCCCTTCTAAACACATCAATTTTCCCTTTTTAAAACAACACATAAATTTCCCCTAAAAATCAATTTTCCCCTTTTAACAAAAAACCTTCAAAAAAAATTTTCCCTCTACAACACATAAATTTCCCCTTCTACAACACATAAATTTTTCCCCTACAAAAACATCAAAAAAACCCCTTTCTAAAAAAACATCAATTTTTCCCCTACAACACATAAAAAATTCCCCTCTAAAAATTTTCAATATTTTCCTTCTACCCAAAACATAAATTACCTCTACAAACATCAATATTCCCCTACAAAATTTCAATATTCCTTTAAAAAAACATAAAATATTCCCTCTACAACACATCAATTTTTCCCTCTACAAAAAACCCCAATTTTCCCTTCACAAAACATAATTTTCCCCCTTCCTTCCCCCAAAACAACAATACCCCTTCTACAAAACATCAATATTCCCTCTACAACACATCAATTTTCCCTTCAAAAAACCATCAATTTCCTTTTTTAAAACCCCATCAATATTCCCTCTAAAACCCAAAATAAAAAATTCTTCCCCAAACAACACATCAATTTTCCATCTACAACACATCAAATTCCCTCTACAACAAAAAAAAAATTTTCCCTTTACAAAACATAAATATTCCCTCTACAACACATCAATTTTCCCTCTAAAAACACACCCAATTTTCCCTTAAAAACCATAAAAAATTCCCTCAACAAACATCAAAAACCCCCTTCTACAAAACATCAAAAACCCTTAAAACCCAATCAATTTTCCCTTTTCAACACTTCAATTTTCCCCTTTTAAAAACATCAATATTCCCATAAAAACAAAAAAAAAAAATTTTCCCCTTTTTCAACACAAAAATATTCCTTTTTCAAAAATAAAATTTTTCCCTTCAAACAAAACTTTAAAAAAATTCCTTTAAAAAAAATCAATTTTCCCCTTCTACAAAAATAAAATTTTCCCCTTCAACAAAACATAAATTTATTCCCCTACAAAACTCAATTTTCCCCTTTTTCAAAAAAATAAATTTATTCCCTTCAAAAACAAAAAAATTTTCCCCTTTTCAAAACACATAAATATTCCCTCAAAAACACTTAAAAATTCCTTTTTAAAAACACTCAATTTTCCTTTTTTCAAAATTCAACATTCCTTCTACAAAACATCAATTTTTCCCTCTAAAAACACTTCAATATTCCTTTTACAAAACATCAACATTCCCTCAAACAACACATAAATTTTCCCCTCTAAAAACACATCAATTTTCCCCTTTCTCCAAAATTTTCAATTTTCCTTCTACAAAACATCAATATTCCCTCTACAAACATAAAATTTTCCCTTCTAAAAAAACATCAATTTTCCCCCCTTCTAGAAACACCGTTTTAAACCTCTAAAAACACTTTCAATCCCCCATCTAAAAACACATCAATATTCCCTCTAAAACACAAAAAAATTTTCCTTCTACAAAAAATAAATTTTCCCTTCAAAAAATTTAAAAACATTCCTTCTACAAAACATCAATTTTCCCCCTCTACAACACATAAATATTCCTTTTACAAAACATCAACATTCCCTCTACAACACATCAATTTTCCCCTCTACAACACACAAAATTCCCTTTTACAAAAATATCAATTTTCCCTTCTACAAAACATAAAATTTTTCCCTCTACAACACATCAATTTTCCCTTTCTAAAAAAACATCAATTTTCCCTTAAAAACCCATCAGAAATTACCTCAAAAAAACACATCAAAAATTCCCTCAAACAACATCCCCCAAATTCCCTCTAAACACTAAATTTTCCCCTCTACAAAAATAAAAATATTCCTTCAAACAACATAACAAATTCCCTTTTACAACACACAATACCCCCTCTACAACACATAAATATTCCCTCAAAAAACACATAAATACCCCCCCTCTACAAAAACATAAATATTCCCTCTACACACACCCAATTTCCTTCTACAAAACACCAATATTCCCTCAACAACACTTAAATTTTTTCCCTTACAACAACCAATTTTCCCCCCCTACAACACACCAATTTTCACTCTAAAACCACATCAATATTCCCTCTACAACACTTTCAAAATTCCCTCTAAACCATCCCAAAAATTTCCCCTCTACAAATCCCAAAAATATTCCTCTCAACTTCCCAAATATTCCCTTAAAAAACATCAATATTCCCTCTCAACATCCCCAATTTTCCCCACTACAACATCCCAAATTTTCCCCCCTAAAAACACATCATATTCCCTCAAACAAACATCCCCAATTTCCCCTCAAAACCCACTTCAAATTCCCTCTACAACTAAAAATATTCCTTCCCCAAATAACAATATTCCCTCTACAAACTTTCAATTTTCCCTCTACAACACATAAATTATTTCCTCAAAAACCCAACATCAATATTCCCTCTACAACACATCAAAAATTCCCCCTTACAACACATAAAATATTCCCCCCTAAAAAAAAAAAATCAATTTTCCCCCTCTACAACAAATCAATTTTTCCCTTCTAAAACACACCCATATTCCCTCTACAACAAATCAATTTTCCCCCTTTTACAACACATCAAATTTCCCCTCTACAAACTTCAATTTTCCCCTCTAAAAACACATCAATAAAAAACCTCTACAACACACCCAATATTCCCTTACAAAAAACACAAACTTCCCCTCTAAAAACACATCAATTTTCCCTCTAAAACACATCAATATTTCCTCACAAAAAAATCAATATTTCCTTACAACACTTTTAAAAAAATTTCCCTCTACAACAAAACAATAATCCTCTACAACACATAAAATTTTCCCTCAAACACATCAAATTCCCTCAACAACACTCAATATTCCCTTACAACACATAATATTTCCTCTACAACAAATCAATATTTCCTCTACAACACATCAATTTTTCCCTCTAAAACCCACATCAATTTTTCCTTTCTACAGAACATCAATATTCCCTCTACAACACATCAATATTCCCTCTACAACACATCAATATTCCCTCTACAACACATCAATATTCCCTCTACAACACATCAATATTCCCTCTACAACACATCAATATTCCCTCTACAACACACAATATTTCCTCTACAACAATAATATTTCCTCTAAAAACCATCAATATTCCCTCTACAACACATAAAATTTTCCCTTTACTACAACACTCAACATTTCTCTCTACAACACATCAAATTTTCCCCCTCTAAAAACACATCAATTTCCCTTAAAACACATCAATATTCCCTTTTCTTAAAAATTTCAATATTCCCCCCTAAAAACACATCAATATTCCCTTTTAAACAACACATAAACTTTCCCCTTACAACCTTCAAAATTCCCTCTAAAAACACATCAATTTTCCCTACAACCATAAATATTTCCTCTAAAAACACAGGGAATATTCCCCTAAAAACACATCAATAATCCCTCTACAACACATCAATATTCCCTCTAACAAACACTCAACATTCCCCTAAAAAACACTCAATTTTCCCCTCACCAACACATCTTTATTTCCTCTACAACACATCAAATTTCCTCTACAACACATAAAAATTTTCCCCCTCTACAAAACATCAATTTTCCCCCTCTACACCCAAATCAATTTTTCCCCTCTAAAAAACAAATCAATTTTCCCCTCTAAAACAAATCAATATTCCCCCCTAAAACACTTTCAATATTCCCTCACAACACATCAATACCCCTCTCCCAAACACATTAATTTTCCCCTCTACATCACCCAATTTTTTCCCCTCTAAAACACATCAATTTTTCCCTCTAAAACCCACAATTTTTCCCTACTACAAAAAAACATAAACATTCTCTTTTACAAACATCAATTTTCCCCCTTTAAAAACCATCAATACCCTCCCCTAAAACCCTTTTTTCAAATTATTTTCCCTTCAAACATCAATATTCCCTCTAAAAACACATCAATTTTCCCTTTTCTTCAAAACATCAATTTTCCCTCTACAAAACTTCAATTTTCCCCTCTAAAACAAATTTAAAAAGACGTTGAGGGAATTAACTCGGGGATATATTTTTTTTTTGGTTTCATTGACGGAATAAAATTTTTCCCGATAGTTTAAGGTGAGAAAAAATACTTTTTTTCCCCCAGTCATGTTCCTTAGATGGTCACAGTATGCTCCGAATGAGGGGTTCACAGTCATGCTCCGTATAGATGGGCCAAAGTCTTGTTTCCGTATAGATGGCCCACAGTCATGTTTCCGTTTTAGTGGCCCACAATCATGCTCTGTATAGGGGGTTTCAGTCATGCTCCGCATAGTTTTGGGTCACAGTCTTCCCTCCGTTTATTTTGGGTCACAGTCTGCCCCCGTATAAAATAGTCACAGTATCTCCGAAATAGAGGGGTTTCACAGTCATGTTTCGTACAGTTTGGTCACATCATGGCCCATATGGAGGGATTCACGGTCATGCTCGGATAGATGGGTCACACCCATGCCCCCTATAGTGGGTCACAGTAATGCTCCGAATAGTTGGGGCACAGCCCTTGCTCTTTAGAGAGGGGGTCAGGGTTTCATGCCTGTATAGATGGGCACAGTCATGCCCCCGTATAGAGGGGTTTTCACAGTCAGCTTCCGTTTTGGTGGGTCACGGTCTTTGCTCCGATAGATGGGTCACGGTCATGCTCCGTATAGGGGGTCACGGTGATGCTCCGTATACGGGGGGTCAGGGTTTCATCCCTCCGTATAGATGGGTCCCACCCTGTCCTATAGAGGGGGTCACAGCCCATGGTCCTTTATAAAGGGTCCTTTCATGCCCCGTATATGTGGGTCACGGTCATGCCCCCGCAAAAGATGGGCCCCACGGTCATGCTCCGTTAGATGGGTCAAAGTCATCTCAGTATATTTTGGGTCACAGTCATGCCCCCGAATAGAGGGGCCCCAAAATTCTTGCTCCGAAATAGATGGGTCCAGTCAGCTCCGTATAGAGGGGCACAGTAATGATCCTTTATAGATGGGGGCACGGTCAGGGCCCCGTTTGAGGGGCCCACATATGCCCCGTATAGTTTGGGTCACGGGGGGTCTTGCCAAAATTTATGGGTCACAGTCATGCTCCGAAAGATGGGCCACAGTAAATGCTCGGGATGATGGGCACATAAATGCCCCGTATAAATGGGTCACATTCCCCATGCTCCGTATAGATGGGTAAACGGTAAGCTCCAATAAGGGGTCACGGCCCAGCTCCGTAAAAGATCGTCACGGTCATGCTCCGTTTTAATGGGGCCCCACCCCATTCTCCGTATAGGGGGGTTTCCGGTCAGCTTCGTATAGATGGGTCGGTCATGCTCCTTTATAAGGGGTCCCAGTCTTGCCCCGTATAGTGGGTCACTGTCATGCTCCGAAAGAGGGGGTTCAAAATTTCAGCCCCCGCATAGGGGGGGTAAACCAGTCTTTGGCTCAGTATAGAGGGGCACAGTCATGCCCCGGGTACAGAGGGGTCAAGTCATGTCCGTATAGATGGGTCCAGTCTTGCTCCGTATAGATGGGTCACATTTCATGCCCGGGATAGAGGGTCACAGTAAAAGTTTTTCGTATAGATGGGTCACAGTCTTTGCTCCGTAAGATGGGCCCACAGTAAAGCTCCTTTATGAGGGGTTTCACAGCCCATGCCCCCGTAAATGGGCCCACAGTCATGCTCCGTATGAGGGGTCCATTTCCATGCTCCGTTAAAAGGGGTCACAGCCCAGCTCCGAAAGGGGAATGGGTCACGCCCATGCTCCGTATGGGATGGGCCCACAGTCATGCTAAGTTACAGAGGGGTCACAGCCATGCTCCGTATAGAGGGGGTCACGTCATGCTTATATAGATGGGTCACAGTCATTTTCCTATAGAGGGGGTTCAAGCCCATGTTCCTTATGGGGGGGGTTACGAAAAATGCCCCGTATAGAGGGTCACAGTCATGTCCGTATAGATGGGTAAACAGTCAGCCCCAAATATGATGGGTCACAGTCATTTTTTCGTACAGAGGGGGCCCCCGTCTTTCCTCCGTTTTGACGGGGTCCCAGTCAGGGCCCTCTGAATAAGATGGTCCAATCATGCTCCGTATAAAGGGGGTCACAGTCAGGCTCCGAATAGATGGGTCATAGTCAGGGTTGGGGTATAGATAATCACAGTCATGCTCCGTTTAGGGGTCAAAAGCCCCATCCCCCTTTTAATAGATGGGTAAACACCATGCACTTTTTAGGGGGTCCCCAGTGATCCTCCTGTAGATGGGTCAAAGCATGGTCCGTAGGGGATGGGTCATGGTCATGCATCTATAGATTGGTCACAGTGAAGCTCCGAAATAGTTTGGGTCAAAACCCATGTCAGTATACATGATTTCAAAAGTCTTTGCTCCGGGTTTAGATGGACCCACAGACATCCCTCCTTTAAAAGGGGGTTTCATTTATGCTGCTTTAGATTGATCACAGTGATCATCCTGTAAAATGGGTTAGATAAGTCGGGAATTAATGCTGCGTGTAGATGGGTCACATTTAATGCTCCGTAAAAATGGGTCAGTTATGCTGCGTATAATTGATCACATTTCCCATCCTGTAGAGGGGTATAGTTTAAAGTCGAATAATGCGCGTTTTAAGGGGTCACAGCCCTTTGCCCCGTATAGATGGGCCCAAAAGTCATGCCCCCTAAAGATGGGTTCCAGTCATGTGCGAAATAGGGGGCCCCACAGTGATCTTTTTGGTGGGCCCACAGTCACATCCGTAAGGTTTTGTCAGTCATGCATCGTTTAGAGGGGGGTCTAATCATTTTCCCGTATAGATTTGTAAACAGCCCATGCTCTGTTAGATGGGTCCCCAGTAAATTGCTCCGTATAGAGGGGTCACGTCATGCTCCATAAAGTGGGTACAACCCTGCTCCGAAAAAAGATGTGTTCAAATCAGGGCTCCTTTACGAGGGGTCACATTTAAATGCCCCGTATAAATGGATCACATTCATGCCCCCGCTTAGAGGGTCACAGTCAATTTTTCCGTATAGGGGGGTCGCAGTCTTTTGCTGGGCTATAGATGGATCAAATTTTGCTCTTTTTTAGTTTGGTCACAGTCATGGCCCGTGGGGAAAATTGGGTCACATCAATGTTTTCGTATAGATGGGTTTAGTTATGCTCGGTATGGGTGGGCCCGGAAAAATTGCTCTGTTTAGATGGGTCACAGTCATGCTCCGTATAGATGGGTTACAATCATGCTCCTATAGATGGGTCCAGCCCAAAACTCCTTATATAGGGGTCACAGTCCAGCTCCGAAATATATGGGTCACAGTCATGCCGAATAGATGGGCCCAAGTCATGCCCCGAATAGAGGGGTGAGGGGCTTTGCTCCATATAGAGGTTTCGCAGTCATGCTCCTTATAGATTTTGCCCACAGTCATGCTCCGTATAGATGGGACAAAATGATCCCTCTTGTAGTTTGGTGGGCATTTCATGGTCCGAAATGGATGGGTCAAAAGTCACGTTTTCGTATAGATGGGTCATAGTCATGTGCCTACAGATTCGTCCCCATTTCCTGCTCCTTTATAAAAGGTCCTAAAGAGGGAAGGTCATTCTCCGATAGAGGGGTTTCACGGTTTGCTCCGATAGTGGGTCACGGTCATGCTCCGTATAGAGGGTCACAGTCAGGGCCCCCGTAAATGGGAATTTCATGTCCTAAAAGGGGGGGCAGGGTTCATCCCCCCCATGGGTGGGTCCCGGTCATGCCCGATAGAGGGGGGTCACGGTCAGGGCCCCTTTTTAGTTGGGTCCCCCGGGCATCTCAGTATATTTTTGGGGTCACAGCGGGGGGGCCGGTCGTAAAATTGGGTTCACCAAGTCATGCTCCGTAAGTTTCCCCCTTTGCCCCTTTGCGGTCAAAGTCTTTGACCCGTATAATGAGTCCCCGGTCATGCTCCGTTGAGGGGGTTCCAGTCATGCTCCGCATAGATGGGTCCGGTCTTTCCCGATAGATGGGTCACACCCCATGCTCTTAGTTGGGTCACAGTCTTGCCCAAAATAGAGGGCCACAGTCTTCCCTTTTGTATAAAATGGGTCACACCCATGCCCCGTTTTGGGGGTCACAGTCATGCTCCGTATAGATGGGTCACAGTCATGCTCCGATAGATGGGTCAGGGTTCATCCCCCCCGAATAGATGGGTCACGGTAATCCCTATAGATCAGTCACGGCCCATGCTCCGTTATAGATAGGAAAAAGCCTTTTTCTCCGTATAGATGGGCCCAGGGGGCATCCCTTCCGTTTAAAAGGGTAAACAGTCATGCCCGTATAGTGAGTCACGGTCATGCCCCGTATAGATGGGTCCAGTCATGCTCCCCCCATAGAGGGGTCACGGCCTGCTCCGTATAGAGGGGTTTTCAAAAGTCATGTCAGTATAGATGGGTAACCCCCCATGTCCAATAGATGGGCCACGTCTGCCCCCTGTAAGAGGGGTTCACAGTCAGGCTCCTTTAGATGGGTACAGTCATGTTTCCGTTAGAGGGGTCACAGTAAAAATTGCTCCGAAATAGATGGGCCCAAGGGTCTTTCCCCCCCCGAATAGAGGGTCCCCGGTCATGCTCCGTATAGATCAGTGCGGTCAGGGGCTCCGTAAAGATGGGGTCAAAAGCCATTCCCCCGTATAGATGGGTCAGGGTCAGGTTTCCGTATGAGGGGGCCCAGGGTCATGCTCCCGTATAGAGGGGCCCACAGTCAGCCCCCGTATGATGGGTCAAGTATGCTCCGTATAGATGGGTCACAGTCATGCTCCGATAGATGGGGCCCAAGTCTGCCCCTTTATAAAAGGGTCACAGTCTGCTCCGTACGATGGGTCACAGCCCAATGCCCCCGTAAGTTTGGGTCACATTTCTGCTCCGTAAAAGAGGGCCCCACAGCCCATGCTCCGTATAAAAGGCTCACAGTCATGCTTCGAAATAGGGGTCCAGCATGCCCCCGTATAGATGGGTTAACAGCCCATGCCCTATAGATGGGTCACTGTAATGCTCCGTAAAAGATGGATCCCCGTCATGCTCCGTTAGATGGGTCACAGTCTTGTTACGAAAAGATGGGTCACATTCATGCTCCGTAAAGGGAGGGGTTATGATCTCCCTTCCTTAAGAGGGTCACATTTCATGCCCCGTTTTTAGAGGGGCCCAACAGTCATGCTCCGTATAGAGGGGGTCACAGCCCATGCTAAGAAAGGGGGGGTTTCACGTAATGCCTGTATAATGGGCCCAACGGCCATGCCCGTTTTGATTTGTCACGGTCATGCCCCGGGTATAGAGGGGGTCAGGGCCCACCCCTCCTTTATAAATTTTTTCAGGGTTTCTGCTCCGTATGATGGGTCACGGTCTTTGCCCGAAATAAAAGGGGTCACACTCATGCACCGTTTTAGGGGGGTCACAGTCATCCCTCCGTATAGATGGGTCACAGTCATGCTTTTGTATAATGGGTAAACGGTCATGTTTCCGTAAAAGGGGGGGGTTTAAACAGTCATGATCCGTAAGATGGGTCACATCATGCCCATATAAGGGGTCACCAGCTTTGTTTCGTAAAGGAGGGGTCACAGCCCCATCTTTTCCGGGGGGGGGGTATGGGGGGGACCGGGCCCCCGGGGGGGTCATCCCTCTAAATAGATGAGTCACAATCATGTCCGTAAGTTTGGGGGGGTCACTTTCTGTTTTCCATATAGATGGGTCAATTCATGCCCCTTTATAGAGGTCAGAGCCCATTTTCCAGTATGATGAGCCCACAGTCATGTTTCCGTTAGAGGGGGTTAAACAGTCATGGCATATAAAACGGGTACAGTCCATGCTTCGTATGGGGGATCACAGTCATCTCCTATGGAGGGCCCAAAGCCCATGTTGCCCCTAGATAGGCCCAAAAAGAGGGCCCCAAATAGATTGGTAAAAGTCATGCTCCGTATACATGCGTTAAACAGTCAGGGTTTTCCCCCTTTTTTTATTTTGGGTTTTCACAGTCAGGCTCCGAAATAGAGGGGTCTTTAGTTTTGTTTCGTAAAAAAGAACCCACAGTCATGCTCCTTTATAGATGGGTCACATTTATCCTCCGGGAGATGGGTCCGGGTCTTTGGTCCTTAGGGGAGGGGTTTCACATTTTATGTTTCGAAAAGTTGGGTCAAAAGTCATTTTCCCCGTACAGATGCGTCACATTAAATTTCCGGTATAAAAGGGGGAAACCGGCCAAATGCTGGGTTTATAGATGGGTCAGAATCTTTGCTCTGTATAGATGGGTCACGTAATGTTTCCGTATGGATGGGTCACAATCAGCTCCGTATAAAATGGGTCAAAGTCATACTCCTTATAAATGGGTCACAGTCATGCCCGTATAGAGGGCCCACGGCCCAAAATGCCCCCGTATGGGATGGGCCCAGGGGGCAGCTCCGTATAGATGGTCAGGGCACGCTCCGATAGAGGGGTCAGGGTAAATGCTCCTATAGAGGGGTCACGGTCATGCTCCTTATAGAGGGGGTTCACGGTCATTTTCCCGTTTTAAGATTGGAAAGGGTCATGCTCCGTATAGATGGAATCAAAAGTCATGCTCCGTATAGATGGGTCCAGTAAATGTTTCCTTATAGATGGGTCATAGTCAGGGCTCCGTGTAGATGGGTCACATTCAGGGCTCCATAAGATGGGTCACAGCATGCTCCGTTTTGATGGGTCACAGTCATGCTCCGTATAGATGGGTCACAGTCTTTGCCCCTTAGATAGGTCACCCTCATGCTCCTTTAAAAGATGGGTCACAGTCATGCCCTTTAAAAGGATGGATAAACGTCTTTCTCCGTGTAGAGGGGCAGCCCTTGCTCCTTTTAGATGGATCCCCTCATGCTCTGTATAAAAGGGGGTTCACATCATGCCCCGTAAAAGATGGATACAGTCAGGTCCGTATAGATGGATCAGTCATGTTTCCAACGGGGGCCCAAAGTCATACCTCCGTTAGATGTTGTCACAGTCATCCCTCCGTATAGAGGGGGGGGGGGGGGGGGGGGGGGGGGGGGGGGGGTTCACGGTCATGCCCGTATAGAGGGTCACGGTCATGTCCGTTTTGATGGGTAAACTGCCCACGACCGTATAGAGGGGTCAGGGGGGTTTTCATGCTCCGATAGATGGGTCACGGTCATGTTCCGATAGAGGGGTCACGGCCCTTGCTCCGTATAGATGGGGCCACAAGTCATGCTCCTTAATGGGGTCTTTGCCCATGCTCATTTAAGGTTGGGTCACGCCCTTTTCCCCTTTATAAGGGGTTCCGGGGCCTTTCTCCGTATAGATTTTGTCACGGTCGGCCCGAAAATAGAGGGCCCACGGTAATGCTCCTTTATAAAAACGGGTCACGGTTATGCCCGTATGATGGGTCCGGTCATGCTCCGTATAGATGGGTCACGGTAAATGCCCCGTTTTGATGGGTCACTTTTTAAATCCCTGCGAAAGAGGGGTAGGGCCCATCCCCTTATAGAGGGGGTCACAGTCTTTGCTCCGTATAGAGGGGTCCAGTCTTGCTCCGTATAGATGGGTCAGGGGTAAATAAACCCTTTATGGGAAGGGGTTTCCCGGTCATGCCCCCAATAAGGGGTTTTAACGTCATGCTCCTTTATAGATGGGTCACAGCCCATGTTCCGTATAAATGGGTCACAGTCTTTGCTCAGTATAGATGGGTCCAGTCATGCTCCGTATAAAAATGGGTCACGTCATGCTCCGTTTTAGAGGGGGTCACAGTCATGTCCGTATAGATGGGTCACAGTCATGTCCGTACAGATGGGTCACCCCATGTTTCCTTTAAGATGGGTCAACAGCCCATGCTCCATATAGGGTCCCCAGTCTTGCCCCGTATAATGGGTCACAGTCAGGGCCCTTATAGTTTGGGTTTACGATCATTTTTCCCGTATAGGGGGTTTCCACAGTCAGCCCCTTTTTTTGATGGGTCCAGCCCTGCTCCATATAGAGGGAACAGTCATTTTTTCGTACAGAGGGGCCCGGGCATCCCCCCGTATAGACGGGGTCCCCAGCCCATGCTCGAAATAGATAAAGTCCCCAATCAGCTCCGTATATATGGGTCACGGGTCAGGCCCCAAATTTGATGGGCCCTAGCCCATGTTGCGTAAAATTTGAATAAAGTCATTTCCGTTTGATGGGCACAGTCATCCTCCTTATAATGGGCCCACATTTCATCTGCGTTTGGGGGGGGCCCACATTTGACCCTCCTTTTGAGGGGTTTCCAGTCAGGGTTTCCGTATGGAGGGGGTCATAGCAGGGCATCGTATAGAGGGGTCACGTGAAGCTCCGAATAGATGGGTCAAAAGAAATTTGCTCCTATAGATGGATCACAGAAATCTCAGTATAGAGGGGTCATTTAAAGCTGCGTATAAATTGATCACATTTTGTTCACCCTTTTAGTTGGGTTTTGATAAGCAGAATAATGCGGCGGAAAGAGGGGTCACAGCCCATGCTCCGTATAGAGGGGTACAGTCATTCCCTATAGATGGGTCACGTCATGTGGCTTTAAAAGATGGGCACAGTGATTTGTAGGTGGGTCCCCAGTCACACCCGAAAGGGTTTGGTCACATTCATGCTCGTATAGAGGGTCATGGGTCATTTTTCCGTATAGATTTGCCCAAAGTCTTTGCTCTTAAAGATGGGTACTTTTCCATGCTCGTAAAAGTTTGGGTCCCAGTCATGCTCCATATAGATGGGTCACAATCATGCTCGGAAAAAGATTTGGTCAGAATAAAGGGTTTCCGTACAGTGGGTCACGTCGGGCTCCTTTATAAAGGGGATCACATTAAATGCTCCGTTAGTTTGGGTCACAGTCATGTTCCGATAGAGGGTCGCAGCCCTTTCTCGCTATAGATGGATCAGAAACATCCCTCTGTAAAAGAGGGGTCCCCGCCCAGGGTTTCCTTGTGGTTTGGGTCACGGCTTGCTTCGTATAAAAGGGGGGGTTCATAGTTATCCCTCGGAAAATAGATGGGCCCAGAATCAGCCCCTGATAGAGGGGTTCCCAGCCCAATGCTCCGAAAAGAGGGGTTTTTACAAATGGCTCCGATAGATGGGTCCCCAGTCATACCCCTTATATAGGGGGGTCACATCATGCTCCGTATATAGGGCCCACAGTCATGCCTAAATTAAGGGGTCACAGCATGCTCCGAAAAATTGGGTGGGGAAATTTGCTCCATATAAGGGAAATACCCAGTCATGCCCCCGTATAAAATGTGCCCACGGGATGCCCCGTAAAAAATGGGCACACTGTTCCTTTTTGTAGATTGGCCCGCGTCATGGTCCCGTAGGGAGGGGTCACAGTCTGTTTCGTATAGAGGGGTCATGGGTCTTTGTTCCGTACAGATGCGCCCACTTTAAAGCCCCGTATGAGAGGCCCAACAGTCATGCTCTTTTATAGAGGGGGCCAGAATAAAGTTCTGTATAGAGGGTCACAGTCTGTTTCGTATAAAAGGGGAACAGGGGGAATCCTCTTTTAGATGGGTCCCCAGTCATGGTCCGTATGGGGGGTCACAGTCATGTTTTCCGTATAGATGGGTCAAAAGTCATGCTCCGTTTTAAAGAGGGTTCACAGTAAATGCTCCGAAAAAATTTGGGTCACAATCATGCTCCCGTTTTGAGGGGTCACAGTCTTTGTTTTTCCCCGTTTAGATGGTTTCACTCTGCTTTGTATAGATGGATCACAGTCATACTCCGTATATATGGGTCACAGTCATTCTCCGTATAGATGGTCAAAGTCAAGTTGCGCATAGATAGGACACAAAGATGCTCCTATAGATGGGTCACAGTCATGCTCCGTATACATGGGTCAGAGTGATGCTCCGTATAGATGGATCACAGTCATGCTCCGTATAGATGGATCAGTTATGCTGCGTATAGATGGGTCACGGTGATCATCCTGTAGATGGGTATAGATAAGTCAGAATAATGCTGCGTGTAGATGAGTCACAGTCATGCTCCTTATAGATGGGTCATAGTCATGTTGCATATAGATGAATCACAATCATGCTCCGTATAGATGGGACACAGTGATCCTCTTGAAGATGGGTCACAGTCATGGTCCGTATGGATGGGTCACAGTCATGCTTCGTATAGATGGGTCATAGTCATGTTCCGTACAGATGCGTCACAGTCATGCTCCGTATAGAGGGGTCACAGTCATGCTCCGTAAGGATTGGTCACAGTCATGCTCCGTATAGATGGGTCAGAGTCATGTTCAGTATAGATGAGTCACAGTCATGCTCCGTATAGATGGGTCACAGTCATGCTGCGTATAGACGGGTCACAGTCATGCTTCTTATGGGTGGATCACAGTCATGCTCCGTATAGATGGTCAAAGTCATGTTGCGCATAGATAGGACACAAAGATGCTCCAAAAGATGGGTCACAGTCATGCTCCGTATACATGGGTCACAGTCAGGCTCCGAATAGATGGGTCACAGTTATGCTCCGTATAGATTGGTTACCGTCATGCTCCGTATAGGGGGTCACAATCATGCTCCGTATAGATGGGTGACGGCTATGCTCCGTATAGATGTGTCACAGTCATGTTCCGTATAGATGTGTCACAGTCATGCTCCTTATAGATGGGTCATAGTCATGTTGCATATAGATGAATCACAGTCATGCTCCGTATAGATGGGTCACAGTGATCCTCCTGTAGATGGGTCACAGTCATGGTCCGTATAGTAGGGTCATAGTCATGTTCCGTACAGATGCGTCACAGTCATGCTCCGTATAGAGGGGTCACAGCCATGCTCGGTATAGATGGGTCAGAATCATGCTCTGTATAGATGGGTCACAGTCATGGTCCGTATGGATGGGTCACAGTCATGCTTCGTATAGATGGGTCATAGTCATGCTCGGTATAGATGGGTCAGAATCATGCTCTGTATAGATGGGTCACGGTCATGCTCCGTATGGATGGGTCACAATCATGCTCTGTATAGATGGGTCACAGTCATACTCCTTATATATGGGTCACTGTCATGCTCCGTATAGATGGTCAAAGTCATGTTGCGCATAGATAGGACGCAAAGACGCTCCTGTAGATGGGTCACAGTCATGCTCCGTGTACATGGGTCACAGTCATGCTCCGTATATATGGGTCACAGTCATGCTCTGAATAGATGGGTCACAGTCATGCTCCGTATAGATAAGTGACGGCTATGCTCCATATAGATGGATCGCAATCATGCTCCGTATAGATGTGTCACAGTCATGCTCCGAATAGATGGGACACAGTGATCCTCCTGTAGATGGGTCACAGTCATGGTCCGTATGGATGGGTCACAGTCATGCTTCGTATAGATGGGTCATAGTCATGTTCCGTACAGATGCGTCACAGTCATGCTCCGTATAGAGGGGTCACAGTCATGCTCGGTATAGATGGGCCAGAATCATGTTCTGTATAGATGGGTCACAGTCATGCTCCTTATGGATTGGTCACAGTCATGCTTCTCACAGACGGATCGCAGTCATGCTCCGAATAAATGGGTCACAATCATGCTCCGTATAGATGGGTCACAGTCATGCTCCGTATAGATGGATCACAGTCATGCTCCGAATAGATGGGTCACAATCATGCTCCGTATAGATGGGTCACAGTCATGCTCCGTATAGATGGATCACAGTCATGCTATGTATAGATGGATCACAGTCATACTCCGTATATATGGGTCACAGTCATGCTCCGTATAGATGGGTCAGAGTCATGCTCCGTATATATGGGTCAGAGTCATGCTCGGAATACATGGGTCAGAGTCATGCTCTGTATAGATGGGTGACCGTCATGCTCCGTGTGGGGGGTCACAATCATGCTCCGTATATATGGGTGACGGCTATGCTCGGTATAGATGGATCACAGTCATGTTCCGTATAGATGTTTCACAGTCATGCTGCGTATAGATGAATCACAGTCATGCTCCGTATAGATGGGTCACAGTGATCCTCCTTATGGATGGGTCACAGTCATGCTGCGTTTAGATGGGTCACAGTGATCCTCCTGTAGATGGGTCACAGTCATGGTCCGTATGGATGGGTCATAGTCATGCATCGTATAGATGGGTCACAGTGAAGCTCCGAATAGATGGGTCACAATCATGCTCCGTATAGATGGGTCACAGTCATGCTCCGTATAGATGGATCACAGTCATGCTCCGTATAGATGGGTCAGTTATGCTGCGTATAGATGGGTCACGGTTATCATCCTGTAGATGGGTATAGATAAGTCAGAATAATGCTGCGTGTAGATGGGTCACAGTCATGCTCCGTATAGATGGGTCACAGTCATGCTCCGTAAAGATGGGTCACAGTCATGCTTCAAACAGATGGTTCACAATCATGCTCCGTCTAGATGGGTCACAGTCATGCTCCGTATAGATGGTTCACAGTCATGCTCTCTAGATGGATCACAATCATGCTCCGTATAGATGGGTCACAGTCATGCTCCCCATAGATGAGTCACAGTCATGCTGCGTATAGATGGGTCACAGTGATCTTGTAGGTGGGTCACAGTCATGCTCCGTAAGGATTGGTCACAGTCATGCATCGTATAGATGGGTCATAGTCATGCTCCGTATAGATGTGTCACAGTCATGCTCTGTATAGATGGGTCACAGTCATGCTCCGTATAGATGGGTCACAGTCATGCTCCATATAGATGGGTCACAATCATGCTCCGTGAAGATGGGTCACAATCATGCTCCGTATAGATGGGTCACAGTCATGCTCCGTATAAATGGATCACAGTCATGCTCCGCTTAGATGGGTCACAGTCATGCTCCGTATAGATGAGTCACAGTCATGCTGCGTATAGATGGGTCACAGTGATCTTCCTGTAGATGGGTCACAGTCATGCTCTGTATATATGGGTCACAGTCATGCTCCGTATAGATGGTCACACTCATGCTGCGTGCAGATGGGACACAGTGTTGCTCCAATAGATGGGTCACAGCCATGCTCCGTATAGATGGGTCAGTCATTCTCCGTATAGATAGGTGACCGTCATGCTCCGTATAGATGGGTCACAATCATGCTTCGTATAGATGGGTCACAATCGTGCTCCGGATAGATGGATCACAGTCATGCTCCGTATAGATGGGTCACAGTGGTCCTCCTGTAGATGGATCACAGTCATGCTCCGTGTATATGGGTCACAGTCATGCTCCGTATAAATGGTCACAGTCATTCTCCTTATAGATGGGTGACAGTTATGCTCCGTATAGATGGGTCAGAGTCATGCTCCGTATAGATGAATCAGAGTCATGCTCCATATAGATTGGCCAGTCATGCTCCGTATATATAGGTCACAGTCATGCTCCAAATAGATGAGTCATAGTCATGCTCCGTATAGATGGGTGATGGTCATGTTCCTTATAGATGGATCACAGTCATGTTCCGTATAGATGGGTCACAATCATGCTCCGTATAGATGGGTCACAGTCATGCTCCGTATAGATGGATCACAGTCATTCTCCGTATAGCTGGGTCACAGTCATGCTCCGTATAGATGGGTCACAGTCATGCTGCGTAGAGATGGGTCACCGTGATTCTCCTGTAGATGAGTCACAGTCATTCTCCGTATATATGGTTCACAGTCATGCTCCGTATAAATGGTCACAGTCACGCTGCGTATAGATGGGTCACAGTCATGCTCCGTATAGATAGGTCACATGCTCCGTATATATGGGTCAAAGTCATGCTCTGTATAGATGGTCACACTCATGCTGCGTACAGATGGGACTCAGTGTTGCTCCAATAGATGGGTCACAGCCATGCTCCGTGTAGATGGGTCACAGTCATGCTCCCAATAGATGGGTCACAATCATTCTCCATATAGTTGGGATACCGTTATGCTCAGTATAGATGGGTCACAGTCATGCTCCATATAGATGGGTCATAGTAATGCTCCCTATAGATGGGTCAGTCATGCTCCATATAGATGGGTCACAGTCATGCTCCGTACAGATGGGTCACAGTCATGCTCCAAATAGATGGGTCACAGTCATGCTCCATATAGATGGGTATTACAACCTAGGATTTCAAATGGCCTGTTATCCCAGGTGTAATGGGAGCAAATAAACACAGTAGAAAAAGTTTAGACTTATATTATCCTTCACCAATTATAACAGCAATATGTACACTATGTACAGTGATAAATATAGTGCACTCCACGGTAAGCAAGGCAGAAATAGAAGCCACAAGATAGCAGACCGTGCTTCAACCAGCTCTAGAGTGGGAATGACAAGGGCAGACAGGAGAGCGGTATCCACATAACCTCTGCGATTGTCAATCCCACCTTCTTATTGGCTAGAACCTGGTCACTAGTTGAACGATGGGGCCCCATCATCAACTCTTAGCAACCTGGTTCGCTGGTTGGGGGAGATAGCCTGTAAATGAGGGTGTGTCCATGCGCCGAATAAAGGTTACGTACTCTTTGCATGCCACAATGGGTGATGGTCATGCTCCTTATAGATGGATCACAGTCATGTTCCGTATAGCTGGGTCACAGTAGTGCTTCATATATCTGGGTCATTGTCATGCTCCTTTTAAATGAGTCAGAGTTATGTTCCGTATAGATGGATCACGTCATGCTCCGTAAAGATGGATCACACTCATGCTACATATATTTGGATCACAGTCATGCTCCGCACAGATATGTCACAATCATGCTTTATATAGATGGGTGACGGTCATGCTCCGTATAGATGGGTCACAGTCATGCTCCGTATGGTTGGGTCAGTCATGCTCCGTATAGATGGGTCACATTCATGCTCCGTATAGATTGGTCATATTCCTGCTCCGTACAGATGAGTCACGGTCCTGCTCCGTATAGATGGGTCGCGGTTATGCTCCATATAGATGGGTCGCGGTCATGCTCCATATAGATGGATCACAATCATGCTCCGTGTATCTGAGTCACAGTCATGCTCTGTATAAATGGGTTACAGTCATGCTCCGTATAGATGGGGCATAGTCATGGTCCATATAGAAGGGTCGCAGTCATGCTCCGTATAGATGGCTCACAGTCATGCTCCATATAGGTTGGGTCAGTCATGCTCCATATAAGATGGTTAATACATGCTCCATATAGATGGGTCACAATCATGTGCCGTATAGATGGATCACAGTCATGCTCCAAATAGATGGGTCACAGTCATGCTCCGTACAGATGGGCCACATTCATGTGCCGCATAGATGGGTCACAGTCATGCTCCATATAGATAGATGACGGTCATGCTCTTTGTAGATGGATCACAGTCGTGCTCTGTATAGATATGTCACAGTCATTCTCCGTATAGACGGATCACAGTCATGCTCCAAATAGATGGGTCACAGTCATGCTCTGTATAGACAGGTCACAGTCATGCTCCAAATAGATGGGTCGCAGTCATGCTCTGTATAGACAGGTCACAGTCATGCTCCAAATAGATGAGTCACAGTCATGCTCTGTATAGATGAGTGACAATCATGCTCCAAGTAGGATGGTCTCATTCATGCTCCACATATAATGGATCACAGGCATGCTCTGTATAGGATGAATCTCAGTCATTCTCTGTATAGGATGGCTTAGACATGCTCCATATAGGATGGATCAGTCATGATCCATATTGAATAACTCATAATCATACTCTGTGTAGGATTGGCCTGTCATGCTCCGTATTGGATGGGTTAGTCGTGCTCCACTCAGGATGGGTCACAGTCATTCTCCTCTCAGGGTGTGTGTAGGATTTTGGGTAAGATGGAGAATATAATAAAACCACAAAGGTATGAAAATGTGTGTAATATCTTTCTCCTTGTGAGAAGCTCTCTCTAGCAAGGACTATGATAAATGATCTACAAGACTGATGGACTGAACACGTCGACTCCAGGCTGAGGGACTGATTACCTCAAACTCCTCCTCTCCTTACACCCTTCTGATTTGTATTGGACTGATGAAGCCACTGTGTGGCTTCGTCAGTCTCAGAAGTCTCACGACTCTTTCAGGAATAAAATCTGTATGTGGGAAATTACCTGCATGAGGTTTACAGGGCATTACCTAAATTGTTACATGCAAGTAATTTGGGTAAGGTTAGTGGGACTTAGTCACAGTAGGTCGCAGTATTGCCACTGTGCCCAATACATCACCACTCTCACAAAAAGCTAGACCTAATATTAATTTAATAATTACAGTATTAAACACTAATACCAATAATGGTAAATTATAAAATAATGTGGTCTGTATATGATTTGGCTTGCTGGGTACACAGAATATAATTATTGTACTTAAATTATAATGACATTATTAGAAAAGAAATTTGTATTACCACTTACCATTTAATTACTGTAGATGGATCACACCACAAAGCCTGCCTAACAAATAGAATCCTACACTGGCCAGCGTGAAATCTAAATGGAAGGACTAATGGTGCACTTCCCTGTGTGAGCGATAATGTAGTCTTACCTATCGCCATCTTCATGTAATTCTGGAGGTTCCACAAATTTCATGTCCTAATTCTTCAATGGGGGACATTAATACGAGTTCCTATTACAAATTCAGGCCGAAACATCCAAATTTGGCCTCGATGATGCTGGATTATTAGAGACAACAAGTTCTCGCAAATTACAAATGGCGTCTTCCCTACCCTGCATCACTCTGCTGCTGCTGCACATTCTTCTTCACACGAAATTTCTTGAAGAGTCAAATCGGCACCATTTTAATACACAGTTATTATATTATTCAAATTTACACAAGTTGAATTTGGGAAAATTCAGAATTTTCCACACTGTAAACTGTAGTAAATATTAATTACAAATTACCTGATGGTTGGTCATAGTCACACTTAATAACCGCAACTTAACTATCTCTGAACTTCCTCACCCAACATTGTGGCCATGTGACTTGGGGGTTAAATACAGAAATAAGCGTCACCAACGGATCTGGCGCAGACTCTAATCCACGATTCGTTGTAAGGGCTCTGAAGTACCTGGAGTTTACCTGGAGAGGGTTTCGGGGGTCAACACCCCCGCGGCCCGGTCTGAGACCAGGCCTCATGTTGGATCAGGGTCTGATCAACCAGGCTGTTACTGCTGGCCGCACGCAAGCTGATGTACGAACCACAGCCCGGTTGGTCAGGTACTGGCTTTAGGTGCCTGTCCAGTGCCTTCTTGAAGACAGCCAGCTGTCTATTGGTGTTTCCGTTTATGTATGCTGGGAGGCAGTTGAACAGTCTTGGGTCCCGGACACTTATTGTGTTGTCTCTCAGTGTACTCGTGGCGCCCCTGCTTTTCATAGGGGGAATGTTGCATCTGCCGAGTCTTTTGCTTTCATAGGGAGTGATTTTCGTGTGCAGGTTTGCTACCTGCCAGGTAATGTTGGGAAATCGTATAGGACTCAAGAGATAGAGACTTGTAAGCAGGTGCTCTCAACGTTTTGTCCATAAGAGAGCTACCAGCGTTCTTCTCTCTCCTATAGTTCATTGGAGGATCGATAAGTGTTTCTACGTGTCTAATTCCCCCTACTCATTTCTATCTAATATAAACATATTAAGCCTAAGACTACATATTTTAATTTTATTATTAGTTTTTAATTCTTTCTCAAACCTGTAAACTATCAAATTAGTGTAAACATATCGTTCATAATGTGCTGACTCATGATTTCTACAGCATATTTTTGTCGGTGTGGATTCTAAAGGCCTCTACTGCTTGTTACAATGACCCTGTGGGATTTCTCGATCTCAATACCCTTCTAGGGAGGTTCGTTGATGCTGGTGAGGAGCTCTTGATCTAGGGAATTAGATCTGTGCTCCAGCTCCCTGTATTGAGCCTGAATGCCTTCCAACCCTCCCCCTCACATGTGCTGTATAATCCTATGGGTTTAGCGCTCCTCCATGATTATAATAATCATAATCGATCTCAATAAATTCCCACAAAAGGGTTGTACTCATCTTTTGATGCTGAAGGCTCTAGATCCACTCTCAGCCTCTTAAATACCCACCAAGGCTGTGAGAAAGGAGTGTATCTATTGTTAGTACATACCTATAAATTAAATATGCCACTGTTTCATGTTTAAAAATACGTGTAAGGTCGTGGGCCTGAAATATTACCTAGTTGTGGGCATTGGCCCCTTCTGATTACGGCGTCTATAAGGTGCGTCCTATATGATCGTCTGTGTACGATTTGGCTGCAGCGGAATGGATAACGTGACGGTATGGATAAGGACTTACCTTGGGTATATCCGTATATGTAACGGACCCTTAATGGCGACACTGCACACGGTGACTTGAATGAAGAGGTGAGATGACGAAATACTCGAAGAATTATTCCACAATTACTCCGTCATCCTCTTGATTATGGGTGAAAGACAGAAGCTAACACCCTCGTGGTACTTGCTCCAACCGCTGATACGCACGAACCACGGACGTGACGTTGGCCACGAATAGAATACTTCCGTGTCGGCTACCGGCTAAGCTGACCATTTTGTCACACACGCGTTCACTCGTCAAAGCAATCTCGTTCTCGGCTGACGATTCTCTACTGAGTATAACTAGAAGTCCGTAACAATTCACGACAGGAAGAACTGACAGACACTAGTGTTGTGCAGTTTTTCCTGGAGATTGTCAGTGTATACAGGAAACGCACTCGCGACCGACCACGAAGTGGTGGTTGGCAAGGGTGTCCAAGGGACACCGCCCAGTTCGTCACATTACCCCGCCGAAGACTCACTGCAATCTGCCCTTCCATCCTCTGCAATCCCCTTAGATGGATGCTCTACTCACATAAAGTCTACAGACTTTCGATGCCAGTATTTGCCACTGGCTACAATCAAGGATTACTGTATTCTTCAGTTTTAGATGAGAGCTGGTGGGATTAATGCCCCTAACAAAATTATCAAGTTCGAGGCAAATTATTTCAATAGTCTTGGGAGGCTGTAGTTCTCACACAAAAACACGTAAGTGTACAACTGAGCAGAAACTCTCGTTAGGAGGTGAATGGTCACTTGACGCTGTAGACACATTCGTTTATGGTCTAAGTTCAGTTTGCGATCTTGATTAGTAATGGACACGTGAAGCTGAGCTATTGTTTGTCTTACATTCAGTCTTCATCTCCAGATGTCGGTGAGTAAGAAATCATAGTCCCATTACAGGGGGCGTCTGCCCGAGGGGGCATCCAAGTCCTTGGGTTGAAGAAATAATAATTTTCTCAACAGAGTCAGTCACAGTCATGCTCCACTCAGGGTGGGTCACAATCATGCTCCACTCATGGTGGGTCACAGTCATGCTCCACTCAGGGTGGGTCACAGTCATGCTCCACTCAGAGTGGGTCACAGTCATGCTCCACTCAGGGTGGGTCACAGTCATGCTCCACTCAGGGTGGGTCACAGTCATGATTCACATAAGATGGGCCACTGTCATGCTCTGTATAGGATGGGTCACAATCATGTTCCAAGCAGGATTAATCACAGTCATGGTCAACATAGGATGGATCACAGTCATTCTCCACACAGGAATAGGTCCCAGTCATGCTTCACACAGGCTGGATCACAATCATGATCCACACAGGGAGAGTCACAGTCCTGTTCCACACATAATGGGTCACAGTCATGCTCCATATAGGATGCATCACAGTCATGCTCCACACACGATTAGTCGGTCATGTTCCACATAGGATGGTTCACAGTCATGCTCCACTCATGGTGGGTTGCAATCATGCTCCCTATGGAATGGGTTACATTCATGCTCCGTAGACGATGGGTCAGTCATGCTCCGTATTAGATGGGTTACAGTTATGCTCCACTCAGGGTGGGTCACAGTCATACTACAATCAGGATAGGTCACAGTTATGCTTCACTCAGGGTGGGACACAATCATATTCCCCTCAGGGTGAGTCACAATCATGCTCTATTCAGGGTAGGTCACACTCATCCTCCACTCAGGGTGGGTCATAGTCATGCTCCACTCTGGGCGGGTCACAGCCATGCTTCACTCAGATGGGTCACAGTCATGCTCCACTCAGGATGGGTTAGTCATGATTCACACAGGATGGGTCACAGACATGCCCTGTATAGGATGGGTCACAGTCATGCTTCACACAGGATGGATCATTGTTATGTTCCACACAGGAACATGACAGAAAGAAGGAACACTGCAGCAGGCCTACTGGCCCATGCAGGTCCAAGTATCCTACCGGCTTAAGGCAATGACCCAACCTAGTCATGTCAGGTCACATCCACTTAAGGAAGGAGCACGGCATCAGATCTAATAGCACGGGACTCTCAGGTCCAACTCACACCTACTCATGCATTTATCTAACCTATTTTTAAAACTACACAACATTTTAGCTTTTATGACTGTACTCGGGAGTTTGTTCCAGTCATCTACAACTCTATTACCAAACCAGTGCTTTCCTATTTCCTTTGTGAATCTGAATTTTTCCAACTTAAAACCATTGCCGCGAGTCCTGTCCTGGCTAGATATTTTTAGCACGCTATTTACATCCCCTCTGTTTATTCCTGTTTTCCATTTATACACCTCAGTCATATCCCCCCTAATTCTAAGCCTTTCTAGAAAGTGCGGATTCGGGGCCCTGAGTCTATTCTCATAGGCAAGATATCTGATACATGGGATCAACTTTGTCATCCTCCTTTGTATGCTTACTAGTGCATTTATATCCATTCTGTAATACGGTGACCAAAACTGTGCAGCATAATCTAAATGAGGTCTAACCAAGGATATATAGAGTTGAAGAACAACCTGAGGATTACTATTATTTATGCTCCTTGACATGACGCCAAGGATTTTGTTCGGTTCATAGTGCACTGTTGTCTTGGTTTTAGATTACTGCTAAACAAAACTCCCAAATCCTTTTCGCAATCAGAAATGTTAAGATCTACATTATTTAGTTTATATGTGGTATGGTTATTTTCTTGTCCAATGTTTAGAACCTTGCATTTGTCTATATTAAACTACATCTGCCACTTCTCTGACCACTGCATCAGTCTATTCAGATCTTCTTGAGTGCTCTAATGTCCTCATTTGAATGAATTAGGCAACCTATTATGGTGTCATCAGCAAACTTGCTAATGTCTCTATTTATTCCCTTATCAATGTCGTTTATATAAATTGTGAACAACAAAGGACCCAACACTGGCCCCTGTGGAACACCACTCGTGACGCCTCTACTCTGATTTCTCTCCATTGATGCAAACTCTCTGCTGCCTATCTGTCAACCACACCTCTACCAAGGAAAAAATGTCTCATCCTATTCCATGTGCCTTTAATTTTCCTCAATAGTCTCTGATGTGGAACTCTTTCAAAAGCCTTACTAAAGTCCATATACACAATATCATATTCATTACCATGATCTACCTCAAACACCTTAGTGAAAAAAGTTAGTAAATTCGTAAGACATGAACGCCCCTTTGTGAAACCGTGTTGAGATTCATTAACCAATTTATGCCTATCAAGATGGCTACGAATTGCCTCGGCAGTTATTGATTCCATAAATTTTTCCACTATGGAGGTAAGACTTATTGGTCTATAGTTCGAAGCTAAGGACCTGTCACCTGCCTTATAAATAGGTATTACATTTGCCATTTCCCACTTGTCTGGCGCTATGCCAGTTTGTAGTGATATGTCATGTTCCATACAGTATGGATCACAATCATGGTGCTTATAGGATGGGTCACAGTCATGATCCACACACGGTGGATCATAGTCAAGGTCCACACAGGATGGGTCAGTCATGCTCCACTCATGATGAGTAACAGTCATGTTCCACACATGATGAGTCACAGTCATCCTCTACGTAGGATGGGTCACAGTCATGCTCCACATAGAATGAGTTACAGTCTTGCTCCACATTGGATGCATCACAGTCATGCTCCACATAGAATGAATCATAGTAATGCTTCACTCAGGGTGAGTTACAGTCGTGCTCCTTATGGGATGGGTCACAGTGATACTCCCTATAAGATGGGTTAGTCATGCTCCGTATTGGGTGGGTTGCAGTTATGCTCCACTCAGGGTGGGTCACAGTCATGCTCCAAATAGGATGGATCATATCCATGCGGAGAATAAGAGTCAGAAGACAGAGTTGGAGAGTAAGAGCCAGAATACAGACAGTTGGGGAATGAGAGCCAGACGATAGAGAGTTGGAGAGAAAGAACCAGAAGAGAGAAAGTTAGGGAGTGAGAGCCAGAACAATGAGAGTTAGGTACTAAGAGCCAGAAGACAGACAATTGGAGAGACAGGCCAGAAGACAGAGAGATGGACAGTAAGAGCTAGAAGTCAGAGTTGGAGAGTAAGAGTAAGAGCACGAAGAGTTGGGGAGTAACAGCCAGAAGACAGAGATATGGAGAGTAAGAGCCAGATGACAGAAAGTTGGGGAGTAAGAACAAGAAGATAGAGAGTTGGAGAGTAAGAGCCAGAACACAGAGAGTTACGCAGTAAAAGCCCGAAGAGAGAGAGTTGGAGAGTAAGAGCGAGAGGACAGAGAGTTGGGGAGTAAGAACAAAAAGACAGTTAGTTGGGGAGTAAGAGACAGAATACAGAGAGTTGTGGAGAAAAAAAGACGGAACTGAGACTTGAAGAGAAAGAGACAGAAGACAGAGAGTTGAGGAGTAAGAGCCAGAAGAAAGAGAGTTCGTGATTAAGAGTCAGAAGACAGAGAGTTTGGGATTAAGAGCCGGAACACAGAGAGTCGGAGAGTAAGAGCCAGAATAAAGAGCGTTAAAGAGTAAGACCCAGAAGCCAGAGAGTTGGGAAGTAAGAGCCAGAAGAAAGAGAGCTTAGGAGTAATAACCAGAAGACAGAGAATTGGAGAGTAAGAGCCAGAAGACAAAGAGTTGAGGAGTAAGAGCCTGAAGACAGAGTTGAGGAATTAGAGCCAGAAGACAGAGTTGGAGAGTAAGAGACAGAAGACAGAGAGTTAGAGAGTAAAAGACAGAAGACAGAGTTGAGGAGTAAGAGCCAGAAGACAGTTGTAGAGTAAGAGACAGAATACAGAGAGCTGGGGAGTAAGAGCCAGAAGGCAGAGTTCAAAGGTAAGAGCCAGAAGACAGAGTTTTAGAGTAAGAGCAATAAGATTAATAGTTGGAGAGTAAGAGCCAGAAGACAGAAAATTTGGGAGTAAGAGCGAGGAGACAGAATTGGAGAGTAAGAGCCAGAAGAGAGAGTTTAGGAGTAAGAGCCAAAGGACAGTGATTTGGAGAGTTAGAGACAGAAGACAGAGAGCTGAACAGTAAGAGCCAGAAGAGAGAGAATTGTGTAGCAAGAACCAGAAGAGAGAGAGCTGGAGAGTAATGACAGAAAACAGAGACTGGGGATTTAGAGCCAGAACACAGAGTTGGGGAGCAAGAGCCATAAGACAGAGTTGGAGAGTACGAGACAGAAGACAGAGAGTCGGGGAGTAAGAGAGAGAAGAAAGAGCGTTGGTGATTAAGAGCAAGAAGACAGAGTTTGGGATTAAGAGCGGGAACACAGAGATTTGGAGAGCAAGAGCCAGAACAAAGATCGTTGAAGAGTAAGAGCTAGAAGACAGAGATTTCGGAAGTAAGAGCCAGAAGACAGAGGGTTGGTAAGTAAGAGTCAGAACACAGACAGTTGGGGAGTAAGAGCCAAAAGGTGAGAGGGAGAGCAAGAAACAGAAGAGAGAGAGTTTGGGAGCAAGAGCCAGAAGACAGACTATTGGAGAGTAATATTCAAAAGACAGAGAGTTTTGGGGGAAACAGCCTAAAGACAGAGAATTGGAGAGTAGGAGCCAGAAGACAGAGTTGATGAGTTAGAGCCGGAAGACAGAGAGTTGGAGAGTAAGAGACAGAAGACAGAGAGTTACAGAGTAAGAGACAGAAGACAGAGAGTTGGGGAGGAGGAGCCAAGGACAGAGAATTGGAGAGTAAGAGCCAGAAGACAGAGTTGGGGAGTAAGAGACAGAAGACAGAGAGTTCAAGAGTAAGAGCTAGAAGGCAGAGAGTTGTGGAGTAAGAGCAATAAGAAAAAGAGTTGGAGATTAAGAGCAGAAGACAGAGAGTTGGAGAGGAAGAGTCAGAACACAAAGAGTTGAGGAGTTAGAGCCAGAAGACAGAGTTGTAGAGTAAATGACAGAAGACAGAGAGTTGAGAAGTAAGAGCCTGAACACTGAGGGTTGGGGAGTGAAAGACAGAAGATAGAGGAATGGAGAGTAAGACCCAGAAGAGAGAGATAGTTGTGGAGTAAGAGCCAGAAGACAGAGAGTTGGAGAATAAGACACAGAAGACAGAGAATTGGGGAGTAAGAACAAGAAGAAAGAGGGTTGGAGAGTAAGAGCCATAACACAGAGAATAGAAGAGCAAGAGCCCGAAGACAGAGAGATGGAGCGAAGGAGCCAGAAGACAGAGAGTTAGGGAGTAATAGTCAGAATACAGAAAATTGAAGAGTAAGAGCCAAAAGACAGAGTTGAGAAGAAAGAGCCAGATGATAGAGAGTTGGAAAGTAAGAGCCCGAACACAGAGAGTTTGGGAGTAAAAGGCAGAAGAGAGAGAGTTGGAGAGTAAGAGACAGAAAACAGAGAGTTGTGGGGTAAGAGCCAGAAGATAGAGAGTTGGGGAGCAAGAGTCAGTAGATAGATAGATGAAGAGTAAGATCGAGAAAACAGAGAGAATGTAAGAGTCAGAACACAGAGAGTTGGAGAGCTAGAGCGAGAAGACAAAGATTTGGAGAGTAAGAGCCAGAAGACAGAATTGGAGAGTAAAAGCCATAAGACAGAGTTGAGGAGTTAGAGCTAGAAGACAGATTTGGAGAGTAAGAGACAGAAGACAGAGAGTTGTGAGATAATAGCCAGAAGACAGAGAGTTGGAGAATAGAAGCAGAAGACAGAGTTGGAGAGTAAGAGCGAGAAGAAAGAGAGTTGGAGAGTAAGGCTCAGAACACAGAGTTGGGGAGTAAGAGCCAGAAGAAGGAGAATTGGAGTGTAAGAGCCAAAAGACAGAGACTTGAAGAGTAAGAGATATGAGACAGAGAGTTAGGGAGTAAGAGCCAGAAGACTGAGAATTGGAGAGTAAGAGACAGAAGACGGAGAGTAGGGGAGTAAGAACAAGAAGACAGAGACTTGGAGAGTGAGAGCCAGAACACAGAGTTGGAAAGTAAGAGAACAAAAATAGAGAGTTGGAGCATAAGAGTCAGAAGACAGAGAGTTGGGGGAGTAAGAGCAAGAAGATAGAGAGTTGGAGAGTAAGAGCAAGAAAACAGATATTTGGGGAGAAAGAGTGAGAACACATGCAGTTGGAGAGTAAGAGCGAGAAGACAGAGAGTTGGAGTGTAAGACCCAGAACACAGAGAGTTGAGGAGTAAGAGCCAGAAGAAGGAGAAATTGAGAGTAAGGCCAGAAGACAGACTTCAAGAGTAAGAGATAGAAGACAGAGAGTTCGAGAGTAAGAGCCAGGAGACAGAGTTGGGGAGTAAGAATCAGAAGACAGAATGTAGGGGAATAAGAGCCAGAAGAGCGAGAGTTGGAGAGTAAGAGCCAGACGACAGAGAGTTGGAGAGCAAGAGCCAGAAGATCTAGAGTTGGGAAGTAAGGGCCAGAAGACAGAGAGAGAGCCCGAAGAGAGAGAGTTGGAGAATATGAGCCAGAAGAGAGAGAGAGTTGGGGAGTAAGAATCAGAAGACAGAATGTAGGGGAATAAGAGCCAGAAGAGCGAGAGTTGGAGAATAAGAGCCGAACGAGAGAGAGAGTTGCAGAGTAAGAGCCAGAAGAGAGAGAGAATTGGGGAATAAGAAACAGAAGACAGAGTTGGAGACTTAAAGCCAGAAGAGAGAGAGTTGGGAAGGAAGAGCCAGAAGACAGAGTTGGAGAGCAAGAACCAGAAGGGAGGGAGATGGGGAGTAATTGCCAGAAGACAGAGAGAGAACCAGAAAACAGAGAGTTGGAAAGTAAGAGCCAAAAGTAAGAGAGTTGGAGAGTAAGAACCAGAAGACAGAGAGCTGTACACAAACAGCCAGAAGACAGAGTTGAGCAGGAAGAGCTAAAATACAGACAATTAGGGAGGAGGAGGCAGAAAACAGAGAGTTGGAGAGTAAGAGCCAGAACAAAGAGAGTTGGGGAGTAAGTGCCAGAAGACAAAGAGTTGGAGAGTAAGAGCCAGAACACAGAGAGTTGGTGAGATAGATCTAAATGACAGAGAGATGGAGAGCAAAAGCCAGAATACAAATAGTTGGGGAGTAAATGCCAGAAAGCAGAGAGGTGGAGAGTAAGAGCCTGAACACAGAGAGTTGTGGAAAAAAACCAGAAGACAGAGAATAGGAGAGTAAGACCCAGAAGAGAGTTGGGGAGTAAAATCCAGAACACAGACAGTTGGGTAGGAAGAGCTAAAAGGCAGACAGTTGGGGAGTAAGAGCCAGAAGGCAGACAGTTGGAAAGTAAGTGCCAGAACACAGAGAGTTGGGAACTATTAGCCAAAAGACAGAGAGTTGGAGAGTAAGAGACATAAGACATACAGTTGGTTAGGAAGAGCCAAAAAACAAACGGTTGGAGAGTAAAAGTCAGAAGACAGAGAATTGGAAAGGAAGAGCCAGAACACAGAGAGTTGGGGACTAATAGCAAGAAGATAGAGAGATGGATAATAATAGCAAGAAGAGAGAGAATTAGAAAGCAAGAGCCAGAAGAGAGAGAGTTGGAGAGTTAGAGAAAGAAGACAGAGTAGGAGAGTACAATCCAGAAGACAGACAGTTGGGTAGGAAGAGCCAAAAGACAGAAAGTTTGGGAGCAAGAGCCAGAAAACAGAGAGTTGGAAAGCAAGAGCCAGAACACAGAGTTGGGTACTAATAGCAAGAAGACAGAGTTGAAGAGTAACAGCCAGAAGACAGAGTTTGAAAGTAAGAGCCAGAAGACTGAGAATTGGAGAGTAAGAGCCAGAAGACAGAGTTCAGGAGTTAGAGCCAGAAGACAGAGAGTTGAAGAGTAAGAGCCAAAAGAAAAAGAGTTTGGGATAAGAACAAGTAGAGAGAGAATTGGAGAGTAAGAGCTAGAAGACAGAGTTGAAAGAAAAAAACCAGAAGACAGAGTTGGAGAATAAAAGACAGAAGACAGAGTTGGGGAGTAAAACCAGAATCGATAGTTGAAGAGTAAGAGACAGAATACCGAGAGTTGGGGAGTAAGAGCCAGAAGAAAGAGAGTTCGAGATTAAGAGCCAAAAAACAGAGACTTTGGGATTAAGAGCCGGAACACAAAGAGTTGGAGAGCAAGAGCCAGAACACAGAGAGTTGGAGAGTAATGGCCAGAAGACAGAGAGTTGGAAAGTAAGAACCAGGAGACAGAGAGTTGGAGAGTAAAAGTCAGATCACAGAGAGTTGGGGAGTAAGAGCCGAAGATAGGGAGTTGGAGAGTAAGAGCCAGAAGACTGAGAGGTCAGTAGTATGAGCCAGAAGAAAAAGAGCTCGAGAGAAAGTGAGAGACGACAGAGAGATTGGGGAGTAAGAGCAAAAACACAGAGAGTTGGAGAGTAAGAGCTAGAAGACATACAGAGAGCAAGAACACAGAGACTTGGAGAGAAAGAACCTGAAGACAGAGTTTGTGAGTGAGAACCAGAAGACAGAGTTGGAGAGGAAAAGTCAGAACACAGAGTTGAGGAGTATAAACCGAAGATAAGGAGTTGGAGAGTAGGAGCCAGAACAAAGAGTTGGGGAGTAAGAGCCAGAAGACAGTAAGATGGAGAGCAAGAGCCAGAACACAGAGCTGGGGAGTAAGAGATAGAAGATAGAAAGTTGAAGGGTAAGGCCCTGAAGAGAGAGAGAGTTGGGGAGTAAGAGCCAGAAGACAGAGTTTGTGAGTGAAAACCAGAAGACAGAGAGTTGAAGAGTAAAAGTCTGAACACAGAGAGTTGGGTAGTAAGAGCCGAAGAGAGGGAGTTGGAGAGTAACAGGCAGAACAAAGAGTTGGGGAGTAAGAGTCAGAAGACAGTGAGATGGAGAGAAAGGGCCATAACAAAGAGAGTTGTCGAGAAAGAGCAAGAAGACAGAGATTTTTGGAGTAAGTGCCAGAAGACAGACTTGAAGAGCAAGAGCCAAAAGAGAGACAGTTGGGAAGTAAGAGCCAGAACAGAGAGAGTTGAAGAGTAAGAGCCAGATGGTAGAGAGTTGGAGAGTAAGACCTAGACAAAAGAGAGCTGAGGAGTAAGAGCCAGAAGACATAGAATGGGAGAGTAAGAGACAAAAGACTGAAAGTTGAGTAGTATGAGCCAGAAGAGAAAGAGTTTGAGAGTAAGTGAGAGAAGACAGATAGATTGAGGAGTAAGAGCCAGAAGACAGAGCGTTGGAGAGTAAGAGGCACAAATCAGAGAGTGGGGAAGTAAGAGCCAGAAGACAGAGTTAGGAAGTAAGAGCTAAGACACACAGGGTTGGGGAGTAAGAGCCAGGAAACAGAGAATTGGAGAGTAAGGCCAGATGAGAGAGTTGGAGAGTAAGAGCTAGAAGACAGAGAGTTGGAGAGTAAGACCAGGAACACAAAGAGTTGGGGAGTAAGAGATAGAAGACAAAGTTGGAGAGTAATAGCGAGAAGAAGCAGAGTTGAGGAGTAAGAACTAGAAGACAGATGAAGAGTAAGAGCCAAAGGACAGAGAGTTGGGAAGTAAGAACCAGAAGACAGAGTTGAAGAGTTAGGGAAACAAGACAGAGAATTTGGAAGTAAGAGCCCGAAGACAGAGCTGGGGAGCAAGAGCCACAAGATAGAGTTGGAGGGTAAGACCCTGAGCAGAGAGAGTTGGGGAATAAGAGCCAGAAGACAGAGACTTGCTGAGTAAGAATCAGAAGACAGAGAGTTGGAGAGTAAAAGCCAGAACACAGAGTTCGGGAGTAAGAGCCTTAACACAGAGAGTTGTCGAGTAAGAGCAAGAAGACAGAGAGTGGAAGAGTAGGAGCCAGAAGACAAAGAGTTGGAGAGTAAGACCCAGACGAAAGAGAGTCGAGGAGTAAGAGCCACAAGACAGAATTGGAGAGGAAGAGCCACAAGATAGAGAGTTCAGAAGTAAGCACCAGAAGAAAAAGAGTTGGAGTAAGAGACAGAAGACAGAGTTGGGGAGTAACAGCCAGAAGACAGAGCGTTGGAGAGTAAGAGCAAAATTACATAGAGTTGGAAAGTAAGAGCTAGAAGACAGAGTTGGAGAATAAGAGGCTCAAGAGAGAGAGTTGGGAAGTAAGAGCCACTAAACTGAGAGTAAGGGAGTAAGAGCCAGAAGACAGAAAATTAGAGAGTAAGGCCAGATGAGAGATAGTTGGAGAGTAATAGACATAAGACAAAGAGTTGGAGAGTGAGACCCACAACACAGAGAGTTGCAAAGTAAGAGATAGAAGACAGAGAGTAGGAGAGTAAGAGCCAGAAGAAGCAGAGATGAGGAGCAAGAACTAGAAGAAAGAGTTGGATAGTAAAAGCCAAGAGACAGAGAGTTGCGCAGTAAGAACCAGAAGACAGAGTTGGAGAGTAAAAGCCAGAAGAGAGAGTTGGGTAGGAAGAGCGAGAAGACAGAGATTTGGAGAGTAAGAGCCAAAAGACAGAATTGGGGAATAAGAGACAGAAGACAGAGTTGGAGAGTAACAGCCAGAAGACAGAGAGTTGGAGAGTAAAAGCCAGGACACGAAGAGCTGGGGAGTAAGAGCCCGAAAACAGAGAGTTGGAGAGTAAGAGCCAGAAGACGGAGATTTGTAGAGTAAAAGCAAGAAGACAGAGAAATGGGAATGAAGAGACAAAAGACAGAGTTGGGGAGTAAGAGCCAGAACACAGAGAGTTGTGGAGAAAGGGCCGGTAAATAGAGAGTTGGAGAGTAATAGCCAGAACACAGAGAGTTGTGGAAAAAAACAGAAGACAGAGAATAGGAGAGTAAGACCCAGAAGAGAGAGAGTTGGGGAGTAAAATCCAGAACACAGACAGTTGGGTAGGAAGAGGTAAAAGGCAGACAGTTGGGGAGTAAGAGCCAGAAGACAGACAGTTGGAAAGTAAGTGCCAGAACACAGAGAGTTGGGAACTATTAGCCAAAAGACAGAGGGTTGGAGAGTAAGAGTCAGAAGACAGAGAATTGGAAAGGAAGAGCCAGAAGAGAGAGAGTTGGAGAGTTAGAGAAAGAAGACAGAGAGTAGGAGAGTAAAATCCAGAAGACAGACAGTTGGGTAGGAAGAGCCAAAAGACAGACAGTTGGGGAGTAAGAGCCAGAAAACAGAGTTGGAAAGTAAGAGCCAGAACACAGAGAGTTGGGTACTAATAGCCAGAAGACAGAGGGTTGGAGAGTAACAGCCAGAAGACAGAGAGTTCAGGAGTTAGAGAGAGAAGACAGACAGTTGGAGAGTAAGAGACAGAAGGGAGAGAGTTGGGGAGTAAGAGCCAAAAGAAAAAGAGTTTGGGAGTAAGAACCAGAAGAGAGAGAATTGGAGAGTAAGAGCAAGAATACAGAGAGTTGAGGAGTAAAAGCCAGAAGACAGAGTTGGAGAATAAAAGACAGAAGACAGAGAGTTGGGGAGTAAAAGCAGAACCGAGAGTTGAAGAGTAAGAGACAGAATACCGAGAGTTGGGGAGTAAGAGCCAGAAGAAAGAGTTCGAGATTAAGAGCCGGAACACAAAGAGTTGGAGAGCAAGAGCCAGAACACAGAGTTGGAGAGCAATGGCCAGAAGACAGAGTTTGAGAGTAAGAGCCAGACAACAGAAAGTTGGGAGTAAGAGCAAGAAGACACAGAGTTCTAGAGTAAGAGCAAGAACACGAAGAGTTGGGGAATAAGAGCTCGCAAACAGAGACTTGGAGAGTAAGAGCCGGAAGACAGAGTTGGAAAGTAAGAACCAGAAGACAGAGTTGGAGAGTAAAAGTCAGAACATAAAGAGTTGGGGAGTAAGAGCCGAAGATAGGGAGTTGAAGAGTAAGAGCAAGAAGACTGTGAGTTGGAGAGTACGAGCCAGAAGACTGAAAGTTGAGTAGTATGAGCCAGAAGAAAAAAAGCTCGAGAGAAAGTGAGAGACGACAGAGAGATTGGGGAGTAAGAGCAAAAACACAGAGTTGGAGAGTAAGAGCTAGAAGACAGACAGAGAGCAAGAACACAGAGACTTGGAGAGAAAGAACCTGAAGACAGAGTTTGTGAGTGAGAACCAGAAGACAGAGTTGGAGAGGAAAAGTCAGAACACAGAGAGTTGGGGAGTATAAACCGAAGATAAGGAGTTGGAGAGTAAGAGCCAAAACAAAGAGTTGGGGAGTAAGAGCCAGAAGACAGTAAGATGGAGAGCAAGAGCCAGAACACAGAGCTGGGGAGTAAGAGCCAGAAGATAGAGAGTTAGAGGGTAAGACCCTGAAGAGAGAGAGTTGGGGAGTAAGAGCCAGGAGACAGAGTTTGTGAGTGAGAACCAGAAGACAGAGAGTTGAAGAGTAAAAGTCTGAACACAGAGAGTTGGGTAGTAAGAGCCGAAGATAGGGAGTTGGAGAGTAACAGCCAGAACAAAGAGTTGGGGAGTAAGAGCCAGAAGACAGTGAGATGGAAAGTAAGGGCCATAACAAAGAGAGTTGTCGAGTAAGAGCAAGAAGACAGAGATTTTTAGAGTAAGTGTGAGAAGACAGAGACTTGAAGAGCAAGAGCCAAAAGAGACAGTTGGGAAGTAAGAGCCAGAACAGAGAGAGTTACAGAGTAAGAGTCAGATGATAGAGAGTTGGAGAGTAAGACCTAGACAAAAGAGAGCTGAGCAGTAAGAGCCAGAAGACACAGAATGGGAGAGTAAGAGACAGAAGACTGAAAGTTGAGTAGTATGAGCCAGAAGAGAAAGTTTGAGAGTAAGTGAGACAAGACAGATAGATTGAGGAGTAAGAGCCAGAAGACAGAGCATTGAAGAGTAAGAGCAAAAACACAGAGTTGGAGAGTAAGAGCTAGAAGACAGAGTTGGAGAGTAAGAGGCACAAATCAGAGAGCGGGGAAGTAAGAGCCAGAAGACAGAGAGTTAGGAAATAAGAGCCAAAACACACAGAGTTGGGGAGTAAGAGCCAGGAAACAGAGAATTGGAGAGTAAGGGCAGATGAGAGAGTTGGAGAGTAAGAGCCAGAAGACAGAGAGTTGGAGAGTAAGACCCTGAACACATAGAGTTGGGGAGTAAGAGATAGAAGACAGAGTTGAAGAGTAAGAGCAAGAAGACAGAGAATTGGGAGGTAAGAGCCTGAAGACAGAGCTGGGGAGTAAGAGCCACAAGAAAGAGTTGGAGGGTAAGACCTTGAGCAGAGAGAGTTGGGGAATAAGAGCCAGAAGACAGAGACTTGGTGAGTAAGAACCAGAAGACAGAGTTGGAGAGCAAGAGCCAGAACACAGAGATTTGGGGAGTAAGAGCCAGAAGGCATAGAGTTGAAGAGTAAGAGCCTTAACACAAAGAGTTGTCGAGTAAGAGCAAGAAGACAGAGTGGAAGAGTAGGAGCCAGAAGAAAAAGAGTTGGAGAGTAAGACCCAGACGAAAGAGTCGAGGAGTAAGAGCCAGAAGACATAGAATTGGAGAGTAAGAGCCACAAGACAGAGCGTTCAGGAGTAAGCGCCAGAATTGAAAGAGTTGGGGAGTAAGAGCCAGAAGACTGAGCGTTGGAGAGTAAGAGCAAAATTACACAGAGTTGGAAAGTAAGAGCTAGAAGACAGTTGGAGTGTAAGAGGTACAAGAGAGAGAGAGTTGCGAAGTAAGAGCGACAAAACAGAGAGTAGGGGAGTATAAGCCAGGAGACAGAAAATTAGAGAGTAAGGCCAAATGAGAGAGAGTTGGAGAGTAATAGACATAAGACAAAGAGTTGGAGAGTGAGACCCACAACACAGAGTTGCGGAGTAAGAGATAGAAGACAGAGAGTAGGAGAGTAAGAGCCAGAAGAAGCAGAGAGGAGGAGAAAGAACTAGAAAACAGAGTTGGATAGTAAAAGCCAAGAGACAGAGAGTTGCCCAGTAAGAACCAGAAGACAGAGTTGGAGAGTAAAAGCCAGAAGAGAGAGTTGGGTAGGAAGAGCGAGAAGACAGAGATTTGGAGAGTAAGAGCCGAAAGACAGAATTGGGGAATAAGAGACAGAAGACAGAGTTGGAGAGTAAGAGCCACAAGATATAGTTGGAGAGTAAGAGCCAGAACACAGAGTAGCGGAGAAAGAGCCAGAAGACAGAGAGTTGGGGAGTAAGAGCCAGAAGGCTCAGAGTTAGAGATTAAGAGTCAGAAAACAGAGAGTTGGAGAGTAAGTGCCAGAAGACAGGGAGATGGGCAGTAAGAGCCAGAAGACAGAGAGTTGGAAAGTAAGAGCCAGAGCATAGAGAGTTGTTGAGTAAGAGACAGAGGACAGAGAATAGGGTAGTAAGAGCCAGAATACAGAGAGTTGGGGAGTAAAAGCCAGAAGATTGAGAGTTGGAGAATAGGACCCTGAAGAGAGAGAGTTGGGGAGTAAGAGCCAGAGGACAGAGAATAGGGTAGTAAGAGCCAGAATACAGAGAGTTGGGGAGTAAAAGCCGGAAGACGGAGGGTTGGAGAGTAAGAGCCAGAAGACAGAGAATTGTAGAGTAAGAGCCAGAACACAGACAGTTGGGGAGTAAAAGCCAGAAGACAGAGAGTTGGAGAGTAAGAGCCAGAGAATAGAGAGTTGTTGAGTAAGAGACAGAGGACAGAGAATTGTAGAATAAGGCCAGAAGACAGAGTTGGAGAGTAAGAGCCAGAATAGAGAGAGTTGGGGAGAAAGACCCAGAAGACAGAGAACATAAGAACTGTAGAGTAAGGCCAGAAAACAGAGAGTTGGGGAGTAAGGCCCAGAGCACAGAGTTGGGGATTAAGAGATAGAAGACAGAGAGTTAGAGAGTAAGAGCCAGAAGAAGCCGAGATGAGGATTAAGAACTAGAAAACAGAGAGTTGGAGAGTAAGAGCCAAAAGACAGAGTTGGGGAGTAAGAACCAGAGGACAAAGTTGGAGAGTAAAAGCCAGAAGACGAGGAGTTGGGGTGTAAGAGGTCGAAAACAGACTTGGAGAGTAGGAGCCGGAAGACAGAGTTGGAGAGTAAACACCAGAAGTCAGAGATTTGTAGAGTAAAAGCAAGTAGACAGAGAAATGGGTAGAAAGAGACAAAAGGCATATAGTTGGAGAGTAAGAGCCACAACACAGAGAGTTGGGGAGTAAGTGCCAGAAGAGAGAGTTGGAGGGTAAGGCCCTGATGAGAGAGAGTTGGGGAGTAAGAGCCAGAAGACAGAGTTGGTGAGTAAGAATCAGAAGACAGAGAGTTGGAGAGTAAAAGCCAGAACACAGAATTGGGGAGTAAGAGCCAGAAGGCAGAGAGTTGAAGAGTAAGAGCCTTAACAAAGAGAGTTGAGGAGTAAGAGCCAGAAGACAGAGCGTTGGAGAGTAAGAGCAAAAACACAGTTGGAGAGAAAGAGCTAGAAGACAGAGTTGGAGTGTAAGAGGCACAAGACAGAGTTGGGAAGTAAGAGCCAGAAGACAAAGAGTTGGGGAGTAAGAGCCAGTAGATAGAGAGTTGGAGAGTAATAGCCAGAACACAGAGTAGGGAGAAAGAGCCAGAAGACAGGGAGTTGGAGAGTAAGAGCCAGAACGAAAAGAGTTGGGGAGTAAGAGCCATAAGACAGAGTTGGAGAGTAAGTGCAAGAAGACAGAATTGGGAGTAAGAGCCTCAACACAATGAGTTAAAGAGTAACAGCCAGAGGACAGAGTTGGAGAGTAAGAGTCAGAACACACAGTTGTGGAGTAAGAGCCAGAAGACAAAGAGTTGGAGAGTAAGTGCCAGAAGACAGAGTTGGGGAGTAAATGCCAGAAGGCAGAGAGTTAGAGATTAAGAGCCAGAAAACAGAGCTGGGGAGTAAGACCGAGAACACAGAGCTGGAGAGTAAGAACCAGAAGACAGAGTTAGGAAGTAAGAGCCAGGAGACAGGGACTTGAAAAGTAAGAGCCAGAACACAGAGAGTTAAATAATAAAAAGCATAAGACAGAGTTGGAGAGTAGGACCCTGAAGAGAGAGAGTTGGGGCGTAAGAGCCAGAAGACAGAGAGCTGGGGAGAATTAGCCAGAATACAGAGAGTTGGAGAGTAAGAGCAAGACCTCAGAGAGTTGGGGAGTAGGAGCCAGAAAACAGAGAGTTGGAGAGTAAGAGCCAGATGACAGAGTGTTGGGAGTAAGAGGCAGAACACAGAGAGCTGGGGAGTAAAAGCCGGAAGACGGAGGGTTGGAGAGTAACAGCCAGAACACAAACAGTTGGGGAGTAAGAGCCGGAAGATAGAGAGTTGGAGAATAAGAGCAAGAAGACAGAGTTGGGGAATAAGATCCAGAACATAGAGAGTTATTGAGTAAGAGCCAGAAAGCAGAGAGTTGGGAAGTAAGAGCCAGAAGACAGGGACTCGGTAAGTAAGAGCCACAAGACAGAGTTTGATAGTAAGAGCCAAGAGCCAGAAGACAAAGAGTTGGAGGTTAAAAGCCAAAAGACAGAGTTGGAGAGTAAGATCCAAAAGACAGAGAGCTGGATAATAAGAGCCAAAACACAGTGAGTTGGAGAGGAAGAGCCAGACGACAGAGAGTTGTAGAGTAAGAGTCACAAGATAGAGAGTTGGAAATTAAAAGCCACAACACAGAGTTGGGGAGTAAGAGCAGAAGACAGAGTTCGAGAGCAAGAGCCAGAACACAGAACGTTGAGGAGTAAGAGCCAAAAGACAGAGAGACGGAGAGTAAGTGCCAGAACACAGAAAGTTGGGGAGTAAGAGCCAGAAGACAGATTTGGAAAGTAAGAGCCTGAACACAGAGTTGTGGAGTAAAAGCCAGAAGATAAATAATTGGGAAGTAAGAGCCAGAAGATAGAGAGTTGGAGGGTAAGACCCTGAAGAGAGAGAGTTGGGGAGTAAGAGCCAGAAGACAGACAGAGAGCAAGAAGACAAAGACTTGGAGACAAAGAGCCAGAAGACAGTGTTGGTGAGTGAGAACCAGAAGACAGAGTTGGAGAGTAAAAGCTAGAACACAGAGTTGGAGAGTAAAAGCTAGAACACAGAGTTGGAGAGTAAAAGCTAGAACACAGAGTTGGAGAGTAAAAGCTAGAACACAGAGTTGGGGAGTAAGAGCCGAAGATAGGGAGTTTGAGAGTAAGAGCCAGAAGACAGAATTGGAGAGTTATAGCCAGAAGACAGAGTTGGAGAGTGTTACGAACACAGTCAGTTGGTCCCTGGGTTATAGAGCTTTTCATAACAAAATAACAAACTTAGCACGTCTAGGGGTCTTCATCCGTGGAGGAAAAGGAATTTTCTTAGTTTCTATTTAATTTATTAATAATCATAATAATCACTTAAATTCACCTTCTCATATTTTGCACTATGAGTAGAATACTTTTACCATTCCTCATTAAAACAACACAGTACTAGGTCAAGTATTTACAAATGGCTCTGAGTGAGTCACGAAATATTAGTATATGCACATGCACAGGCGTTGCCTAAAAACTTGAACACATAAGTCCTCATACACTACAGAGGCTTGCTCACTTGGCTTCACTTTCTCTAAGAGCTTCTCAACCGCCTTCTCCAACCGAGATAAGTCTTAGCAGTAAGTTCCGAAAATTCCTGGGATTTTCTAGGGAGACGAATGTTGGTTTTAGAGGTGGATACTTCCCTCGACCCTTCCTGGTCCAGAGGAAGGTATGAACTGAACTCAGTGAGGCTTTACCAGCCCAATATGACTCGGTCGGAGCAGGGGTTGAGCAGCTCAAAACACCTACTGGTGCTTGGCCAGGTCGCACCAGCAGTTGACACTAATTAAACAACCTACGTACATACAGAGCTAAGTAATACGACCAGATAATATTATAAAGTCGAGTAAATCCATTTTAGCTACTAATGGAATTACTCCTCAATATAATATTAAGTGAAATAGCAGAAATAACGTAGAAGTATACCATTGTGATAATAACAAGTAGAAACAGTCTACTTAAAATGACTAAAAGGGTGTAACAGAGAGTAAGAGCCAGACCACAGAGAGTTGGGGAGAAAGAGCCAGAAGATAGAGAGTTTGAGAGTAAAAGTCAGACAACAGAGAGTTGGAGAGTAAGAGCGAGAACACGAAGAGTTGGGAGTAAGAGCTCGAAAACAGAGACTTGGAGAATAAGAGCCGGAAGACAGAGAGTTGAAGAGCAAGAAAAAGAAGACAGAGATTTCTAGAGTAAAAGCAAGAAGACAGAGAAATGGGTAGGAAGAGACAAAAGACAGAGAGTTGGAGAGTAAGAGCCAGTAGATAGAAAGTTGGAGAGTAACAGGCAGAACATAGAGTAGGTTAGTAAAAGCCAGAAGACAGAGAGTTGGAGAGTAAGAGCCAGAACACACAGAGTTGGGGAGTAAGAGCCAAAAGACAGAGAGTTGGAGAGTAAGAGCCAGAACACAGAGAGTTGGGGAGTCAGACCCAAAAGCCAGAGAGTTGGAGAATAAGTGCCAGAAGACAGAGAAATGGGGAGTAAGAGCCAGAGCACAGAGAGTTGGGGAGTAAGAACCAGAGGACAGAGAGTTGAGGAGTAAGAGCCATAACACAGAGAGTTGGAGAGTAAGAACCAGAACACAGAGAGTTGTAGAGTAAGAGCCAGAAGACAGAGAGTTGGAGAGTAAGTGCCAGAAGACTGAGAGTTGGGGAGTAAGAGCCAGAAAGCAGAGAGTTGGAGATTAAGAGCTTGAAGACAGAGAGCTGGGGACTAAGACCCAGAACACAGAGTTGGAGAGTAAGAACCAGAAGACAAAGAGTTGGAAATTAAGAGCCAGAAGACAGGGACTTGGAAAGTAAGTGCCAGACGACAGAGAGTTGGATAGTAAAAGCCAGAAGACAGAGAGTTGGAAATTAAGAGCCAGATGACAGAGAGTTGGGGATTAAGAGCCAGAACACAGAGAGCTTGAGAGTAAGAACCAGAAGACAGAGAGTTGGAAAGTAAACGCCAGAACACAGGGAAATGGGAAGTAAGAGCCAGAAGGCAGAGAGTTGGGGAGTAAGAGCCAGAAGACAGAATAGGAGAGTAAGAGCCAGAAGACAGAAAGTTGGAGAGTAATAGCCAGAAGACATAGAGTTGGAGAGTAATAGCCAGACCACAGAAAGTTTGGAGTAAGAGCCAGCAGACAGAGAGCTAGAGAGTAAAAGCCCGAAGACAGAGAGTTGTAGAGAAGGACCCTGAAGAGAGAGAGTTGGAGTGTAAGAGCCAAAAGACAGAGAATAGGAGAGTAAGAGCCAGAAAACAGAGAATAGGAGAGTAAGAGCCAGAAGTCATAGAGTTGGAGAGTAAAATCCAGAAGACGGAGGGTTGGAGAGTAAGAGCCAGGAGACAGAGTTGGGGAGTAAGAGCCATAATGCAGTGAGTTGGATAGTAAGGCTAGAAGACAGAGAGTTGGAGAGTAAGAGCCAGAACACAGAGAGTTGGTGAGTAAGAGCCAGAAGACAGAGAGTTGGAGAGTATGAGCCAAAAGATAGAGAGTTGGGCAGTAAGATCCAGAACATATGGAGTTGTTGAGTAAGAGCCAGAAGACAGAAAATTGTAGAATAAGGTCAGAAGACAGACAGTTGGGGAGTAAGAACCAGAAGACAGAGAACTGTAGAGTAAGGCTAGAAGACAGACAGTTGGGGAGTAAGAACCAGAAGACAGAGAGTTGGAGAGTATAGCCATAAGAGAGAGAGTTGGGGAGTAAGTGCCAGAAGACAGAGAGTTGGGAAGTAAGAGCCAGAAGACAGAGAGTTGGAGAGTAAAAGCCTGAAGGCAGAGAGTTGGGGAGTAAGAGCCAGTAGACAGAGAGTTGGGGAGTAAGAGCCAGAAGACGCAGAGTTTGAGAGTAAGAGCCCAAATATAGAGAGTTGGGGAATAAGAGCTAGAAGACAGAGAGTTGGGGAGCAAGAGCCAGAAGACAGAGAGTTGGGGAGTAAGTGCCAGAAGACAGAGATTTGGGGAGTAAGAGCCAGAAGACAGAGAGTTGTAGAGTAAAAGCCTGAAGGCAGAGAGTTGGGGAGTAAGAGCCAGTAGACAGAGAGATGGGGAGTAAGAGCCAGAAGACAGAATTTGAGAGTAAGAACCCAAAGACAGAGAGTTGGGGAGTAAGAGCTAGAAGACAGAGAGTTGGGGAGTAAAAGCCAGAAGATAGAGATTTGGAGTTTAAGAGCCAGAAAACAGAAAGTTGTGGGGTAAGAGCCAGAAGATAGAGAGTAGGAGAGTAAGATCCAGAAGACAGAGAGCTGAGATGAAAATTAGACACATATGTAACATCTGTGTATCTTTTCTGTTGATGTTTCGCCTTCCAGTGGTTTTGTCAATACAGATTCAAGAATATAATTTGAAGACAGTAAAAATATATACAAAGGATGAGGTAAGGAGTCTGTCAGCCATGGAGTTGGTGTGAAGACCACCGTACTCCTACAGTGAGGAACTGATTACCTCATCTTTTGTATATAGTTCTACTGATTACCTCATTTTTGTATATAGTTCTACTGTCTTCCAATTATATCCTTGAATTTGTATTGATAAAGCAACTGGGTGGCGACACGTCTATAATAGAGATACCCAGATGTTGCACATGTGTCTTATTTTCATCTTGTCGGTATTGTATATCATACATGTACAGAGTTGAAGATGCAATCGCTGAATTCACCAGTCTGTGTCGACTCATGACTCGGGACTCAGGGTGGGTAATTGGATCAAGATTCACATTCAGAACAGGATGAAGGAAAATTTATTTAAGAGATCGATTCTTAAGAAGATCCGTGTTTGGAATAGGAAGAAGGAGAGTAAGGTCCCGGAGGGAAGATGTGAAGGTGTGAAGATGTAACGGTGTTTGGGTGTTGAGGTGTTAAGGTGTGGAGGTGTGACTGTCAATGTGTGGTTTGGTTGACAGCAGGAAGGATTAGCGCAAGCGCTTAAGGAAGGGATTAAGCACCTGTTGAACACCACAAACGTGTTCTGTGTCACCATCAATGTCAACACCGTCCAGGATCGTGGAGCATATTCATCGCAGCAGCAGATTTGTGTTTTGTTTATTTTTACAACAGCAGCTTTCAAGCAAATACGGGAAGCTCTATATTAGCAAAAGTTTGTGCTAGTATAAAACAATCAAGTGACACTTTACAATCCACATGGAGCGCGAAACTTTCTTGCTCAGAGTAGAGTTTTTTAAGTCATATCATCATGATTTGATCAAGCTCTAATCAGGTTTGTTCTGCACCAGGTATCTTCCTGCTACACCACGCACTCTACTTACATCACCAGGTCTTGTGATTATTATCTTCCATGTTTTCTCAGCAGCAAATGTATATGTGCCCTCGGCTGTCCCAGGGGGATAAAGTTGCGAAGTGGCGAGTGACGAACCTCAGGGTAGTGGTAAGCGCCTCCTCTTTTATAAAAGTAAAGGTTTTAAGAGGTAGTTCTCACGAGCATAAGTTTTAGTTTCAGAGATGAGACTTGGTGGGCCTGAAAAAAAAAAAGAATAAGTCACCAACTGTAATTCGACTAGGCTCGTCTCCTGTGTGATTTTAGTGAATTGCCAGGCCTATTTTTCTCTGTTTCTACGGTGGAGGATGAACAAAATAGATGACCGCTTTTTGTAGACATATTACTGTGCTGGAATACGAGTAAATTGAATTTCAGGGTCTATAGGAAGCCCCTTAAACGAAGATTACCTGTTACACTTCCTTTCACACCATGACACTATGAAAAAAAGAAGTCATCATAGGTTTCCACTTGAAAACATTTAGGATCTCCCTGCTTTCCTAGGAAAGAAATGTGTCATTCACCAGGACTTTACGAAACTTCTGTGTCTCACATTCGTCGTTTTATACATGCAAGAGAAAAGCTGAAGAAATCATCTACACAAAAAAACAAAGTCACCAAACAGATTGTTATTACTACCTTTCAGTCAGGCATGGGATATCTTCAGCCATCTCACCGAGAGCAAAACCAGCATAGCCAACAAACAACCTATCCTGCACAATTAATGACCTTGATGTAAAGAGACGCACAACACAAATAAACTAGTACTGTCATTTACACCATCCCGTGTTAGGGGTGCGTCAAATTAAACGTGGATAAGGCTTCGAGATGCCTGGAATAATGTATCAGGGAATACAAGTATTCATGCCAAAAGGATTATTAAGCAATAACAAAACAGCACAATACCGTGATTGGAGTGAAAGCCAGTGAAGGGTTACTTCATCTCCCTATACCTACTGATGTCTTTCATGATCCTATCCGCCTTTGTGTGGACACAAATTCCTTTTCCTTCCAAGGTAAATATTATTCTCAAACCTTCGGTGTCGCTATGGGCTCTCCTCTATCTCCTGTCCTTGCTAATCTTTACATGGAATACTTCGAGGATGTTCTTCCTCCTAATACTGATGTGCGCCCTTCACTCTGGCTCCGCTATGTAGATGACATCTCTGCTCTTTGGTCTCATGACTGTGGTCTTCCAACCATTTCTTGATGCTCTTAATAATTTTGCCCCTTCCATTAAGTTTAAAGCTGAATGAGAATCTAATTCCTTGCTTCCTTTCCTTGATGTTCATGTCCACCGCTCAGATACAGGTTTTGCTCTTTCAGTGGCATGTACATTCGCTACTTTTCTTATAATGCTTCCTCTGTCAAGACAAGTGTTCTTATCTCCTTTTTTTTCCTTTGCTCTCCGCAATTGTGATCCTCAGTTCCTTGAATCAGAACTTTCCACTCTTTGTAATTCATTTTCCCGTCTTGGCTACCATTCCCATTTCATAGCCTTGTCACGTGCTAAACGAACTTTCTTTTCTCCCAATCTCTCTACTCCTGGGAACACTTCTGTCCTTTGCCATCCCTATATTTCCAGTCTTTCTAATCTCAACAACTCTCTCCGTTCCTTAGACATCGAACGTACTTTTCGCCAGACTAACACTTTTCGTACCAATCTAGTTCATACCTCTCCCTCTGTAGATGCTCCTGGAGTCTACTCTATTTTTTGTTCCTCTTGTGCTCTTCAGTACTTTGGAGAAACTGGCCGTTCTCTTTCTGACAAACTTAGAGAGCACAAAAGTAGTGTTAGGCTTGCCGACACCAACAATGCTCTTTTCTGTTATGTCAGAAATCACAGTCATCCTACTGACTAGTCTTCTGCTAAAACTGTCTACCCTACTCTAATTTTCACAGTCGCCTTCTGGTTGATTCCTTCCTTACACACAACTTTCCTTGTATGAATCTTAGTCGAGGCTTTGTCTCTGTAGATGCCTTCCTTTCTCATTACATTGTTAAATGCTCCAGTCTTCAGAACACCCGTAACTTAACCTGATTACGTTGTGTAGTTTTAAAAATAGGTTAGATAAATACATGAGTGGGTGTGGGTAGGTGTGAGTTGGACCTGACTAGCTGGTGCTACTGGGTCAGAAGCCGTGTTACTGACCTGACTGGGTGGGCCATTGGTCTAAGCCGGGAGTTGACTTGGACCTGCCCCGCATGGGCCAGTAGGCCCGCTGCAGTGTTCCTTCTTTCTTATGTTCTTATGATTCTTTTTTCCCCTTCTCCCTCTTCCCCTCTTTCTCTTTTGGATTTTCTTTCTTCTGCCTTGGGTGTTTGGTCCATTATTAATTTTCCTCCATTTGTGTTCTTGTTCCTACCCTTTGTGGGCCCCTAGCTCCTTTGTGGGCCCCTAGCTCCTTTGTGGGCCCCTAGCTCCTTTGCAGTGCTCCTCTTTCTTAGTCTTTAACTGACTTCACTACTACTACTACTACTACTACTACTACTACTACGGCTACTACTACCACTACTACTACTATTACTACTACTACTACTACTACTACTACTACTGCTGCTGCTGCTGCTGCTGCTGCTGCTGCTGCTGCTGCTGCTGCTGCTGCTGCTGCTGCTGCTGCTGCTGCTGCTGCTGCTGCTGCTGCTGCTGCTGCCGCTGCTGCTACTACTACTACTACTACTACTACTACTACTACTACTACTACTACTACAACTACTATCACTACTGCTACTACTTCTACTACCACCTATGCCACTACCTCTCGTCCTTTCCTACTACCTCTCTTGTCCCGTCTCAATGTGCTGGCCTATTTATACTCCCTCCTTCTCTCATTTTTATTTGCATACTAGATGCAAATAAAAATGAAACATCCCAATCAGACATCCCTGCGCTGAATCTGTACTGGAAGACGCTCAGTGACAGACAAATAAACAAACTTGAGACACGATATGACTACTGGACCTCCCTCCTTGACGAAGACATTCGCAGACCCACAAACCAACACAACCTTTTCTGCTCCTTGTATGATCATGCTGCTAACCCTAACTACAAATAACCTTGGATTCTCTGACAGGTACCTTGCGCTCGCTGTTCATTCTCTGACCCACGATCACTTTAGCTTTTGGGTTAAGATATGGTTCAATTCTACACTCCTCTCTAGCGCTAATCTTCGCCTCTCCCGTCCTTCCCGCTCACCCCACCAGAGTCCCAACAGAAGAGCCTGAATTTCTGTTATCAATGTCTGTCCCACGGTCGCCTTAGCTGCTGGGTTAAGCCATGGCTCTATTTCTAAGACTAAGAACACTCCTCTCCAGCACTATTCTTCGTCTGTCCCGTCTTCCTCGCTCATCCCATTTGGGATCTTACCTGAACTTATTCGTTCGTGCTTTCATTTTTATTGACACATCATCATCATCGATCAGAGACATCATCGACCAACGATCTCGCCTCTAATTACCCAGTGTTAGGAGTGACTTTTCCTCAGAGTGGTGGTTACTGAACCTTCGTCTTCACCATCAGGATTGGTGCGTCGGTGGCTGCCTACCCAAGGGCAGGAAGCCTACCTTTGCACTCCTGTTGCTGTCTGAAGTCTCCATGCCATACAGCTAGTGTTGTCTCTCCTCGCCGTTCATAGCCAGTGTTGCCTCTCCTCGCCGTTCAGGGCATACTGTGCTTTATCAAGCTACAGCATACCTCTGGGTCCTGCGCCTCCCTGGCTCTACAAGAAAACTTTTAAAGTAATAGCCAGGCAAGTACGTGTGTCTACTTCACACGTACTTGCCTAGCAAAGTATTCTCACGGATTTAGCTGCCACAACTGATTCTTCATCTTTACGATGCCTTCAATGTCTTCCACCTCCTTTTCCCCTACCACTCCCCCTCTCACTCTGCCTCTATCCCGTCTACTCCCGCCTCTGCCTCTTCCAAACCCAATTCTTTCTCGGCAAACCTCAAATACTCTAATTCTGATCATGTCACTATCTGTCCTAGAAATTTATTGTACCAGATCACTGGTACACCTCAACTGAAAGTCTTTAAAACAAACTCAGGCTTCGAACTCCTTCTTGAGAGACATTCCTACGAAACGTACACCTCAACCGCTACGAGACAAAAACTTCTAAACGCCGGCTTCACTATTATTTGGACCTCTGAGCACCGCGCCAAATGCACAGTCATTGCAAAACACGTAGACTATTCTCTCCTGACTGCCTATGACACAGACATTAGTTCCAAGAACAAAGTCTCTGTTGACGATATTTACAGACGTGAAAACTCTACGATCCTCAAAATACGCTGTTCAACTCCTGACGCCTTTACACTCGTCAATCAAGGAATCCTTGCCAAGACCATCCGCATTCCCCCAAACACTCTCTTCACTCCGAACTTCCACCCCATCATACAATGTCTTTAATGCTACAAATTCGGCCACGACAAAAACACATGGACATCCACACAAATCTGCTCCAGATGTTCAGCAACTGGCCACTTCTGGAATACTTTCAACCTCCCCCTTAAATGTTCTAACTGCGGCGGGTCACACACTGCAGTTACATATTCCTGCCCCTCTAGAAAGGACATTCTCTCCTCCCTCAGAGCATGCCAACCTCCCTCCCTCCCAAACCCCTTCCCTGTACCTCCCTCCCCAACCCCTTCCCTGTATCACCCTCCCTACCAAACCTCCTTCCCCCACCCCCACTGCCTGGGCCTCACCACGCACTTGGTCTACCTCTTCTACCCTACACACATCAAACACCAACACACAGACTACAAACATCTCTCCATCTACACCTACACCCACACTAGACTTCAAAACTATCTGTCAACTCGCCACTGCAGCCCACTCTGCAATGGCAATCTCTCAAGCTTACCAATTAGACTACTACTCACATGTCCTTAACCTAATCTTGTCTGCTAACACTCTTCCCTCTCTAATCATCCCTACTTTCTGCTTCTCTTCTAAGCCCCGTACAACCTCTCCCTCCTCCCTCTCTCCCACCCCCCCTCTTCCTACACTCACCAGCTCTCCTCCTCCCCTACCCCTCTTCACTACATCTACTACTTCCCCACCTCTTTACCCACTTCTTCATCCATTACCAAAGCTTCCACTTCCTCTGCATCCATCTTCGCCCACTCCTCCTCCACCACATCCAAGACTTCATCCAGGTCCAACTCCACCTCCTCCAAACGAAATCCACTCAACCCCAAACCTGCCTTAATGTATCTACCATTTTACGAGACACTTGATGCACATGTATAGTCATTTCTGATAAACTGTTCCCTAACCTTAAAGAAACTCATTCCTCTGCTATACTTTCAGACTACTTGGGCCGTACGGACACTTTTCCTACCATCCGTTGCTACATTAGGTCTAAATGGTTCACAGGTTGGTCTGAAGCCGTACTAGCTCCCATCACTTCTTGCTCCGTACTAATAGGTAATGTAAAAGGTGCCATTCTTCCTTCTGAGGTTGACCTTTCATCACCAAAGATGGACATAGGTGTTTCAGATCCTCTTCCTGTAGAGTCAAAGAAGCCCCTCGAAAGTTCAGATGAGGCAATGTCTCGGGATATTCATGTGGGGTTACAAACTAGTGATACTACTCTCGAAAGCAAGATAGTAGGATCACCGGTTCACTTGTTAGATGAAAGTGAGGATATCATCTCTGATACTGTAAATGTCTTGACTAGGGCTCAGACCAAAACCCAGGCTTCTCCTACTGTCCATCCTTTGATTTTCCCTGACTTTAAGGCTTTAGATACATCGAAGGACTCCTTTGTCAATTACAACGTAATTGCCCTTCTCTTCAGAATTGCCATAATGCCGCTAGACAAAATCAAGTTATCCAAAGGAAAAACTTTTCACATAAATTTAAATATATAAAAGGTATCTTGTATAAATCAGTATTCAAATTAAATTCAGATGAGATAGACTATTCCATCTTAGTTGTTTCAAGTCAATGCAGAGAGACTGTTCTTAAAATGGCTCATGACCTGCCAGTGGCCGGACATTTCTCGCATCGTAAAACCTTAAATAAAATTAGGGAAACCTATTTTTGGCCCAAAATGTCCTCAGATATCACTACCTATTGTAGATCGTGTAAAGTTTGCCAACTGTCATCCTCCCGAGGTACCAGGCGAGTACCTATGGTCAAAATGCCTATCTTTACGGTACCGTTTGAAAGAGTAGCTATTGACATTGTTGGTCCTTTATCACCACTTTCATCTGGGGGACATAGATATATATTAACATAAGTTGATTATGCTTCGAGTTTCCCTGAAGCCGTACCCTTAAAGACCATAACCACTACAGAGGTGGCTGAAGCCCTTTTGTCCATCTTCTCCAGAGTGGGCATCCCAAGAGAAATTTTGTCTGACCGTGGGACACAATTCACATCTGACTTAATGCAACATCTCTACCAACTTCTGGGAGTGAAGCCTCTCTTCACCACACCCTATCATCCCAGCTGTAATGGGAGGATTGAGCGCCAGCATTCGATTCTAAAGTCCTTTTTAAAGGAAACTTTGCTCCCTTAAACCTAAGGAGTGGCATCGTTTCCACCCTGTGCTTTGTTTGCCATGAGGGAAGTTCCCAGTGACTCTTTGGGGTTTTCACCTTTTGAACTTCTCTATGGTAGACAGGCCAGAGGTCCATTGTCCATCCTTCATGACTTGTGGACTAATGAGGACGTGAATGCTGAGGTTCAGTCTTCTTACCAGTTTCTCCTTGACCTTAGATCCAAACTTGAGGAGACCTCTGACATAGTTTCGAAAAACTTAAGCTTGTCAATGGACCAACACAAAACCTATTTCGATTCCAAAAGTCAGAGGAGAAGTTTTAAAGTAGGGAGTGAAGTCCTGGTACTTTTGCCTATCAAGTCAAATAAATTATTAGTAGCATGGAAAGGTCCATATAAGGCATTAAAAATTGGTGGGAAGGTTGATTACCTCATAGAAGTCAAGGGGAAACCTAAGCTTTATCATATCAACATCCTTAAGAAATATTATCGAAGAAATTCGGTTAACTGCCTGAATAACTTTGATTTAGTTTTTCCACACAAACTTGATAAGACAACTGAGGAGTGTAAGGTGTGCGTAATTGACACCTCTAACTTAGACTATGACAGAGAACTACATGACTTGGTCTCTCTTGACCACTCGGGTGCAACAAACATTAATATTAATGAGTCTTTGGATGACCATAAGAAACATGAACTACTTCAATGTGTGAGTAACTTCTCAGACGTTTTTACTGATATTCCAGGTGTCACCTCCACGATAGTCCATAAGATTGACTTAGTGACGGACAATCCTATCAAACGGAAATTATACCCAGTTCCAGTTCACCTTAGGGATGCATTTGACCGAGAGGTAGACAAATTATTAAAAGTAAAGATCATTGAACCTTAAGTATCTGCATATTGCTCATGGTTAAGAAGGAGGATAATTCATATAGTCTTGCTATTGACTTCAGAGGCCTTAATGCTATAACTCGGTGGGATGGTGAGCCTATGCCCTTAATAGACAGCGATCTACACAAATTTTATGACTCTTCCTTCTTTTCAGAGATTGATATTGCACAGGCATATCATCAAGTAATGTTAGATCCTTCTTCTAAGCAGTACACCGCTTTTCCTATACACCAAGGACTGATTCAGTATAGAACTATGCCCTTCGGTTTGGTAACTGCCTGTGCTACCTACGTGAGACTGATGAGAAAGGTCTTGGGTAATATGCCAAATGTTTCAGTTTATTTTGATAACATTTACGTAATGACATCGACGTGGAGCAAGCATATCTAAACATTAACATCAGTTTTATGTAGGTTACGCTCACATGGCCTTTTACTGCCAAGCCAAAGAAATGCTTCCTTGGATATAACAAGATTAGATATCTCGGACTGATCCTTTCTAGTAACTCTTTGCAGCCTCTCTCCAGTAAGATCAAAGCTTCATTAGAGTTTAAATTCCCCAAAACCAAGAAGCTCATGCATAGCTTTTTTGGTTCTGTAAATTTTTATGCACGGTTTATCCCGAATCTTACTGATCTTACAGGCATCTTATCCGACTTCCTTAAAAAGTCTGTGAAGGAACCTCTTGAACTTTCTGACGTAGCTCGAGAAAAGTTTAATGAGATTAAGAATATCTTCTCAAAAGACCCTATACTTAAGATCCCAGGTATTAACAAAACATTTTGTTTAAGAACTGATGCCTCCAATACCGGCTTAGGTGCAGTGTTACTACAATACCATGATGGTACTCCCTTTTCTGTATGCTTCCTAAGCCGGAAACTCCTTCCTGCTGAAACGAGATACTCCACCACAGAAAAGGAATGTTTGGCCCTTGTGTGGGGTATCTCAAAGCTTAAATTTTATTTACTGGGGAAAGTATTCATTTTAGAGACGGATCACAAACCTTCGATATACCTAAAAACTTTTAAGGGAACCAACAGTCGCCTCTTGAGGTGGACATTGGCACTCCAAGGTTTTAAGTTTCATATTGTATATATCAATGGTTCATCCAATTATTTCTCTGACTGGTTAAGTCGTGACAGTCAGTAGAAGATTTGGTGCCTTATGCGACTTTCATGTGTTAGAACTTTCTCCTCGCCTATTCTTCTTATACTCCTTGACTATAAGTCTTGGTATGGGGGAGTGTGAGGGAAAAGTTCAACAGATAGGAGTAGTGAGCGAGTATATGGTAACGATAGTTTGATTGCCGGCTGCTTGTTAAGGTAGGGTCAGTCTCGCTCCCGCTATCCCCTCCCTCCCCCTTTTTCCCCACCCAGAAAGGTGACGTGTGGGGCTCCGACCAATCTCCACTCACAGCTCCCAGCACAACTGTAAGTAAAAGCCTCTGCTCCTATTCTAGTGGATATTGGTTGAAAGCTTCACTTTTGACCAATAATAAACTTAGTCCTTTCAGTTTTAAGCTCCATATAAGACTTTTCGATAATCACCACCTTTTTAATGTATCTTGCACTTATCATGGAGAGTGATTTCTTAAGCAGTGGGTAATCTGTCTCTCTTTCCAGCTTGGAATGACAGATCGGGTCACCTGCCAACCAACGAGAAGTGTTGAAGGAGACGGACTGAAACAGTCCATGAGACGTCATTCATAATCTATCTACCTGATTAACTGTACAGGACACTACCCCTCATTTTTGCAGTGGTAAACAACCTGAGTTCCTGTCATCTGGACTGACTATTCAAGGCTATAGACTCTGTGAAGAACTAGTCGTTGGGTTGTCACCAACACCTGTGACCCCCCCCCCCACATCATCAGCAACGGCTACAATTTCTACAAGACGGTGTCAACCTCAACCAGACACCCCAGTATAACTGTACATATTAGCGTTGAATTCAAATGTCATTTTCCATTTCATTTTTCATTTTTCTGTCAAATAGGATACACATTCATTTTTTCAATGTTTTATCTTTGCATTACTAAATAATAAAGTGTTTATCTTTGTGAATTATTATTTCTTTTTCTATTCATTAATTTTCCTGAGGAGGAGCCAGCCTTGGTAATACTGTCTGAAGTTGTTACAGGGCTGAGTAAGGCTTCACAAGTAACGAAATAAATGGTTAATAAAATACCGACATAATGGAAACATAAACACATATACAGTTTAATGTGATCCTTTATTGACAACGTTTCGCCCACGCAGTGGGCTTTTTCAAGTCACACACAGATCTACCTGGGGTGGAAGGTACGGGAGTATTTATAGTCAGGTTCAACATCCTGAACATGACTATAAATACTCCCGTACCTTCCACCCCAGGTAGATCTGTGTGTGACTTGGAAAAAGCCCACTGTGTGGGCGAAACGTTGTCAATAAAAGATCACATTAAACTGCATATGTGTTTGTTTCCTTCACAAGTAATATAGATTCTATCCAGTCGAGCTGCATATCCCTGCCCTACACAAATGTGTGTTCGACGTTCCATGTCATACTCCCCGCTACATCTACCAACCCTACTCCTTTTAACAGTTCGCCCAACAATCCTGAACAAAACCCCATCCCTCTTGGTTCCACATCCCTACACCGAATCACACAATTCCAGTCCCCTCCCACCACCACAACTGCCGGCAACAATCGTAAGTGATAAACCAGAACATCCCGAACAAAGTAATTTTTAACCCCACTATCCCTCTCTGCCGGACCATAAACACACACCAAAGATACTCTTGTTAGGTAAGACACATATGCAACAGTTAGGTATCTTTATTATGAAACGTTTCGCCTACACAGTAGGCTTCTTCAGTCAAGTACAGAAAAGTGGACTGATTACATCGTCTTCAAGTATCTTCTGCTTCTATCAACTTTTCTGTACTTGACTGAAGAAGCCTACTGTGTAGGCGAAACGTTTCATAATAAAGATACCTAACTGTTGCATATGTGTCTTACCTAACAACCTGTCGGTATTTTATACCATTTTATACCATTTTAATGTTCAATCTGTCAGACACTGCAACACAAGGGTATCTTGGTACAGACCTGCAATCAACTTCGACAACTTCCACTAGTGAGAGGGGCTGGATTTGAGAGGGACCTGACTTCTCAACATCTGAGTTCTTACCTCTCCTAGTGGCCTACGTCTCACCTCTTGGCGCTATAAAAAGCTCCATCCTGTCACTTCTTCTCCATATTGTTTCATACTATGGAACAATGCTCTTCTCCAGACTGAGGGACTGACCACCTCAAAACTTTAAGGGTGATGGACTGATTACATCTTCTTCAAGTATCTTCTGCTTCTATCAACTTTTCTGTACTTGACTGAAGAAGCCTACTGTGTAGGCGAAACGTTTCATAATAAAGATACCTAACTGTTGCATATGTGTCTTACCTAACAACCTGTCGGTATTTTATACCATTTTAATGTTCAAAGATACTCTTACCCTCCTCCACGACCCATCCAAGCAAATTATTCTCCCCTCCCCTCCGGTGTAAGCACATCGTCTATGTCCGACGATGCAGCTGCCCTCTTTGGAGATACTGTAGTCCTCCTCCTCACAACCTCTTGAAAGCCTGCATCATGCACCTCTGCTTCTACAGTTTCATGCTGCAAGGCGTCGTCCATACTGGACCCCGACACATCCTCCATCACTTGCATGGTGGTCGGAGCTGACTCCAAAGCACCTACAAGTCCCTCTGTGGAGACTTCTCCCGGGGAACCCAGCAGGTCATGTATCATCGAGTCTATGGCGCTCCTCACATCCCCTGCGTCCTCGAGTGGCACCTTACTCACGGGCACCTGTGTCGTCCCTGAATTTTCCTGCTCACCCGGCAGCGTAGTGCATCCATCATCCTGTGACAACGCTTCGTCAACCTCCATACTCCACGCCTTGTGTCCTGATGTTCCCATCGCAGATGCCCCCACAGGCGCCCCTTGGCTCCCTGATGATTCCTGGTGTTGTTCCAGCTCCTGTGCATCCCGACGACGAGGACAGTTCACTGCAATGTGGTCGTAGGCGCCACACAATCTACATGTCCGTTGTTGCCCTGCGTATGTGATGAGGACTTGCGTCCTGAACTTCTCCAGTTGCCCATAAGAAGGTATAGGGTGTTGTAGTCATCTTTAGCGAGAAACTACCCTCAGGCATTCCTGCGTATGATCCGTTCTTCCATGTACCCATCGTCACCAGGTGTACAGTTCCGTATTTCTCAAATACGGCTCGTAGATCCGCCTCGTCTGCTTCAAACGGCACGTTCCTAATTTTCATCCATGTGAAAAACCGAGATACATTACGTAGTCTCACCGTTTCCGCCGGATTCACCGGCATGTTGACGTCTTGAAATCTTATGACAATATCCTCGTAAACGCTGGTGTTACTGAAGTTTACGAAGATTCTGTAGGCCCCATTCAATGTTACTCCGTATAGCTCTTCAGTCGCTATACCATACGTGTCCCTGATGATAGCCAGTAACAGTAGCTGTGCCGAATGGGGATAAACAGCCTCACGAACGACTTCAATGCCAATAGTATTCACCCGGCGTCGTCCGTGTGTCGCCATGTTGTGAAAACCAAAGTTACACGTCCGCTCTCCCCGAGAGCCAAGCGACGAATAGCTACCTAAAGTTAGTCTAAATGACATTAATGACAATGTTTGAACTTTAATTCGCATCATTGACTATTACATGGCAGACTGGCACCGAAGACAAGTTTTTCAATTTGTGTTATGGCCTGTCACCTGGATAACAAATAGTTTAAGATGTCAATTCACCAGTACAGATCAATAATCTGTGTTAACTTTCTCTCGTAGAATAGGTTATTAGGGTTATTAATGCTATTTAATTGGATAGCTTTAAAAATTGGTGAGACAAAAATCTGAATATAACTTATGTAATGTTCTTGTGTAATACTAAAATCATCTTTAACCCTTAAATAAATATTAAAATAAACCTTTACTGTTCAGCATATAGAGTGACTAACGGTAAAGCATATGTGTACCACTAGCTTCATGTGGGGTGGGGGGGTATGAGGGAAGAGTCACCACCGACACTAATATAAAACTGTAGAATTATAAATACTGTAGACCATAGGCACATAAAATGTCTCCTTGAGTAGGAATCCTGCATTTTATTTTGTTTGGAAGGATGGAGGGATAATTGATTGGACAGGGAAGGAGGAATTCGACTGCTTTTTATACATATTTAACAACAACGAGTTACAGCGTTTGTTATCCATCGTTCTCTTCTCACCACGTTACGAAACAAACAGTTTGACAATTGTAATAAAGTTGGTAGAATTACCGACAATGTGTAAGTAAAAGGACACAAGTGCAACTAATGTGACATTTTATTGTGGCAACGTTTCGCTCTCCAGGAGCTTTATCAAGCCATTACAAACAATACATGGACACAGAGGGTATATATAGGCTCAGAGTGAGGTGCAATACTAGTGGTAGTAGTAGTAGTAGTAGTAGTAGTAGTAGTAGTGACAAAAGTTGTAGTGGTAGTAGTAATACAATATGGAAGAGCAATTAATTCGTACATGAGTAAAAGGATATAAAAGCTATTACTTGGGTAACATAAAATTAGGTTGGACAAATATAGACTGGATAGAGGCAGCCTGTTTCAGTGTTCACTCTGTAATGTGCTTTGTGTAGTATAACAGGAAAGACTATGTGATGGCAGGGTTTACTGTTTTCAGGAGGATTCTTGCTAAGACTTCAGAGATGGTGAAGCTGCCGTTGTTTTGTTTAATTGTATTCGAAACAGTGATGAGTGCTGATTCGAGGCACTTGCGTCTACGGAAGTTAGTTTCTTTGATCACTAATTGGGCGTCCCTGAATTTCATGAGATGATTGGTGGAATTTCGGTGTTGTACACAGGCGTTGTTCAAGTTATCGTTCCTACATGCGTAAATGTGTTCATTGAGGGGGTGTCGAGGTTTCTTGCTGTTTCACTACGTAGATCTTGTCACAGCCTCCACAGGGTACAGTGTAAACTCCTGCGTTGATGGTTCGTGGTCCTTTGATTTTGTCCTGGTTAGATCCTTTATTGAAGTGCTAGAAGCAATGGCGACTCTGGTGTTAGCTTGTGAAAGTACTTTAGAAACGTTCAGTGCAACCTGGCTGTTGGGAAGAATTATAACTTTGTTGGGAGTGGTGTTGGTGCGTGGAGATTAATGATTGAAGAGCTCTTTTCTTGCAGTCTTTGATGAAAAAGGAAGGAAAATGTAACTCAGTGAATGTTTGGTGAATGTATGAACATTCCTCGTCAAGAAACTCAGGACTACAAATTCGGTATGCTCTTAGGAAAAACCCGATGATGATGCCTCTTTTGGTCTTGGTATCTTGACTGGAATAGATGTGTGTGAGATCGTTTTTATTGGTAGGTTTCGATAAACTTGAAATCTTAGGTTGTTGTTACTTTGTGAATGAGGACGTCGAGGAAGGTAGCTTGTCATTGGACTCTTCTTCTAGTGTAAACTGGATCGCCGGTTCAACTGCGTTGAGCCTTGCCTGAAGATTCCGTACATCAAAACGTTTGGGAGTTATTACGAGGACGTCGTCCACGTAACGTAACCAAGTGACGCTTGAAGGGATGTGTTGGCGAAGTGTTCAGACTCTAGGTGTTCCATGTATAAGTTGGCTAGGACGGCACTGATGGGGGACCCCATTTCCATGCCGTAGGTTTGTTTGTAGAGCTTGTTATTGAAAGAAAAACAGTTGAAATTAACACAGAGTTCAATCAAGTCAACAAAATCTCCGGGAGGTAGAGGAAGAAGAGTCCAATGACAAGCTACCTTTCCTCGACGTCCTCATTCACGTTACATGTTCATGTTACTAACGTAACATGCTGTTTAGAATACACGCAAAGAGCAGCAGTAACGTAATATGACTGCGGGATACACACACAATAACAAGGCTGGTACACAATAACAAAAGCGATGGCAAGGCTGATACGCAATGCCGAGCGATAGCTCTGAATGATACTAGGACCAGCCTATTTGAATGATACTAAGATCAGCTTCAGCTTCCAACGATACCAAAACCAGCTCCAGCTCCAGCTCCAGCTCCAGCTCCAGCTCCAGCTCCCGTACAGATGACCCATCTTACAACACAGGAAATGTTGGCCTGTGACCCGGTCGTAGTGGGTTGGAGCAAAACAAACTCAGCAGAATGTTTAACTTATATTTTCCTTCACCAAATGCTTATATACAGATATGTACGCTATGTACAGGAGTGGAATATAAGTGTACCACAGTGATGAAGGCAAAGACAGAAGCCTGAGAGAGAGCAACGTGCTTCAACCAGCTAAAGGTAAGTCTGAAAAATGCTGACTAGGAGTGATCACCACAGCATTTGGCAGGCTAGTCTATGATTGGTCAATGAACCAGGGTACTGATTTAACAATGGGTAACCTTACCATTAAACCCTTAGCACCTGGTTTGCTGGTTAGGAGGCAGCCTATATGGGAGTGTCTACATACACCAAATAAAGTGTAACATACTCTTTGCATGCAACATTACAGAACAGAACCTAGGATAACATCTCGGACCAAAAATGTGATGGTCCTATACAATGAGAATTTATCTATCCTGTCGAATACCTTAAAGATTTAATATACAAGCAGTATTTAAAATTTCACGGACTGTTAGAAGCATTCTGATAAGAATTCACCTCACCAGCATGTTGGTGGTGTCTACAGAATTGGTTGCAACGGTTGCAGTCTCTCCTATTTGGGACAGATGGGGGAAAACATTAAGATAGTGAGAATATCACAGCATTGTTATTTGATACATATAAGCACAGGAGTCGAATGTGATTTTCAACCACATTAGAGCTTGTAATAACCAGGGAAATTGGCGGAAAGCAAGAGCCATCTTTCCTTGTTCAACTTGGCTTGAAAGGAATATTGTAAAATTGGCAATTATTAAGCATGGTAAGCATTCGTTACACAATATCAGTGATGGGTTGTTCAAATTAGATGCGATTTTAATTGAGGCAACAATAATACACTGTCAAGAAGTGGGCTCCTGTACGAATGCATTAGATTGTCTTCAATGGAGTGCCACACCAAGAAATTAGGGCCTATTTTTCTTGCAGTTTCTTAAGGTTGAACCAGAGTTTGCTTCAGAATAATGTGTGATGAATAACTGTGACCATCTTCCTTGTAATTACAGATGCCTCCCTCTTTAAATGAGTTTATTTTAATGAAACCCCATTTCCTTTGTATAACTTTTAGAAGTCTCCCTTTAAATGTTCCCTTTTTCTCGTTTTTTTTAGGCTACTGTTATAATATCAGTGCTTGTGGGATTTTTCTAATGCTATAATATTCAACCATCTGACTATGGGTACTGGCATGCAGAGGGGAAGAGTGGGGGGAGAGCACAACTTTGTAGTACCCACAGTCAGTGGCCAGACTTTAAACACCTTTTATTTATAGCAATAAAGGAATGGACAGACTGCCTGTACGTGTCAAAGCCAGTCATAGCAAGAGCCAGTTCAAGAAGAGAGCCAAAAGGTGCCTGCTGAATGTAGCGACAGAAAAGGAGGAGAATGATTTTTTATTTCTTTAGCTAACACAGATGTAAATATAAATAATCATTTGACCTTATTCCTCGTATATCTCCTTTATAGTATATTAATAAGATATTAAAAGGGCTTCAGTGGAAATAAGTCATTCACCTTGACCTTATTAGGTTATCCTAGGTTCTCTGCTCATATGTTGCTATGTATGATAATCTATGAACTGTACCCCTCAAGGAGGTTCCTTGATGTTGGTGAGGGGCTCTTGATTTAGGGAATTGGATCTGTGCTCCAGTTCCCCAAATTAAGCCTGAATGCCTTCCACATCCTCCCCCCCCCCAGGCGCTGTATAATCCTCCGGGTTTAGCGCTTCCCCCTTGATTGTAATAATAATAATAATATGAAACTGTATTTGTGAATACATAAATTAAATTACTTAATTATTTAATTACTAACCTCTCTCTCTCTCTCTCCTCTCTCTCTCTCTCTCTCTCTCTCTCTCTCTCTCTCACTCCAGTGAAGTCGTCTTTTGGGAACGTATTTGACTGGTTATCCTCCTCTTTTCTGCAGCTTTGCAGGCTCTAATGATGTGTTGTTTGCAACACAAAAGGCCTAGAGTTATTCTAATCTCCGTGGTTATATATATACATATATACATTATATATATATATATATATATATTTTTTTATTATCACACCGGCCGATTCCCACCAAGGCAGGGTGGCCCGAAAAAGAAAAACTTTCACCATCATTCACTCCATCACTGTCTTGCCAGAAGGGTGCTTTACACTACAGTTTTTAAACTGCAACATTAACACCATCCTTCAGAGTGCAGGCACTGTACTTCCCATCTCCGGACTCAAGTCCGGCCTGCCGGTTTCCCTGAATCCCTTCATAAATGTTACTTTGCTCACACTCCAACAGCACGTCAAGTATTAAAAACCATTTTTCTCCATTCACTCCTTATCAAACACGCTCACGCATGCCTGCTGGAAGTCCAAGCCCCTCGCACACAAAACCTCCTTTACCCCCTCCCTCCAACCCTTCCTAGGCCGACCCCTACCCCGCCTTCCTTCCACTACAGACTGATACACTCTTGAAGTCATTCTGTTTCGCTCCATTCTCTCTACATGTCCGAACCACCTCAACAACCCTTCCTCAGCCTCTGGACAACAGTTTTGGTAATCCGCACCTCCTCCTAACTTCCAAACTACGAATTCTCTGCATTATATTCAACCACACATTGCCCTCAGACATGACATCTCCCACTGCCTCCAGCCTTCTCTCGCTGCAAATTCATCACCCACGCTTCACACCCATATAAGAGCGTTGGTAAAACTATACTCTCATACATTCCCCTCTTTGCCTCCAAGGACAAAGTTCTTGTCTCCACAGACTCCTAAGTGCACCACTCACTCTTTTTCCCTCATCAATTCTATGATTCACCTCTCTTTCATAGACCCATCCGCTGACACGTCCACTCCCAAATATCTGAATACGTTCACCTCCTCCATACTCTCTCCCTCCAATCTGATATTCAATCTTTCATCACCTAATCTTTTTGTTATCCTCATAACCTTACTCTTTCCTGTATTCACCTTTAATTTTCTTCTTTTGCACACCCTACCAAATTCATCCACCAATCTCTGCAACTTCTCTTCAGAATCTCCCAAGAGCACAGTGTCATCAGCAAAGAGCAGCTGTGACAACTCCCACTTTGTGTGTGTTCTTTATCTTTTAACTCCACGCCTCTTGCCAAGACCCTCGCATTACTTCTTTACAACCCCCTCTATAAATATATTAAACAACCACGGTGACATCCAAAATCCTTGTCTAAGGCCTACTTTTACTGGGAAAAAATTTCCCATATTATTTTAAAATTATATATATATTTTTATATATATATATATATTATATATGTGTGTGTGTGTATATATTTATATATATATATATGTATAATATTTTATATATTTATATATATTTTTATATATATTTTTTTATTTAAAATTTTTTTTTATTTTATATATATATATATATAATATATATATTTAAAATATATATATATATATAATTATATTATA
>NC_069401.1:73357268-73363662 GCF_026875155.1 Cherax quadricarinatus | reverse complement strand
CCCCAAACCCCCCCCTCCCCCTTTTTTTCCCCAAAAAAACCCAAAAGGGTGACTTGTGGGGGCTCCGACCAATTCCACTACAGCCCCCACAACTGTAAGTAAAACCCTTTTCCCCTATTCTGTGGATATGGTTAAAGCTTCACTTTTGCCCAATAAAAACTTAGCCCCTTTCAGTTTTAAGCTCCATATAAGATTTTTCGATAATCACCACCTTTTTAATGTATCTTGCACTTATCATGGAGATTGATTCTTAAGCAGGGGGTTTAATCTGTCTCTCTTTCCAGCTTGGAATGACAGATCGGTCACCATGCCAACCAACGAGAAGTGTTGAAGGAGACGGACTGAAACAGTCCATGAGACGTCATTCATAATCTATCTACCTGATTAACTGTACAGGACACTACCCCTCATTTTTGCAGTGGTAAACAACCTGAGTTCCTGTCATCTGGACTGACTATTCAAGGCTATAGACTCTGTGAAGAACTAGTCGTTGGGTTGTCACCAACACCTGTGACCCCCCCCCCCCCACATCATCAGCAACGGCTACAATTTCTACAAGACGGTGTCAACCTCAACCAGACACCCCAGTATAACTGTACATATTAGCGTTGAATTCAAATGTCATTTTTCTATTTCATTTTTCATTTTTCTGTCAAATAGGATACACATTCATTTTTTCAATGTTTTATCTTTGCATTACTAAATAATAAAGTGTTTATCTTTGTGAATTATTATTTCTTTTTCTATTCATTAATTTTCCTGAGGAGGAGCCAGCCTTGGTAATACTGTCTGAAGTTGTTACAGGGCTGAGTAAGGCTTCACAAGTAACGAAAATAAATGGTATAAAATACCGACATAATGGAAACATAAACACATATACAGTTTAATGTGATCCTTTATTGACAACGTTTCGCCCACGCAGTGGGCTTTTTCAAGTCACACACAGATCTACCTGGGGTGGAAGGTACGGGAGTATTTATAGTCAGGTTCAACATCCTGAACATGACTATAAATACTCCCGTACCTTCCACCCCAGGTAGATCTGTGTGTGACTTGGAAAAAGCCCACTGTGTGGGCGAAACGTTGTCAATAAAAGATCACATTAAACTGCATATGTGTTTGTTTCCTTCACAAGTAATATAGATTCTATCCAGTCGAGCTGCATATCCCTGCCCTACAAATGTGTGTTCGACGTTCCATGTCATACTCCCCGCTACATCTACCAACCCTACTCCTTTTAACAGTTCGCCCAACAATCCTGAACAAAACCCCATCCCTCTTGGTTCCACATCCCTACACCGAATCACACAATTCCAGTCCCCTCCCACCACCACAACTGCCGGCAACAATCGTAAGTGATAAACCAGAACATCCCGAACAAAGTAATTTTTAACCCCACTATCCCTCTCTGCCGGACCATAAACACACACCAAAGATACTCTTGTTAGGTAAGACACATATGCAACAGTTAGGTATCTTTATTATGAAACGTTTCGCCTACACAGTAGGCTTCTTCAGTCAAGTACAGAAAAGTGGACTGATTACATCGTCTTCAAGTATCTTCTGCTTCTATCAACTTTTCTGTACTTGACTGAAGAAGCCTACTGTGTAGGCGAAACGTTTCATAATAAAGATACCTAACTGTTGCATATGTGTCTTACCTAACAACCTGTCGGTATTTTATACCATTTTTATACCATTTTAATGTTCAATCTGTCAGACACTGCAACACAAGGGTATCTTGGTACAGACCTGCAATCAACTTCGACAACTTCCACTAGTGGAGGGGCTGGATTTGAGAGGGACCTAGACTTCTCAACATCTGAGTTCTTACCTCTCCTAGTGGCCTACGTCTCACCTCTTGGCGCTATAAAAAGCTCCATCCTGTCACTTCTTCTCCATATTGTTTCATACTATGAACAATGCTCTTCTCCAGACTGAGGGACTGACCACCTCAAAACTTTAAGGGTGATGGACTGATTACATCGTCTTCAAGTATCTTCTGCTTCTATCAACTTTTCTGTACTTGACTGAAGAAGCCTACTGTGTAGGCGAAACGTTTCATAATAAAGATACCTAACTGTTGCATATGTGTCTTACCTAACAACCTGTCGGTATTTTATACCATTTTAATGTTCAAAGATACTCTTACCCTCCTCCACGACCCATCCAAGCAAATTATTCTCCCCTCCCCTCCGGTGTAAGCACATCGTCTATGTCCGACGATGCAGCTGCCCTCTTTGGAGATACTGTAGTCCTCCTCCTCACAACCTCTTGAAAGCCTGCATCATGCACCTCTGCTTCTACAGTTTCATGCTGCAAGGCGTCGTCCATACTGGACCCCGACACATCCTCCATCACTTGCATGGGTCGGAGCTGACTCCAAAGCACCTACAAGTCCCTCTGTGGAGACTTCCCCCGGGGAAAACCCAGCAGGTCGGTTTCTTTCGAGTTATGGCGCTCCTCAAACCCCCTTTGGTCCTCGAGTGGCCCTTACTAAACGGGCACCGGTTTTCGCCCTGAATTTTTCCTGCTCACCCGGAGCGTAGTCCCATCCATCACCCTGTGACAACGCTTCTTTAAACCCCCCCCCCAATACTCCAGGGCCTTGTGCCCTGATGCCCCCAAACGCAGATGCCCCCACAGGCGCCCCTTGGCTCCCTGATGTTTTCCTTTGGTGTTGTTCCAGCCCCTGTGCATCCCAAACGAGGGAGGACATTTCCCAATGCAATGTGGTCGTAGGCGCCACCAATCTACATGTGTTTGTTGCCCTGCGTATGTGATGGGGGGTTTGGGTTTCCTAAAACTTCTCCAGTTCCCCAAAAGAAGGTTTTGGGTGTTGTAGTCATCTTTAGCGGGGAAACTACCCCGGGCCCATTCTGCTTTTAGGGTTCCGTTTTTCCCATGAAACCCATCGTCACCGGGTTTGTCCCATTTTTCCGTTTTTTTTTTCTAAAAATCGGTCTTTAGATCCGCCTCGTCTGCTTAAAAAAGGCCGTTCCTTTAATTTTCTTTCCAGGGTAAAAAACCGAGTTACATTACTTTAGCTCACCTTTTTCCCCCGGATTCACCGGCTGTTGACGTCTTGAATCTTATGCCCAAATATCCTCGAAAAACGCGGGGTGTTACTAAAGTTTACAAAAAGATTTTTTGTAGGCCCCATTCAATGTTACTCCGTATAGCTCTTCAGTCGCTATCCCTTTAGGCCCCTGATGAAAACCCCAGAAAACGGGAGCTTTTGCCGAAGGGGAAAAATTAAACACCTCACGAACGACTTCAATCCCAAATTGTATTCCCCCGGCGTCGTCCGTGTGTCGCCATGTTGTAAAAAACCAAAAATTTTCACGTCCGCTTTTCCCGAAAAGCCAACCCCGACGAATAGCTACCTAAATTTTAGTCTAAATGACATTTAAGGGCAATGTTTGAACTTTAAATTTGCCTTTATTGATATTACATGGCGAAAAAAGGGCCCAAGACAAGTTTTTCAATTTGTGTTATGGCCTGTCACCTGGATAACAAATAGTTTAAGATGTCAATTCACCAGTACAGATCAATAATCTGTGTTAACTTTCTCTCGTAGAATAGGTTATTAGGGTTATTAATGCTATTTAATTGGATAGCTTTAAAAATTGGTGAGACAAAAATCTGAATATAACTTATGTAATGTTCTTGTGTAATACTAAAATCATCTTTAACCCTTAAATAAATATTAAAATAAACCTTTACTGTTCAGCATATAGAGTGACTAACGGTAAAGCATATGTGTACCACTAGCTTCAGTGTGTGGTGGGGGTATGAGGGAAGAGTCACCACCGACACTAATATAAAACTGTAGAATTATAAATACTGTAGACCATAGGCACATAAATGTCTCCTTGAGTAGGAATCCTGCATTTTATTTTGTTTGGAAGGATGGAGGGATAATTGATTGGACAGGGAAGGAGGAATTCGACTGCTTTTTATACATATTTAACAACAACGAGTTACAGCGTTTGTTATCCATCGTTCTCTTCTCACCACGTTACGAAACAAACAGTTTGACAATTGTAATAAAGTTGGTAGAATTACCGACAATGTGTAAAGTAAAAGGACACAAGTGCAACTAATGTGACATTTTATTGTGGCAACGTTTCGCTCTCCAGGAGCTTTATCAAGCCATTACAAACAATACATGGACACAGAGGGTATATATAGGCTCAGAGTGAGGTGCAATACTAGTGGTAGTAGTAGTAGTAGTAGTAGTAGTAGTAGTAGTGACAAAAGTTGTAGTGGTAGTAGTAATACAATATGGAAGAGCAATTAATTCGTACATGAGTAAAAGGATATAAAAGCTATTACTTGGGTAACATAAAATTAGGTTGGACAAATATAGACTGGATAGAGGCAGCCTGTTTCAGTGTTCACTCTGTAATGTGCTTTGTGTAGTATAACAGGAAAGACTATGTGATGGCAGGGTTTACTGTTTTCAGGAGGATTCTTGCTAAGACTTCAGAGATGGTGAAGCTGCCGTTGTTTTGTTTAATTGTATTCGAAACAGTGATGAGTGCTGATTCGAGGCACTTGCGTCTACGGAAGTTAGTTTCTTTGATCACTAATTGGGCGTCCCTGAATTTCATGAGATGATTGGTGGAATTTCGGTGTTGTACACAGGCGTTGTTCAAGTTATCGTTCCTACATGCGTAAATGTGTTCATTGAGGCGGGTGTCGAGGTTTCTTGCTGTTTCACCTACGTAGATCTTGTCACAGCCTCCACAGGGTACAGTGTAAACTCCTGCGTTGACTGGTTCGTGGTCCTTTGATTTTGTCCTGGTTAGATCCTTTATTGAAGTGCTAGAAGCAATGGCGACTCTGGTGTTAGCTTGTGAAAGTACTTTAGAAACGTTCAGTGCAACCTGGCTGTTGGGAAGAATTATAACTTTGTTGGGAGTGGTGTTGGTGCGTGGAGAATTAATGATCTGAAGAGCTCTTTTCTTGCAGTCTTTGATGAAAAAGGAAGGAAAATGTAACTCAGTGAATGTTTGGTGAATGTATGAACATTCCTCGTCAAGAAACTCAGGACTACAAATTCGGTATGCTCTTAGGAAAAACCCGATGATGATGCCTCTTTTGGTCTTGGTATCTTGACTGGAATAGAAGTGTGTGAGATCGTTTTTATTGGTAGGTTTCCGATAAACTTGAAATCTTAGGTTGTTGTCTACTTTGTGAATGAGGACGTCGAGGAAAGGTAGCTTGTCATTGGACTCTCTTTCTAGTGTAAACTGGATCGCCGGTTCAACTGCGTTGAGCCTTGCCTGAAGATTCCGTACATCAAAACGTTTGGGAGTTATTACGAGGACGTCGTCCACGTAACGTAACCAAGTGACGCTTGAAGGGATGTTGTTGGCGAAGTGTTCAGACTCTAGGTGTTCCATGTATAAGTTGGCTAGGACGGCACTGATGGGGGACCCCATTTCCATGCCGTAGGTTTGTTTGTAGAGCTTGTTATTGAAAGAAAAACAGTTGAAATTAACACAGAGTTCAATCAAGTCAACAAAATCTCCGGGAGGTAGAGGAAGAAGAGTCCAATGACAAGCTACCTTTCCTCGACGTCCTCATTCACGTTACATGTTCATGTTACTAACGTAACATGCTGTTTAGAATACACGCAAAGAGCAGCAGTAACGTAATATGACTGCGGGATACACACACAATAACAAGGCTGGTACACAATAACAAAAGCGATGGCAAGGCTGATACGCAATGCCGAGCGATAGCTCTGAATGATACTAGGACCAGCCTATTTGAATGATACTAAGATCAGCTTCAGCTTCCAACGATACCAAAACCAGCTCCAGCTCCAGCTCCAGCTCCAGCTCCAGCTCCAGCTCCCGTACAGATGACCCATCTTACAACACAGGAAATGTTGGCCTGTGACCCGGTCGTAGTGGGTTGGAGCAAAACAAACTCAGCAGAATGTTTAACTTATATTTTCCTTCACCAAATGCTTATATACAGATATGTACGCTATGTACAGGAGTGGAATATAAGTGTACCACAGTGATGAAGGCAAAGACAGAAGCCTGAGAGAGAGCAACGTGCTTCAACCAGCTAAAGGTAAGTCTGAAAAATGCTGACTAGGAGTGATCACCACAGCATTTGGCAGGCTAGTCTATGATTGGTCAATGAACCAGGGTACTGATTTAACAATGGGTAACCTTACCATTAAACCCTTAGCACCTGGTTTGCTGGTTAGGAGGCAGCCTATATGGGAGTGTCTACATACACCAAATAAAGTGTAACATACTCTTTGCATGCAACATTACAGAACAGAACCTAGGATAACATCTCGGACCAAAAATGTGATGGTCCTATACAATGAGAATTTATCTATCCTGTCGAATACCCTTAAAAGATT
>NC_069401.1:73312268-73352268 GCF_026875155.1 Cherax quadricarinatus | reverse complement strand
ACTTATAGTCAAGGAGTATAAGAAGAATAGGCGAGGAAAAAGTTCTAACATGTGGAAGCCGCATAAGGCAACAAATCTTCTACTGACTGTCACGACTTAACCAGTCAGAGAAATAATTGGATGAACCATTGATATATTCAATATGGAACTTAAAAGCCTGGAGTGCCAATATCCACCTCAAGAGGTGACTGTTGGTTCCCTTAAAAGTTTCTAGGTATATCAAAGGTTTGTGGTCCGTTTCTAAAATGAAATCTTTTCCCAGCAAATAAAATTAAAGCTTGGAGATACTCCACACAAGGGCCAAACATTCCTTTTCTATGGTGGAGTATCTCGTTTCTGCAGGAAGGAGTTTCCGGCTTAGGAAGCATACAGGGAAGGGAGTACCATCATGGTATTGTAGTAGCACTGCACCTAAGCCAGTATTGGAGGCATCAGTTCTTAAACAAAATGTTTTATTAATATCTGGAATCTTAAGTATAGGGTCTTTCGAAAAGATACTTTTAAGCTCATTAAACTTTTCCCGAGCTACATTGGAAAGTTCAAGAGGTTCCTTCACAGACTTTTTAAGGAAGTTGGATAAGATGCCTGTAAGATCAGTAAGGTTCGGGATAAACCGTGCATAAAAATTTACAGAACCAAGAAAGCTACGCATGAGCTTCTTGATTTTGGGGAATTTAAATTCTAATAAAGCTTTGATCTTACTGGGGAGAGGCTGCAGAGAGTTATTAGAAAGCATCAGTCCAAGATATCTAATCTTGTTATACCCAAGGAAGCATTTCCTCGGCTTGGCAGTGAGGCCATGTGAGCGTAACCTACGCAAAACTGATGTTAATGTTTGGATATGTTCGCCCCACGTGGATGTCATTACGTAAATGTTATCAAAATAAACTGAAACATTTGGCATATTACCCAAGACCTTTCTCATCAGTTTCACGTAGGTAGCACAGGCAGTTACCAAACCGAAGGGCATAGTTCTATACTGGTGGGTAGGAAAAGCGGTGTACTGCTTAGAAGAAGGATCTAACATTACTTGATGATACGCATGCGCAATATCAATCTCTGAAAAGAAGGAAGAGTCATAAAATTTGTGTAGATCGCTATCTATTAAGGGCATAGGCTCAGCATCCCACCGAGTTATAGCATTAAGGCCTCTGAAGTCAATAGCAAGTCTATATGAATTATCCTCCTTCTTAACCATGACTACTGGTGAGCAATATGCAGATACTGAAGGTTCAATGATCTTCAGTTTTAATAATTTGTCTACCTCTCGGTCAAATGCATCCCTAAGGTGAACTGGAACTGGATATAATTTCCGTTTGATCGGATTGTCCGTCAATAAGTCAATCTTATGGACTACCGTGGAGGTAACACCTGGAATATCAGTAAAGACGTCTGAAAAGTTACTCACACATTGAAGTAGTTCATGTCTCTTATGGTCATCCAAAGATTCATTGATATTAATGTTGGTTGCACCCGAGTGGTCAAGAGTCACCAAGTCATGTAGTTCTTCATCATAGTCTAAGTTAGAGGTGTCAATTACGCACACCTTACATTCTTCAGTTGTCTTATCAAGTTCATGTGGAAAAACTAAGTCAAAGTTATTAAGGCAGTTAACCGAATTTCTTCGGTAATATTTCTTAAGGATGTTGATATGATAAAGCTTAGGTTTCCCCTTGACTTCTATGAGGTAGTCAACTTTCCCACAAATTTTTAATACTTTATATGAACCTTTCCATGCTACTAATAATTTATTTGACTTGATAGGCAAAAGTACCAGAACTTCATCCCCTACTTTAAAACTTCTCCTCTGACTTTTGAACTCAAAATAGGTTTTGTACTGGTCCATTGACAAGGTTAGGTTTTTCGAAACTATGTCAGAGGTCTCCTCAAGTTTGGATCTAAGGTCAAGGAGAAACTGTTAAGAAGAATGAAACTCAGCATTTACCTCCTCATTAGTCCATAAGTCATGAAGGATGGACAATGGACCTCTGGCCTGTCTACCATAGAGAAGTTCAAAAGGTGAAAACCAAAGAGTCACTGGGAACCTCCCTCATGGCAAACAAAGCACAGGGTAGGAAACGATGCCACTCCTTAGGTTTAAGGGAGCAAAGTTTCCTTAAAATGGACTTGAGGATCGAATGCTGGCGCTCAATCCTCCCATTACAGCTGGGATGATAGGGTGTGGTGGAGAGAGGCTTCACTCCCAGAAGTTGGTAGAGATGTTGCATTAAGTCAGGTGTGAATTGTGTCCCACGGTCAGTCAAAATTTCTCTAGGGATGCCCACTCTGGAGTAGATGGACAAAAGGGCTTCAGCCACCTCTGTAGTAGTTATGATCATTAAGGGAACGGCTTCAGGGAAACTCGAAGCATAATCAACTAATGTTAATATATATCTATGTCCCCCAGATGAAAGTGGAGATAAAGGACCAACGAAGTCAATAGCTACTCTTTCAAACGGTACCGTAAAGATAGGCATTTTGACCATAGGTACTCGCCTGGTACCTCGGGAGGATGACAGTTGGCAAACTTTACACGATCTACAATAGATAGTGACATCTGAGGACATTTTTGGCCAAAAATAGGTTTCCCTAATTTTATATAAGGTATTACGATGCGAGAAATATCCGGCCACTGGCAGGTCATGAGCCATTTTAAGAACAGTCTCTCTTCATTGACTTGGAACAACTAAGATAGAATAGTCTATCTCATTTGAATTTAATTTGAATACTGACTTGTACAAGATACCTTTTATATATTCAAATTTATATGAAAAGTTTTTCCTTTGGATAACTTGGTTTTGTCTAGCGGCATTATGGCAATTCTTAAGAGAAGGGCAATTACGTTGTAAATTGACAAAGGAGTCCTTCGATATATCTAAAGGCTTAAAGTCAGGGAAAATCAAAGGATGGACAGTAGGAGAATCCTGGGCTTTGGTCTGAGCCCTAGTCAAGACATTTATGATATCAGAGGTGATATCTTCACTTTCATCTAACAAGTGAACCGGTGATCCTACTACCTCGCTTTCGAGAGTAGCATCACTGGTTTTTAATCCCACATGAATCTCACGAAACATTGTCTCATCTGAACTTTCGAGGGGCTTCTCTGACTCTACAGGAAGAGGATCTGAAACACTTGTGTCCATCTTTGGTGATGAAAGGTCAACCTCAGAAGGAAGAATGGCACCTTTTACATTACCTATTAGTACGGAGCAAGAAGTGATGGGAGCTAGTACGGCTTCAGACCAACCTGTGAACCATTTAGACCTAATGTAACAACGGATGGTAGGAAAAGTGTCCGTACGGCCCAAGTAGTCTGAAAGTATAGCAGAGGAATGAGTTTCTTTAAGATTAGGGAACAGCTTATCAGAAATTACTATACATGTGCATCCAGTGTCTCGTAAAATGGTAGATACATTAAGTCCATTAACTGTTCCTGAACAGAAGGGTGCTTGGTCGTTACAGTCTTTAAAACATCTTCCAACTTTTTGGACCTTCTTAGAAGGACAATCTGGACGTTTATGTCCCTAACACCACACAAATGACAAACAGGAATAAAAGAAGTCACTTTACTTTTCACTAGAGGCTTTGATTTCTTAAGGTCTGATGAACCCTTGCCCTTAGGGTTCGATCCCTTTAGGTCTTTATAGGAATTGTGAGCCTCAGCATACAAGTCAGCGGCCTCAGCAACTTCCTCAGCTTTAATCAGGTTACGTTCTCTAATGAATGTTCTTATCTGGTGGGGAAAAACTGTCAGGAACTGGTCAGCAACCATGAAGTCTCTAAGAGATTCATAACTGTGATCAATTCCTGAACTCTCTATCCAAAAGTCGAACAAACGAAAGAGTATTACCTGTAACTGCTGAAAGTGCTTACCAGGCTGTAAGGTGGCATACCTGAAATCTTTCCTGTAAGAATTAGTGTTTTTTTGATATGCTTTAAGGATTGCCTTCTTCAGTAGGTTATAATTACATATGATATCCTGCGACAAAGTTGCATAGATATTCAAGGCTGTACCAGAAAATAACATTCCTAACCTGGTAGCCCAGGTGTCAGCAGGCCATTCACAGAGGGTAGCGGTATTTTCAAACCTGATGATGTATGAAGTAATGTCTTCACCCTCTGTGAAGGGAGGTAAATTAGGTGTTGGAATATGTGCACTAGCTGCATGATGTTCAATTACTCCTTCCTCTAATTGTTGTTGTGTAAGAGTTAACTTTTTATTCTCTAATTCAATGCGAGCTTTTTCGAACTCGCGATCCTTTTCTCTCTCTATTAACTCAAGTTCTCTAGCTTTTTCCTCACGTTCTCTAGCTTTTTCCTCAACTTCTCTATCCTTTGCTCTTTCCTCAAGTTCTCTTAATTTAATTTGTTCCTCACGTACTTTAGCTTGTTCCTCACATACTCTAGCTCTCTCCTCATGATCAAGTCTATCATGCTCCTTTTTGTCTTCTCTCTCTCTTTCTAACTGTCTATCTTGGTTTTCGTTTTCAATTCGATCTCTCTCCTTTTTATCCTCTCTTTCTCTTTCTAACTGTCTTTCTTGATTCTCTCTCTCTATTCTTTCTCAATCCTTATTCTCTTCTCTTTCAATTCTCTCTCTCTCCTTTTCTTCTTCTCTTTCCCTTTCTAACTGTCTTTCTTCTCTCTCAATTCTCTCTTTTCAAGTCTTTCCTGGATCTTAGCACTAATGAAAGATTCTAAATTTTTCCCTGTTATACCTAACTTACTTCCAGCATTCATCCAAAACTGGTATTCCTCCATACTTGCGAGAATAACTTAAACTATCAGTGGAAATGAAATGGGTATTAAAGAAAACAGAGGGTTCAATTCCTGCTCCGCTCAAACTGTAAATAAACCAGAGGGCTCGATCCCTACTTCAATTAAACTAAGGGTTCTATGCTGACTCCGAGCAAACAGTAAGTAGAATGGGGTCACTTGACCATCCAATCTTCTCATCAACAAATCAAGAGTGTCCTACGACAGTTCCCTTGATATAATAAAGAGCTCAATGAAACAAATTGTCACTGGATAATCTCAGGTCCCTAGAGTCTAATCCTCCAAAGTGTTTCAAGCTTGAAAAGGTGGCAGAATTAAATATTATATCCTGTCTGACTTGACTTACAATAAACTGAGACTATAACAATCACCAAATCTTTTAAATACCTGTACCGTAATCATACCATAGAGAATGATTACTCATGGCTGGTGGTAACCATCTGTAGTATGCAGCGTTGAAGTTCCAATGGTAGATTCGAGATGGAATTGAATCTTGATTCACTCGAGTTGATCCTGGCAAGGTCGCCACTTGTGAAGGCTTACTCAGCCCTGTAACAACTTCAGTCAGTATTACCAAGGCTGGCTCCCCCTCAGGAAAATTAATGAATAGAAAAAGAAATAATAACAGACAATGATAAACACTTTATTATTTAGAAACGGAAAATGTAAAACAATAAAACATGAATGGGTATCCTAATTGAAAGAAGAATGAAAAATGAAATGAAAAAAATTACATTTGAACTCAACGCTAATATAGGTATATCGTGGTAATGGGGTGTCAGGTGTTGGTGACACTGCGTGTTGTTGAAATCGAAGCCATTGCTGATGTGGGGGGGTAGCAGGTGTTGGTGACCACCACCGGCTCGTTCTTCACAGAATGTAGCTGTGTATAATTACTTCAAATGACAGGAAAACAGGTTCGTTACCACTGCTATGATGAGGGGTTAGGTCCTGTGTTGGCTTACATAACAGGTAAGTAGATTAAACATGGACGTCTCAGGACGTTAGTCCGTCTCCTTCTATTCTTCTCGTTGGTTGGCAGGTGACCCTCTCTATCATTCCAAGCTGTAAAGAGAGACAGATTACCCACTGCTTAAGAAATCCCTCTCCATGATAAGTACAATACCTAAAAGATGTGGTGATTATTAAAACATTTAACAGATAAAGACTGAAAGGACTAAGTTAATTATTGGTCAAAAGTGAAGCTTTCAACCAATAAGTCCACTAAAATATGATCAGGCGTGTACTTACAGAAGTGTTGGGAGCTGTGAGTCGAGTGATTTACTGTTTGACTGGAGCCCCACACGTCACCTTTCTGGTGAGGGGGGGGAAGAGGGAGGGGAAAGGATAGCGGGAGCTGGACTTACCCTACCTTAACAAGCAGCCGGCAATGAAACTATTCTTACTATACACTCCCTCGCTACTCCTATCTATTGAACTTTTCCCTCACACATATATATATATATATATATATATATATATATATATATATATATATATATATATATATATATATATTTATATATATATATATATATATATATATATATATATATATATATTTATATATATATATATATATATATTATATATATATATATATATATATTATATATATATATATATATATATATATATATATATATATACAGTGGAACCTCAAAAATCGAACTGCTCCCAACTGAACCAATTATGTAAGTGTATTTTTGTAAGTGCTTTTATAAGTGTATTTTTGAGGGTCTGAAATGAACTAATCTAATTTACATTATTCCTGATGAGAATAAATTCGTTTGGTAGCGGCACTTGAATAGCCTTCTGGACCGAAGAAAGTTCGATATTTGAGGTTCCACTGTATATATATATATATATATATATATATATATATATATATATATATATATTATATATATATATATATATATATATATATATAAGTGGACTTTATGCCTCGGCAATCCATGCCAGAGTGGTCCAAAATGGAGGCGCCCCCACATCCCTACTCCCCTGACTCCCACCCCTTTTTTTTCGAGGATCCCATCTCCTCATCCCACCCCTTTGTCGAGACCCCCTCCTCAGCCCCCCTTTTTATCCCCTACTCTCACTCCCATCCCGTTCTCATTCTCCTACTCCTGGATCGACCCCACTCCTCGCATCAAGTTTGTGGGTTGCCCATTTTTTGTATTAATGTTATATCTCCGAAGGGGCTTCGAAGATTTATCTTCTGGATCTCAACTGCCATATACAATCAAGGTAAATAAATTTAGACTTAATATTGACTTATTCATAAGGGTATTTTTATCTCCTGGGTCTCAGCTAAACATCATTATGTTATTAGCTTCAATCAAGAAGAAAGCATGGTGAATCCAGAGTTAAATAGTTTCCCACCTTTTAGAGTTTCTGGTGAGGTTTTTACCGCCAAGTGGCGTGTATACCCTGGATAAAATAATTTTTTCCACTCCAAAGCATCTATAAATCAGAGGTGAATCATTACACAGTTTTTTCCATCATTTATTACAACAACAAAAAATACAATTTTCCACTCTTTCAATTAATAAACAACAAATACAACAAATTTCATATACATCACAATTTGCAAAAAAAATTTCGTTAATACAAAAGATTATATACAGCTAAGATCATCAAAAAAAAAAAAACTACTAAAATCATCAACATAGGGGAACATTACATTTTTCTCTAGTTCAACCACAACAACCCACAACAACCCACAACAACCCACAACAACCCACAACAACCCACAACAACCCACAACAACCCACAACAACCCACAATCACTTGTTATGTCTCTTGTCTTAAATTTGTTGTGTATTAGTTGTTGGTCGTCATGATATAGTGTTTGTGTCATGGCTTATTTTGTGATCCTGTCTTAGATTTATGAATAACATGTCATGTGTTAGTTGGTGTGTATTTCTTAGTTTTGGTATGTATGTTTCACGTCTTAAATTTGTTGTGATTATGCCATGTATAAGTTGTAGGTGTGTGTGTCTTATTTTTGGTGATCATGATATGTTATAGTATTCATGTCATATCTTAGTTGGAGCTGTATGTCTTAGTTATGGTGTGTATGTCTTATGTCTCATGTCTTAAATTCGTTGTGATTTTGTGCATATGTCTTATTTTTGTGTTCATCTTCAGATATTTTTGAATACGTCTTAGATTTTATGGTTATCATGTCTCATATCTTAGTTTTTTTGCCTTACAGTCATGTCTTACTTGGAGTTGTATGTCTAAATTTTTATGATTAGTTTTTTTTTTGCCTTAAAGTCATGTCTTACTTGGAGGTGTATGCCTTAGTTTTGTTTGTATGTCTCATGTCTTAAATTTGTCGTGATTATGTTATGTATAAGTTGTAGGTGTGTCTGTCTTATTTTTGGTGTTCATGATATGTTATAGTGTTCTTGTCATGTCTTAGTTGGAGGTGTATGTCTCATGTCTTAAATCTGTTGTGATGGTCATGTATAAGTTGTAGGTGTCTGTGTCTTATTTTTTCTGGAATTCGTGATATGTTACAGTGTTCATGTTAGATTATGTTATAGTTGTTGTCAGATGTGACATGGTATTTTTCTGCATATGTCTTATTTTTGCGTGAATGTTTATAAAAATGAGTGTTTTCTGTGATCAAAGTGGATTTGAGACGAGTGGTTATAGAATTTGGTGAACATCTTGGTTATGATGTTTTGAGAGAGTGAGTATAAAATGTGTAATGTTTTACAGTTTTAGCGATCATAATTTTATAATGTTTTGAGAGAATGGGTGTGATTATAAAAATGAGTTTTCTGTGATCACAGTGGCGGGGTTATACAATTTGGTAAAAATCATGGTTGTGGTGATCTTAGATATCGGAGCTACAACAGGTTGAAAGAAGGTGGTTGGGTGTGATGTCACTCATCGCCAAGTAAACACAGGTGGGAGTGAGATGTCATGGGAGGTGTCCCTATCTGTGCCGTCATGTGTTGGTGGTAGAGGTGAGCGTATTAGATATTGGCAAATATTGTAAGGAGATGGTGATCGTGATTTTTGTGTGAATGTTTATAAAAAATGAGTGTTTTCTGTGATTTTAGTGGTTTTAAGATGAGTGATGGATGTCTTAGTTATTTGTGTGTACATGATATGTTTTCAGTTGATGGTGATCATGATGTAAGTGTTTGTGTTAGGTTTGTGGTCATGTTTTTGCGCTAATGTTATATCTTAGCTGGAGGTGAGTGCGGTCACGGAATTTGGTAATCGTCTTTGTTATAGTGATTTTAGAGGATGTGTATAAAATGGGTGTTGTTGATCTTAGTTTCTGGTGATTTTAGTGGTGTTTTGGGAGTATTCAGTGGTGATTTGAAGCTGTTCAAATGTTGTATGAGGGTGTTTTGGTAGTGTTCAAAGTAAAGTGTGGTGTCTGGGTGTTAGTTTTGGTAATGACTCATGTCATAAGTTTATGAGTTCGATTTTTTTTTTTTTTTTTTTTTTTTTGCTAATGTTGCAAAATCCGGAGAATGAGGGAGTAGTTTGGAGGGATGAGATATAATTTCAGTTAATGAAATGTGTAAGTGTGGATGAGTTAGAAATGTCAAATATTATGGATGTTAGTTGGTGGCTGTCTTAGTTTTTGTGTGTACATGATATGTTTTCAGTTCATGGTGATTCTGTAGTGTTTGTGTGTTAGGTTTGTGTTCATGTTTTTTTGCGCTCATGTTATATCATGGTTATAGTGATTTGAGGCGATGTGTATAAAATAGGTGATAGTTTGTGTTGTTGATCTTAGTTTCTGGTGATTTTAGTGGTGCGTTGGCAGTATTCATTGGTGTTATGGTAGTATTCAGTGGTGTTTTGGGAATATTCAAATGATGTTTGAAATTATTCAAAGGTGTTTTTGAAGGTGTTCAAAGTACTCTAGGGTTATTTTGTAGTGAGAAGTTAAACGATGTTGACGAGAGAATATTTCTAAACAGTTATTGAGAAAAAGTATGTGTGTACTCACCTAGTTGTACTCACCTAGTTTAGGTTGCAGGGGTCGAGTCCTAGCTCCTGGCTCCGCCTCTTCACTGGTCGCTACTAGGTCACTCTCCACTCTCCCTGAACCGTGAGCTTTATCACACCTCTGATTAAAGCTATGTATGGATCCTGCCTCCACTACATCGCTTCCCAAACTATTCCACTTCCTGACTACTCTGTGGCTGAAGAAATACTTCCTAACATCCCTGTGATTCATCTGTGTCTTCAACTTCCAACTGTGTCCCCTTGTTGTTGTGTCCCATTTCTGGAACATCTTGTCTTTGTCCACCTTGCCAATTCCTCTCAGTATTTTGTATGTCGTTATCATGTCCCCCCAATCTCTCCTGTCCTCCAGTGTCGTCAGGTCGATTTCCCTTAATTTCTCGTAGGACATACCTCTTAGCTCTGGGAATAATCTTGTTGCAAACCTTTGCACTTTCTCTAGTTTCTTTACGTGCTTGGCTAGGTGTGGGTTCCAAACTGGTGCCGCATACTCCAATATGGGCCTAACGTACACGGTGTACAGGGTCCTGAACGATTCCTTATTAAGACGTGGGAATGCTGTTCTGAGGTTTGCTAGGCGCCCATATGCTGCAGCAGTTATTTGGTTGATGTGTGCCTCAGGAGATGTGCCTGGTGTTATACTCGCCCCAAGATCTTTTTCCTTGAGTGAGGTTTGTAGTCTCTGGCCCCTTAGACTGTACTCCGTCTGCGGTCTTCCTTGCCCTTCCCCAAACTTCATGACTGTGCACTTGGTGGGGTTGAACTCCAGGAGCCAATTGCTGGACCAGGTCTGCAGCCTGTCCAGTTCCCTTTGTAGTTCTGCCTGGTCTTCAATCGAATGTATTCTTCTCATCAACTTCACGCCATCTACAAACAGTGACACTTCGGAGTCTATTCCTTCCGTCATGTCGTTCACAAATACCAGAAACAGCACTGGTCTTAGGACTGACCCCTGTGGGACCCCGCTGGTCACAGGCGCCCACTCTGACACCTCGCCACGTACGTGTGTGTGTGTGTGTGTACTCACCTAGTTGAGGTTGCATGGGTCGAGTCCAAGCTCCTGGCTTGGACTGTGTGTGTGTGTGTGTGTGTGTGTGTGTGTGTGTGTGTGTGTGTGTGTGTGTGTGTCTATGTATGTGTGCATTTGTGTGTGTCTAAGTATGTGTGCATTTGTGTGTATGTGTGCGTGTGTGTGTGTGTATATATGTATGTATATATAAAAGAACATAAGAAAGAAGGAACACTGCAGCAGGCCTACTGACCCATGCGAAGCAGGTCCATGTTACCCTCCTGCTTAGCCCCATGACCCACCTTGTCAGGTCACTTCCACTTAAGGAAGAAGCACGGCATCAGATCTTGTAGCACAAGCTAGTCAGGTCCAACTCACACCCACCCACACCCACTCATATATTTATTTAACCTATTTTTAAAACTACACAATGTTTTAGCCTCAATAACTGTACTTGGGAGTTTGTTCCACTCATCCACAATTCTATTACCAAACCAGTGCTTTCCTATATCCTTCCTGAATCTGAAATTTTCCATCTTGAAACCATTGCTGTGAGTCCTGTCTTGGCTGGAAAATTTCAGCACGCTATTTGCATCCCTTTTATTTATTCCTGTTTTCCATTTATACACCTCAGTCATATCACCCACCCCCCTAATTCTACGCCTTTCAAGAGAGTGAAGATTCAGGGCCCTCAGTCTATACTCATAGGAAAGATTTCTGATACATGGGATCAACTTCGTCATCCTCCTTTGTACGTTTTCCAGTGCATTTATATCCATTCTGTAATACTGTGACCAGAGCTGTGGAGCATAATCTAAATGAGGCCTAACCAAGGATATATAGAGTTGAGCAACCTTAGGACTCCTATTATTTATACTTCTAGATATGAAGCCAAGGATTCTGTTAGCTTTGTTGCGAACACTAATGCACTGTTGTCTTAGTTTCAGATTACTGCTAACCAGAACTCCTAAATCTTTTACACAATCAGTAGTATTAAGATCTACATTATTTACTTTATATGTGGCATGGTTATTTTCCTGTCCAACATTTAGAACTTTGCATTTGTCTATATTAAACTGCATCTGCCACTTCTCCGACCATTGCATCAGTCTATTGAAATCATCCTGGAGCGCTCTAGTATACTCATTAGAAAGAATTTTACGTCCTGTTTAGGTGTCATCAGCAAATTTGCTTATGTCGCTATTTATTCCCTCATCTATGTCGTTTATGTAAACTGTGAACAACAACGGGCCCAACACTGACCCCTGAGGAACACCACTTGTGACGTGCCCCCATTCCGATTTCTTCCCATTTACGCAGGCTCTCTGTTGCCTATTTGTCAACCATGCCTCTACCAAGGAAAAAAATTCTCCTCCTATTCCGTGACCCTCTGATGTGGAACTCTATCAAAAACCTTACTGAAGTCCATGTACACGATATCATATCCATTACCATGATCTACCTCCTCAAACACCTTAGTGAAAAAAATTATTAAATTCTTGAGACAGGAACGCCCCTTTGTAAAACCGTGTTGAGATTCATTAATCACTTTATGCCTATCAAGATGGCTACGAATTGCTTCGGCAATTATTGATTCCATAAATTTTCCCACTATGGAGATAAGGCTTATTGGTCTATAGTTCAAAGCTAAGGACCTGTCACGTGCCTTATGACTAGGTTTTATATATGCCTTTTTCCACTTATCAGGCACTATGCTAGTTTGAACTGATATGTTGAAAAGATTAGCCAAAGTATGCTAAGTTCCTCTTTACATTTTTTAACACCCTTGCAAAGGATTTGTTAGGTTTTAATTTTTATATTTGTCTGAGGACCATATCACTAATTACCGCATTCGTGCATAGTTTATGGTCTTGTTCCACATAATCTATTATTTCTGGAATTTCGCTAGTATTTTCATGGGTAAAAACTGAGAGGAAGTAAGTATTGAAAATTTCACAGATATCCTTATCACTGTCAGTGATCTAACCTGAGTTACTCTTAAGTGAACCTATCTTGTCCCTAATCTTACCTCTGTGTACCTGAAAGAACCCTTTTGGGTTAGTCTTTGAATCCCTTGCGACCTTAGCCTCATAATCACTTTTTACTTTTCTTATTCCGTTTTTTATTTCTCTCTTTAATTGAATATATTGATTTCTTAACTGCCCATCCACTCTTTTGATACGCCTATATATGCATCATTTTTGTTAGATCTAATTTCCCTACTCGGAACAAAAGTTGTCTGGGCAGCTAGAAATATGCTCTGAAAACTGTCATATTGGCAACCAAGATCACCTACCTGACCCATAGTCAGGTCATCACAATTTAGCCCTCCTAGGCAATTTCTCAGTCCCATGGAATCGGCCAAGCAAAAGTCTGGGACAGAGATTTGATTGCAGTTATCTGGGTAATTCCATGATATATTGAAACTAAGTGATATGTGATTGCTTTCCCCAAGCTCATCATTAACCTCAAGATTATTAATTAGTGATTCTTTATTTGCAAGAACCAAGTCAAGCAGATTGTTTCCTCTAGTTGACTCTTGTCACAAACTATTTTAAAAAGCAATCCTGAACCGTATCAAGAAAGTCACTAGACTCAAGATTTCCTGTCATATTGTTCCAATCAATTTGTCTAAAGTTAAAATCTCACATTAACACAACATTTTCATATCTAGATACCTTATGAATTTCGTCCCATAACAGCTTACTGCACTCCCTATCAAAGTTTGAGGGCCTATAAATCACACAAAATTAATTTGTTCCTCTTTACATTTCTCTAACACCCTTGCAAATATTTCATCAGGGCTTTGGGATTTGTTAGGTTTTAAATTAACTTTTCTATTTTTCTGAGGACCATGTCACTAGTTACTCCAATCGTGCATAGTTTATCGTCCTGTTCTACATAATCTATTATTTCTGGAATTTCGCTAGTATTTTCCTGGGTAAAAACTGAGAGAAGGTAAGTACTGAAAATTTCACACATATCCTTATCACTGATAGTGATCTGACCAGAGTTACTCTTGAGTGGGCCCATCTTGTCCCAAATTTTACTTCTGTATACCTGAAAGAACCCTTTTCAGTTACTCTTCGAATCCCTTGCGACTTTAGCCTCATAATCACTTTTTTGCTTTTCTTATTCCCTTTTTTTTATTTCTCTCTTTAACTGAATATACTGATTTCTTAACTGCCCATTCCCTCTTTTGATACGCTATATATGCCTCTCTTTTGACCAATGAGATGTTAGAATCTATTGTTCATCCATTTGGCATCATTTTTGTTGGATCTAATTTCCCTACTCGGAACAAAAGTTGTCTGGGCAGCTAGAACTATGCTCTGAAAAACGTCATATTGGCAACCAAGACCACCTACCTGACCCGTAGTCAGGTCATCCCAATTTAGCTTACCAAGGTAATTTCTCAGTCCCATGAAATCAGCAAAACAAAAGTCTGGGACAGAGATTTGATTGCAGTTATCTGGGTAATTCCATGATATATTGAAACTAAGTGATATGTGATTGCTTTCCTCAAACTCACCATTAACCTCAAGATTATTAATTAGTGATTCATTATTGGTAAGAACCAAGTCAAGCAGATTGTTTCCTCTAGTTGGCTCTGTCACAAACTGTTTTGAAAAGCAACCCTGAACAGTATCAAGAAAGTCGTTAGACTCAAGATTTCCTGTGACAGTGTTCCAATTAATTTGTCTAAAGTTAAAATCTCCGATGATCGTATTTTCATATCTAGACGCCTTATGAAGTTCGTCCCATAACAGCTTACTGCACTCCCTATCAAGGTTTCGGGGCCTATAAATCACACACAAGATTAGTTTGTCTTTTAAACATATCCCTGAGGTATCACGGTAATATCTGCTGTTTTCTACCCTAATACTGCAGCCTGATTGTTTCCCACAAACTCCTATACCTCTATAATCTGCCAGTTTAAGTCCTAGAGAAGTCATCAGTTACCCCTTCAATTGAACTGGCTAATGCAACCACTCCAGCCCCAGAGATATGAACCCCATCCCTTGCATACATATCATGTTTGCCATAGAATTTGTTCCAGTTATCAATGAATGGGGTTGCAAGTTCCTTGCAGTACCTGTCTATCCAGCAATTTATACCAATTGCCCTAGACATCCATTCATTGACCAACTCCCTTTGTAGGCAAGATGCTACACATGATTGGAATTCCTCCCTTAGACCTGACTACTTCTAAGGCTGATCTGTACTTATGCATCAGCTCCTGTCTCCTGCTATTCCCAGTGTCATTACCCCCAGATAATGGGCTTGTTCCCATTATCTAACATAATATTATCTAACCTGCTGACTATGTCATCAACACCAGCTCCCGGGAGGCACACCATCTGTCTGACCTTCCTGTCTCTGTTACAGAAAACATATATACATACACACACACACACACACGCACACACACACACACACACACACACACACACACACACACACACACACACACACACACACACACACACACACACACATATATATATATATATATATATATGTATATATATATTGATGTGTGTGTGTCTGTCTGTGTACTCACCTGTTTGTGGTTGCAGGGGTCGATTCGCTGATCGGTACTAGGTCCTCTCTCTCCCTGTACCATGAGCTTTATCAAACTTCGTCTTAAAACTGTGTATGGTTCCTGTCTCCATTACGTCATTTGCCAGGCTGTTTCATGACAACTTTGTGACTAAAGAAATACTTTTTAACATCCCTTTGATTCATCTGAGTTTTCAACTTCCAATTGTGACCCCTTGTTTCTGTGCCCCCCATCTTTGAAACATCCTATCTCTGTTCACCTTGTCTATTTCACGTAGTATTTTGTATGTCGTTATCACGTCTCCCCTAGCCTCCTGTCCTCGAGTGTCGTTAGGCTGATTTCCCTTAAGCTTTCTTCGTAGGACATTACCCTTAGCTCTGGAACTAGTCTTGTTGCTAACGTTTGCATTTTCTCTAATTTTTTGATGTACTTGACCAGGTATGGGTTCCAACTGGTGCTTCATACTCCAGTATGAGCCTGACATACACGGTGTAGAGAGTCTTGAACGATTCCTTACTGAGGTATCGTAATGCTACTCTGAGGTTTGCCAGGAACTCATGTGATGCAGCAATTATCTGGTTGATGTGCATCTCAGGAAATGTACTCGGTATTATACTCATCCCTAGAGGTCTTTGAGTGAGGTTTACAATCTTTGGTCACCTAGCTGCGGTCTTCTTTGCCGATCCCCGATTTTCATTACTATGCATTTGGAGGGGATAAATTCGAGGATCCAGTTGCTAGACCAGGTATCCAGCCTATCCAGGTCTCTGTAGTTCTGCCTGATCCTCATCAGATTTAATTCTCCTCATAATCTTTACATCATCGGCAAACAGAGACACTTCTGAGTCTATCCCTTCCATCATGTCATTCACATATACTAAAAATAGCACTGGTCCTAGGACTAACCCCTGTGGAATCCCGTTCATCACAAGCACGCACTCTGACACCTCCATTGCAGTACCCTTCCTGTTATGTGTGCCTGATCCTCCAGCTTTTGCACTAATCTTTTTTGAGCAACTGCGTCGAAGGCCTTCTTGCAGTCCAAGAAAATGCAGTCTACCCACCCCTCTTTCTCGTGTCTTACTTCTGTTACCTTGTTAAAAAAACTCCAGTAGGTTTGTGACACAGGATTTTCCTTCATTGAATCCGTGCTGGTTGCCGTTTATAAGCTTGTTCCATTCTAGGTACTCCATCACTCTCCTGATAATCTTCTCCATGACTTTGCATACTATACACATCAGTGACACTGGTCTGTAGTTTAGTGTCTTGTGTTTGTCTCCTTTCTTAAAAATGGGAACTACATTTGCAGTCTTCCATACCTCAGGTAATTGCCCAATTTCATTGGATGTGTTGAAAATTGTTGTTAGTGGCACACACAGCATCACTGGTCCCTCTCTGAGGACCCACAGAGAGACATTGTCCGGTGTGTATTTCATCCAGCACTTGTTGCTATATCCCTTGTTGGTGTATCCCTCTCCACTCTAAATACTTCCTTGAATCTCATGTTGAGCTCCTCACATTCTTTTTGGTCTTTCCATGTGAGTTGTCCACCTTCTTTTCTCAGCCTGATTACCTGTCCTTGACTAATGTCTTCCTCCTGATGTGGCTATACAAGAGCTTCAGGTCAGACTTGACTTTCGATGTTGACTCGTTTTTGTACTGTTGCTGGGTCTCCCTCCTTATCTATGCATACTCGTTTCTGGCTCTTCAACGAATCTCTTTATTTTCCTGGGTCCTTTGTCTTCCATACTTTTTCCATTCTCTAGGGCATTTAGGTTTTGCCTCTCTACATCTTTGGGCAAACCAAGGGCTAGTTCTGGTCTTCCCATTGTATCTGTTGCCCTTGGGAAAAAACCTTTCCTCCACCTCCTTGCATTTTGTTGTCATATTGTCCATCATTTCATTTACTGATTTTACCATCAATTCTCTTTCCCTGAACCTCCTGCAGGAACTTCCTTATGAATGTGTAGCCTTCCCTTTTGTAGTTTGGCCTTTCCTATTCTACTCCTGTTACTCTCTCCATTTGTAACTCTACTATGTATTCAAAGCTCAGAACCATGTGATCACTAGCTCCAAGGGGTCTCTCAAAAGCGATGTCCTCGATGTCCAAGCTACTCCGGGTAAATTCGATCTCCAGTCTTGCTGGTTCATCCTCACCTTCCACTCTAGCAGTGTCCCTAACATGTTGATGCATGAGGTTTTCCAGTGACACATCCATCTTCTTGGATCTCTGTGTTTTGGGACCCCCATGTGGCTCCAGGTTTTCTCAATCAATTTCCTTGCAAATGAAATCACCCATAATTACTCGTGTGAGCTCTTCTGGCCACCTCAGCTAGTGTATCCCTCATTGCTCTGTTGTTCTCTTCATGTTCTTCTCTTGGCCTCCTGTAGTTCTATGGTGGTTTGTACGTCACTGCAATGATTACCTTATGTCCCCCAGAGTGAAATGAACCTACTATGTAGTCCCTTTTGCAAATTTCGTCCATTTCTTCCATTTCCACAAATACCCATCAGTTTTTAATGAACAGTGCAACTACTCCTCCCCCTCTGCTCCCTCTATCTTTCCTCAGGATCTGATATCCGAGTGGAAAGAGTGCATCTGTTATCCCAGTGAGTTTCGTTTCTGTGAGTGTTATGATGTCTGGGGACATCTTGATTTTTTCAAGCCACTCCTCACATATATTTGTCATTCCATCCATGTTCATATACCATATTTTCAGCTTCTTTTCAAAAATTGTGGTCTGGGAAGAATGTTGGGGTTGGGGGAGTGGGAGACTTGGCAGCGATCTACAGGGGATTGCTGTGGGACTGGATTTTGCCATGAGGATGGTGGGGGCAGTGGGTATGGTGTGTGGGTTTTGGGTTAGATTGGTTGCATTGGGGTTGTCATGGTTGAGGTCCTTCTGTAGGTGGTTCAGAGGGAGGTTGTATTTGCTCTTCTTCCTGAGTCTGGGTTCTCCTGCTCATCTCTCTCTTTACCTCTCTTTCCTCCTTTAATCTTTCTACCCTTTCTTTCAGTTTCTGTTTGTCTTCCTTTGTTTAGTTGTGGTTGAGGTACACCCTCGAGTACATCCATATGTCACATAGTCATGCTTTCTCCTGCATGATCATGCTTTCTTCTGCTTTCTCCGCAGGATCCTGTGTGTATGTGTGTGTACCCCACCTAGTTATACTCACCTAGTTGTGATTGAGGGGGTCGAGTCACAGCTCCTGGCCCCGCCTCTTCAACTACCTGGTCACTCTTACCGTTCTGTGAGCTTTATCATACCTCGTATTAAAGCTATGTACAGATCCTGCCTCCATTGCATCACTACCAGGCTATTCCACTGAAGAAATACTTCCTAACATCCCTGTGGTTTATCTGAGTCTTCAGCTTCCAAACTGTGACCCCTAGCAGCTGTGTCTCATCTCTGGAACATATTGTTTCTCTCCACCCTTGTCTATTCCTCTCAGCATTTTACATGTTATATGGGCTTCCAGTGTCGTCAGGCCGATTTCCCATAACCTCACCTAGGATATACCTCTTAGCTCCGGGACTAGTCTTGTTGCAAACCTTTGCATTTTCTCTAGTTACCTTACAAGCTTGGCTATTTGAGGGTTCCAAACTGGCGCTGCATATTTCAATATGGGCGTAACGTATACAGTGTACAGGGTCCTGAATGATTCCTTATTTAGATGTTGGAATGCTGTTCTTAGGTTTATCAGGCGCCCGTATGCTGCAGCAGTTATTTGGTTGATGTGTGCCTCAGGAGATGTTCTCTGTGTTATGCTCACACCAAGATTCTTTTCCTTGAGTGAGGTTTGTAGGCTCTGGCCCCCCTAGACTGTACTTCGTCTGTGGTCTTCTTTGCCCTTCCCCAATCTTCATGACTTTGCACTTGGTGGGGTTGAACTCCAGGAGCCAATTGTTGGACCAGGTCTGCAGCCTGTCCAGATCCCTTTGGAGTTCTGTCTGGTCTTCGATCGAATGAATTCTTCTCATCAACTTCACGTCATCTGCAAACAGGGATACTTCGGAGTCTATTCCTTCCAGCATGTCGTTCACAAATACCAGAAACAGCACAGGTCCTAGGACTGACCCCTACGGGACCTCGCTGGTCACAGGCGCCCACTCTGACACCTCGCCACGTACCATGACTCGGTGCTGTCTTCCTGGCAAGTATTCCCAGATCCACTGTAGTGCCTTCCCTGTTATCCCTGCCTGGTCCTCCAGTTTTTGCACTAATCTCTTGAGAGGAACTGTGTCAAACGCCTTCTTGCAGTCCAAGAAAATGCAATCTACCTACCCCTTTTTCTCTTGTCATACTGCTATCACCCTGTCATAGAACTCCAGTTGGTTTGTGAAACAGGATTTCACGCCCTTGAAACCATGTTGTCTGACTTTGATGAGATCATTCCTTTCTAGGTGTTCCACCACTCTTCTCCTGATAACCTTCTCCACGACTTTGCATACTATACATGTCAGTGACACTGGTCTGTAGTTTAGCGCTTCATGTCTGTCTCCTTTTTTAAAGATTGAGACTACATTTATTGTCTTCCATGCCTCAGGCAATCTCCCTGTTTCGATAGATGAATTGATTATTGTTGTTAGGGGTACACATAGTGCCTCTGCTCCCTCTCTCAGGACCCATGGAGAGATGTTATCCGGCCTCTTTGCCTTCGAGGTATCTAGCTCACTCAGAAGCCTCTTCACTTCTTCCTCGGTTGTATGTACTGTGTCCAGCACTTGGTGGTGTACCCCACCTCTCTGTCTTTCTGGAGCCCCTTCTGTCTCCTCTGTGAACACTTCTTTGAATCTCTTGTTGAGTTCCACACATACTTCACAGTCATTTCTTGTTGTCTCTCCTCCTTCCTTCCTTAGCCTGATTACCTGCTCTTTGAATGTTGTTTTCCTCCTGATGTGGATGTATAACAGGTTCGGGTCAGATTTGGCTATCGCTGCTATGTCGTTTTCATATTATCTTTGGGCCTCCCTTCTTACCTGTGCATATCATTTCTGGCTCTATGACTGCTCTCCTTATTCTCCTGGGTCCTTTGCTTTCTATACTTCTTCCATTCCCTAGCACACTTGCTTTTTGCCTCCCTGCACCTTTGGGTGAACCAAGGGCTCATCCTGGCTCTTTCATTATTCCTGTTACCCATGGGTACAAACTGCTCCTCAGCCTCCTTGCACATTGTTGTTATATATTCCATCATCTCATTAACTGGCTTACCTGCCAGTTCTCTGTCCCACTGAACCCCGTTCAGGAAGTTCCTCATTCCTGTGTAGTCCCTTTTCTTAGTTTGACTTCATTCGCCCTGGCCTTCCTGCTTCCCCCTCTTCTTTTAGCTCTACTGTGTATTCGAAGCTTAAACCACATGATCGCATGCCCCAAGGGGTCTTTCATATGTGACGTCCTCAATATCTGCACTACTCAAGGTGAATACTGTGTCCAGTCTTTTTTTTTTTTTTTTTTTTTTTTTTTACACAGGGTTTGACAAGGTTAAGGATCCCAGCTTTATTGACAAGCTATTTACAGGGTTTAAAGGATTCCTAACTTTATTGGCAGGCTAAGAGCTGTTACCTACATCAGCTCATTTGAAAGCATTTTATTGTTATGAGACATACAAGTAGGGAACAGGATGAAGTTGGAGCCATCTGTGGGCCAGCATTTTCATTTGATCAACTGACTTTATATCGTTGACATCATTATGCTGTACGAATGTGTTCCATGCTCGAGTCATCCTGGGTATATATGATCTCAGATGGAGTGATGTTCTGGAGAAGGGTACAGCCAGAGTGTAGTTGCTGTTTTCTACCCATCTTGTGGCATAAAAGCTTGTTTCACGCTGTCCTTGAAGTGGATCCAAGTGTGGTACTTTGACAATATTGGCCTTATACATAACAGTAAGGCCGCCCACATTCCTCCTGTGTTGAAGGCTCTGCTGGTTCATCTCTCTCTCTCTTGTAGTGTCGTTTATGTGTTGGTACATGAAGTTTTCCAGTACCACCTCCATCATCTTGGCCCCCATGTGGCTGCAAGCTCTCCCAATCGATTTCTTTGTAATTAAAGTCACCCATGATCAGGAGCTTTGCCCTGCACGCATGAGCCCTTCAGGCCACTGCAGCCAGGGTGTCAACCATCGCTTATTGCTCTCATCATACTCTTGCTTTGGCTTCCTGCTGTTCTGTAGTGGGTTATACATCACTGCAATTACCACTTTGGGACCTCCGGACTGAAGCATTCCTGCTATGTAATCTCTTGCTTCTCCGCTGTCTCCTCTCTCCATCTCATCAAAATTCCATTGGTTTTTGATCAGCAGTGCCACTCCTCCACCCCCCTTGTTCCCTCTGTCTTTCCTCAGGATCTGGTATCCCATTGGAAAGATGGCATCTGTTATCATACCTGTGAGCTTGGTTTCTGTAAGAGCTATGATGTCCGGTAATGTCTCTTTGACTCTATTGTGCCACTCCTCCCACTTATTTGTTATTCCAACAGCATTCGTGTACCATACCTTCAGTTTCCTCTCCAACACTGTGGTTTGGGGGGCCTGTGAGGGTGGGAGACCTGGTAGCATACTGTGGGATTCTATAGCTGGGTGTTGGGTGGAAGCTGTGAGTATGGATTGTAGTTTGTGTTGGGATGGTGTGATAGGTTGTAGGGTTCTGGGGATGGTTCTGTTTGTGCTTGCCCTTGCTGCTCTGTCCTGCTCTGATTGACCTCTGCTGGTTCCGTCCTTGTCTCCCTTCCTAGCTCCTTTCGCTTTTTTGTCCTCTCCCTCAGCTCCTGTCATTCTGTTTGTGTTCTGTCTCTGTCTAGGAAGACCCTCTTGTACTCTGCCGAGTACTTCAACCGCGGTGTCTCTTGGAGGATCCTGTTCTGCACTGTTTCTGTCTTGAAAATCAGCTGATGGGTCATTTTCTCCCCTTCAAGTACCCCCCTATTCTTTGAAAATTTACAATCTTGTCCATGTCGTCTTCACCTATTTCTGTAATGATGTTCTCAATCTCTTTTGTTTCTGCCTGCCATTTTTCAGTGTGTCCTTTCCTCGCTCTCCTGAAGTCCATGGATAAACACTGATTTTGCCCTTTCCTCCTCCCATTGCCTTTCCCTCTGTGAATCTGGTTCCTGTCTGTATGTGGTCATTTTCTCCCTTATTTTTTACAGTAGCTCTTGGTAGCATGGTTATGCCTCTGCATTTGACCTATCACCCTCTCCATCTGCACCCAGCTGCTCTCCCCTTTCACTCCTTGGCCCTTCTTGGCAGGCTGATATGACCTTAGCATAATTCATATCTCCTTCCTTCCTGTTCGGCCTCTCAGCTTCATATGCTGTGTCTTCTCTGGTCAATACCCTTGTAACTCACTTCAGCCTGTTTACCTCATCTTCTAGGACCCTTATCCTGGCTACTGCAGTTTCGACTTGTGCCTCCCAATTCTTCTTCTCCTTCTCCAACCTCTTTTCCAATTTCACAGAAAGCTCTGTCTCCATTTTTCAGAAAGCTCTCCTAATTTCCTCTCCCACCCTTGTTCCATCCTTTTCCATTGCTCCTCCATCCACTCCTCCCTACCAGTACCATTCTCATCTGATCCCTGGTTCCTTCGTGTCCCCTCCATTTTTTTTTTTTTGAAAGAGGAAGGAAAGAGTGAGAGACAGAGAGTGAAGAGAGAGAGAGAGACGAGTAGAGAGGAGAGCAGAGGATACGAGGGAGACGATAGAGAGAGAGAGAGAGAGAGCTGGGACACATCTGTCAGAACTGGTAGGGGACGGGGCAGGACGTGGAGGAGGGACGTGGAGGAGGACCGAGGAGGAGGAAGACATCTGACAGCAGTCTCACCCCCCCGCTAACCACCAGTTCGCGCAGAATCTGAGGCCCCCCACTGCAAACACACAGGGAGGTGCAACAAATCCTAGTCACCCCTACAGGCACTACGGCTGTGTGCTCCGTTGTCACCGGAAGGGGCACACTGCCACAAACTGCCTGCGAGTACCAGTGTAATTACCGCTACAAGAAAGGACATAAGGAGGACCCAGAGTCGAAGACGGAAGAAAAAGGAACTAGACAGACCAGGGCCACCTGTTTAGAGACCTGTTCTCAGAACAAACAGCAGGATCTCTGAATTGGTGAACACTCTCACACCGTCACCCACTTAGCTACTCAATATCCCAGCCCAGCAGGTGGGATTGTGCCTTATACAAGACACACAGACCTACATCCCTGCAGCTGCCTCCGATGTTACCCTACTCTCCTCAAAGGGCAGGCACCTTACATTCCCTAAACACACCCACCAACCTCATGCTCGACCACTTCATTCATGAGGAAGCCGGTCTATTCAGCATCCTGTCGGCTAACATTAGAGGTTTCATCACTTAGTTGGAGAGCTCACACATCAGCTTTTGTGACACTCGCCCGTCCCGATGATAGCTGTTGTTGAAACATTTTTGGATGACAGGACTCCAGAAAATATTTTGCAAGAATTGCTTGCTACACCTCAGGTTGAGAAGAGACAGGCAAGGGCAAGGAGGAGGTGTATGCAGTGTGCATCTCTAAAAGTGTTCATTGCCAGCACATTGATGTTGCCACCTCGTTGCACCACCCCTACAATCTGAAATGATGTTCTTCAAGCTCTGTATAAACACACTAGTACCTCTGATACTAGCATGGTGCAATGATTTTTTACAGACCTCACGTGGCCAACTGCAGGACCCTATCACTTCTAATGGAAAATTTTGACTCCCCTTCTGCTACAACACAACTCGTCAACATATTATAATTGTTGGTGACCTCAACAGCCACCTTTACATGAGGGACTTTGAATGACCTTCTTGCGTGTTTGACATGTAGAAAAACTTGGTTGATTTCCCTACCTCATATCTCTGGCTCCTCTGGACCCAGTAGGATTGATCTGGCAGAAGGCATAGTTCATTGTCAACCCCTCGGCTTTGTTGGATGCGTCCTGACCAAGGCTGTTTTTTACGACACTTTAAGATCCCAATATGAACGAGGTGAGGAGTCCACACGCACAACCTTGGCTAAGGGATAATGAGGTAATTGGCCAGCCCTTTTGCTCTGAGATCGCCACCACGACTGGGATTGCTCTTCTCCAAGGGGATGTTGGACAACCAAGTGAACGCCTTCACTCGGACACATTCCTTAATCTACAACAAGAAACATTCTCTACCGGCAATATGTGACCGAAGCCTACAGATCAGCCTTGGATTGCTTTGTTTGTAGAGAGGTGATACTGCTTAAGTACAAAGCATGGCGAAGGTATAGATGACACCCTACACCTATCAACAGAACTTGACATGCAAGCCTGTAGGCATATGGGTGATTGTTCAAAAGTGGGCCATTGCTAAATGGGAGGTGGAAACTCAAAAGAAAAGTTAGCATCCGGTAGGGTAGTGCTCCAAAACCTGTGGTCCTGGTCAAGGGACAGACAAGGTTATCTGCCGATGACTTATTCAACCTCTAAATCGACAGGATGGGGACACCCTCTGTAGTTGTCAAGAGAAGGCGGCACCTCTTTGTGAACACTTTGCTACCAAAATGCAAGTTCCTGATCAGGCAAGGACCCTCCTTGGCTAGCTGTCAAGAACTGTGTCAAAACTGTCCAGTGGTGACAATAAGGGCAGGGGGATGCATTTCTACTTAAATCCCCCCCCGCTGACACAAGAAAAGGCTGTGGGCCCAGACATAGTTGAGCCCAAGATTGTTGAGGGGGAAGATGTGCGGACAGCTGCAGCAACCTCTAAACTCGCATCTTCAGCCATGCCTAGTACAGTGTAAATGGCCCTCTCTATGGAAAGAGGCAAATGTAGTCCCTCGTTCACAAAAAGAAGAGCAGAGCAGAAATCAGCAACTACAGACCAGTGTCACTCCTGTCAATCACTGGAATGATCCTTGAGACAATAATCTCAAGAAAATGACAGGTTTTTTGACTACCACACACTACTTTGTGATCGTCATTATGGCTTCAGGAAAGATTCTCTGCTGTGATCTGTTGTTAACCTCTCCACTAAGTCGGCACCAGTCACTGGATGTATCCCAAAGTCAGCTCATGTGTGGATCCTGGACATTGTGGCGCGTTCGACCGGGTTGTGGCACCAGGGCCTCTTAGCAAAACTTCAAGCACTGGGGAATTGCAGGCTCTAAGCTATGTCTCTCAGTGATACCTTCTGGTTAGCTCTCTAAGTTGTAGTTCTCAACGGAATGCGAATCCGAAGACATCCTATTGGGGCAAGTGTTCCACAAGGAACGTGCTGGGTACCATTGTTATGGAATGTCTACTTCAAAGACTTCTTCATCTCATTCCCAGAAATAACATGCATATGCAGACGACTGTACACTGACATTCACTTATCCAAGAGAAGAAATGCCAGCTGCTCTAAGCTACATAAATCACCAGCTGAGAGCTATATCAGCTTGGGGAAATAGATGGCAAGTAACATTTGCACTGAGAATTATGCAAATATGATCGGTCTCTAGGCCCATGAAGGTAATTGCTGGTGCAGTAGTATGGATGAATGTAGAAGGTTGTTGGCACGGTGAGAAGAAGTTGATATCCCTTGGGTGTAAATTGACTACAATACTACCCATGAAGAACATGTTGTTAAATCTTGCAAACAAGGAAGACAGGGACGCTCAGCACTTCGCCCGTATCTCGCATCTGCTTGATCTAGTAGGGGTTGAAGCTCCTGTACGAGGGCACAAGTACGCTCAAACCTTGAGTTTATGCTCATCTTCTTGGTTTGCCTGCCCCCCTCTCATCTGCGACTGCTGACATGAGTAGAGAAACGAGCAAGACGTCTATCTCTTGCCTGGACCATCCTGGAATGATCTGTCATTTCAGCAGAGCCATCAAACATAAGAGGGTTGTGGTGCCTTACTGTTATGTATCAAGGCCAATATTGTCAAAATACCACCCTGGATCCAGTTCGAGGACTGCGTGTGTGATGAATACAGCTTTTATGCCACAAGGCGGGCAGAACGCAGAGCAACTTCACTCTGGCTGTACCATATCCAGAACATCACTCCATCTGAGATCATACATACCCGGGATGACTGGTTGGAACACATTTCGTACAGCAGATAATGATGTCAACGAGATAAAGTCGTTGATCAAATGAAAATGATGGCCCACGAGAAGGCTCCAAACTTCCTTTGTTCCCTACTTGTATGTTTCACTAACAATAAAATGCTTTTCAAATGAGCTGATGTTAGGTAACAGTCTTTAGCTTGCTAATTAAAGTTAGGAATCCTCTAACCTGTTAAATATAGCTGTCAATAAAGCTAGGGATCCTTAACCATTGTTCAACCCTGTGTAAAAAAAAAAAAAAAAAATGGTTAGAAGGAGAGAAAGTGGGAAGAGTGAGATGGGAAAAGCGGGGGGAAGAGAGGTGAGGAGGGAGAGAGAGAGGGAAAGAGAGGAAGGGAAAGGTCGATGCCCCGAGAGAGAGGGGGAGAGTGTTGAGGGAAAGAAAAGGGGGAGAGGAGAAAGGAGAGGGAGAGAGAGAGGGGGCAAAGAGAGGGGAAAGGGTGGGGAAATGAGGAGTGGGAGAGAGGGGAGAAGGGGAGAGAGGGAGTGAGATGGAAAGAGAGAGAGGGGAGAGAGAGGGAGAGGGGGAGAAAGAGTGCGGAGGAGGGGAAGAGAAGAGAGAGAGAGAGATAGGAAATGGGAGTGAGGGGAAGGATAATTGAGGGGGAGGAATAATGAGAGGGTGGGAGTGATGTCAGAGGGAGAGGACTGGGAGCAGGGGGGATGAGGAGAGAGAGAGAGAGATGGGGGGGAGGGGACATGTGGAGTGGATAGTGGAGTGTAAGAGGGATGGGAGGGTAGGGAGGGTTCATCAGGTCAGTTTAACAGGAAGGGGTGAAATCCTGTGTATGTGTATGTGTATGTGTGTGTGTGTGTGTGTGTGTTCTGCATGTCTTTATACAAGTGCCTGTCCGGTGTTCTGGTGTGTGTGTGTTCATGCAAGCGCAGTCCTTACTGCCCAAGTACTGGATACATATGTACCTGATCGCTTGGTTCCTCACTGCACTGTCTTGTGTTGCTTAAAATTAACCTTCACTTTTCTGAAAAACTATGGCCTCAATCTACTGTGTTTGTGTGTGTGTGCCTAATGTGTGAGCCACGTGTCCACACTAGTTACCTCTCATTAACTGCTTTACTCTCCTACACCTCAGTAAATTCTATTAAATGCTAGTAGTGCTGCTTATTCTAATTCTGATAACTCCAGGAGAATGACCCCCAGTTTCCAGCTAGAGACTGGTTCTGTTGACCTCATGCAACTGAACTAGGTGAATATTACTTGCGGCTGGCAGTGGAGTGGTCACGTTGCCAGTGTGTCCAGTACCTGGGTCCCGCCTAGTTGAAGATGCTTGATGCTTCTCTGTAATTTTTTTTACTACCTTCCTGTAGGCACTGTAGTCACTAGCTCATCTAACTTTTTCACTGCACTCAAGGTATTTAATGACACATCTATACTTATCTCCCTGGTCTTGAGTCGCACTTATTCTTCAAATACTCCACTATGTAATGTGTGGCACCACTATTTAGGCCTGGTACATAACCGTTCCCCTTCCTTGATCCAGGCTGGCACTTAACAATTGGCACTATTTTCTATGTTTTCTCTTCTGTGATCACTTATATTTCCTTTTTGCTGGGTTTAAGTGATTATATGCACTCTTATGCTTGCACACGCCTATATCCCACACTCTGTTCCCTATGGTACAGTCAGAAACTACCGGCAATGTGTGTTGTGTGTGTGTGTGTGTGTGTGTGTGTGTGTGTGTGTGTGTGTGTGTGTCCGTCCATACATACCTTTAAGAAGAGATATGATAAGCCTCTTGCAGCTGGGAGTGGACCTAGCAGCGACCAGCAACTACATATAGGTAAATATACACACACACGCGCGCACTGTTCTTTTAAAAAAAAAATCCATTATTTTACATAAAATAACTGCAGTAACACATTGAAAACACAACAAAAGATGCCCCGTCTAACTTCAACGGAATGACACCCGGCACTGACACTTGCCACTCTACTTCATAAAGAAGTGTACTGAGCAGAGTGTTCTCTGCCGCCGCCGTCATATTTCACTCAGTCAGCACTTAAAACTTAGAGTCTGGGAACTGTTCTAATAACACTTCGTTCACCAGCCATTAAAAGCCTGTATCCTCGCCTGCTTTTAACATTTTATAACTGCTCCTCACTGATACATAAATAAAATTTTCCTTATATAAATAAATGCTTCAAATGTTGCTTTTCAAAAATATCATTTGTCCTTCAAACTATTCAGGATTTCTAAAACCACAGAGAAAATCATCTTAAAAGTTATGCCTAGAGGCAGAGAGACAGAAAAGAAATATAGAAATTGGTATCACATACACGAGCTAGTGGAGACCCAGACCATGTTTGACTTTTTAAATGAGCCTCCGTTGGATAATAATGCCCGCATTTCCGTTTTCTATTTACTTTGATTTTTATTTATTATTTTACCCTCTCTAAAGGGGAAGTCTTGATCCGAGGAACTGGAGCTACCCCTCCCTCTGATCTTCCTCTTAGATCAAACGTGATAACCTCCCTTCCCCCCCTCCTCAATCATTGCATGGTTCATACGGGTTTAGCGCTTTTACACCTCTGCAGTTTCTGTTGCTTCCTCTGACTGCAGAAGCTACTGTCTACGTGAAACGTTTTGTAGTAAAAGATATCTGTCTGTTGTTGATGTGTCTTACTGGTCACTGTTATCAACAGTAACAGTAAAGACGTCGATGACAAATTCATATCTCATAAATCCACATCCCTGAATCCATATCCATGTCCACTAATCCATATTGTGGAAAATTACATTTATCTGAATGTATCATTATGTACATAACAGTAAATGAACAAAGATAATTATTATTTATCAGTTAGACAAGTAGGAATTTGGGACACCTAGGTCGCAAAAATGTCCCCCTTCGATACCTACCACTGTCATATCCACAGTTGCTCTAGACCTATTACTTACAAATAAAAAATACATCACCAGGAATGCTGCTAAATATATAAATTTGTGGACTGTATATTAAATTAAAAAATGATTATATATATACATACATACATATATATGTATACATATATATATATATATATATATATATATATATATATATATATATATATATATATATATATATATATATATATATATATTATATATATATTATATATATATACACTTTACATAACAGAAGAATATATCTTAATCATAACACTCACCAATTTGACTGGAGGTTAATGTGTCATGTACAGGACCCCCTCTTTTTCTTACATTTATGAAAAATTTACTGGCCAGAATTTAAATATAAATTAGACAGCTTATCTGAGGTTCCTGGAGTTGTCCTGTCCTGTCGCCTGATATCTCAAGTTATGCAGGAATGCACATCCAACAATTTCGTCTCCTATTTGAGAGGTGTGAGCCCAATTTTAACCTCTAGAGCACGAACAATTCTTCCCATTATCACAATGTCTGTTCAATCAAAGAATAATGGCGACTGTCCTTCTGTGCAGGCGCAGCTTCCCGTTTTCTATGACATAAATATTATTAAATACAGTATGGTCATCTATTTACATATAACTACTGTATTTCTGGAAAATATATACAGTATTTTCCACACTGCAGCCAGGCGGAGTTCATTGCTAAATGGCTCAAATTGCTCATTTGGCAATGGTGGAGGACCTGGGTACATATAGGATCTGGCATCCACACGGCGACATATTACACAAGATTTAATCACCCTTTTTACACTTTGCCGTCCTTGTGGAATCCAGAAAGTTTCCCTAATACAATTTAAGGTATCTTGTACCCCACCATGCATTACATTTTTATGGGTATTCAGAACAATCAAATTTGTTAGATGATGAGTTTTGGGCAGTAAGATAGGGTGTTTAGCATAATCACCAATTCAGCATTTTGTAACCTACTCTGCCACCTAATTACACTGTTCTCTTAAATACAGCCCAAATTTCTCTATTATGGAACCTTTCACAATTTTTCTTTCCATCATCAATTTAATCTCATTTCCATAGATTTCTCCTGTACCCTCTTTATCAAAATTCAAGAGGATGTGAAAATTTTAATGAAATATTCATCTTGTTTAGAAATTTAAACACCAACTTAGTTACATTGATTAGTTTGGGTAAAGAAGAATACCTATTTATATCAATGGCTAAGGAAGGACAAACAATTGGAGCGGTGGTCACAGTAATTTCAACAGGAGCAATATACGCCTTTTGTACAGGCCAATTAGCTTTATTCACCAACCAGCTCGGTCCTTTAAACCATGATACAGCATTTACAAATTTAGCATAAGATAAACCTCGAGACAAGAAATCAGCTGGATTCTCCTCACCAGGTATATGATTAAATGTTAACATATGCTGACCCAAACTATTATACTTCTCTTGCTTCTGATTAATTTCAGCGACTCTGTTTTGTACGTACACAATTTTACCGTTTCCATTATGAATCCATTGTAAGGATACCTCATTATCAGACCAAATTACAGTGTCGCTAATATTTATCTCCTGCAACTTATTTCTTATATAATTAGCTAATTGACACCTACATAAATGGCTGTTAATTCCAACTGAGGTAAGGTACGTGATTTAATTGGAGATACTTTGGTCTTAGACATAACAAGAGAAATAACACTATTACCTTGAAGGTAAGCAACTGCTCCATATGCCAATTTTGAAGCATCACAAAAAATGTGGAGTACATTGTTCCCATTTGGATTGGCCACCTGGCGTGGGAACACCAACATTGGAATTTTCTCATAATCACCAATTCATCCCACCTGTTAATGAATTCCTCATGTAGAATTTCATCCCAAGCACATTTAAGTTTCCATACTTCCTGTATTAATAATTTCCCTCTTATAGTAAGGGGTGACACTAAACCTAGTGGATCAAAACATTTGGAAACTTCAGCAAGCAAGACTCTCTTAGTTAATTTATTGGGCATACTGTAATTATTAGGTTTTAACATTAACAAATCTCTCTCAGTATCCCAAGTTAATCCCAATACATTACTACATTTTGGCACTTTATCTCCAGGGAAATCTTTACTTATTTTGTCCTTTAATTTGGACGAATTACCATTCCATTCTCTCAGAGGCATATTTGCACTTTGCATCATTTTATTAGCCTCTCTGTAAGTCATTAACAGCTCATCTTCAGTTGACGTCACACCCAGGAAATTGTCCACATAAAATTGTCTGCTCATTACTTTACTCAATGGACTTTCCATACGTTTAAGGTGTGCATTTATCGTCGCTTGAAGTAGGAACAGACTGGATGTAGCACCAAATAATATGCTCCTAAAGCGAAAAGTTTTCAGAGGGCTAAGTGGGTCAATAGGATTCTCAGGCTATAAGAAGCGGGTACAATCCAGGTCAGCCTCTTGTAAACCCACTCTTAGGAAAGCTTTACTTATGTCAGCCGTAAAGGCATAATGCTTCACTCTGAAATTTAATAAGATATCTCCTAATTTTTCCGTCAACGACGGACCTGTCATCAAACAGTCATTTAAACTAGGTACATTTTTGTTACTCCTGGCACTACAATTAAACACAATTCTCAGAGGAGTGGTCTTAGAATCCTTCTTCACTCCGTGATTTGGCAAATAGTGACCATAAATTTTGGCTTGCTCAGGAGGTGCCTCTTCTATAAATTTATTAATTACCTGCTTAACAATTATATCATTATAGGTAGTTAACAATGCTGGTGTCTTACTCAGTTCGCGGAGCTGAACCTTTAATTGTCCGTATGCCATTCTGTAATTAGTGGGCAATTCTGGTTACTTCAGTCTCCATGGAAGTCGTACCCAGTATTGTCCAGATTCAAATTTTACATCTCTCAGGTATTGCTCCTGAGTAAAAGAATCGTCTTGACTTACTTCATTTACATTTATTCCAATGCTGTCTAATTCCCACAATTTATGCACTAGCTCAACACCATCCTCTATGGAAGAATTATACTGGGGTACGATTTCATGAGTAAGATACACAGTTATGGTATTTGTAGTTTCCTCTAGTCAGGAATTATTATTATGAGGAATCCTACCATACATTACATGGCCTCCTGCAGTCTTCAAAAGGGTGACACCACATTTCTTTACCATACCCTTTACAAAGGAGGCATAATAGTCACTACCTATCAAAATATTTATTGGGCCTACAGAATCATCACTTACCCCAGAAGGTGCTAAATTTACATTATTTGAAAGTCTTTCTGTAGCTTTACTAAGCCCTACTGTAGATATTTTCTCTGGAAGTATATCTACAATTACTGCATTAACACGTTTTTTCTCATTGCCCAACCTGACAGTTACATAAACAGTGTCATACAATTGAGCCCTTTTATCCGAGAGAAAACCAGATAATTTTAAGGTTGTGGGATCTCCCATCTGTACTTTCATACCATCAAGACATTTATGTTTTATGAAAGTACGTTGGGATCCTTGGTCCAATAATGCATTTACATTTTTTTATTTACGCCTTTTATCATCAATTTTTACCTGTAACACAGGTAAGGCTACTTCAGCAAAACCATCATTATTAACATTAGCAGCAATTTTTACATTAGCTACTGTTGTGTCAGGATTGTCAACATTATCATTATTATCAACATTATCATATAGACCTTTACACATGACTATATGGTGTCTTCCTTTGTGACATTGATAACAGAAGCTTAATTTGGCATAACAGGCCCGGTGGCCTGGTGGCTAAAGCTCCCTCTTCAACACGAGGGCCCGGGTTCGATTCCCGGTGGTGGAAAATTTCGACACTTTCCTTACATCCTGATTGTCTGTTCAACTCTAGCAGCAAAATAGGTACCTGGGTGTTAGTCGACTGGTGTATGGTCGCATCTGGGGACAAGATTAGGACCCCTGATGGAAATAAAGTTAGACTGTCTCGAATGACACATGAACTTTTTTTGAGTTATCCTGGTGGTAACCCTTCGGGCTTACAAAAATCGAACGAATCTTATCTTATCTTTATCTTAAAATTGTGATTACCCATAACATCTGATACAATCTAGTCAAGTTCCTCCAATCTTCAACTTATCATTCCATGAATTGCATGCATTGCAATTCTTAGAAAAATAGTACCTTGCAGAAGAGACAATCTTCTTTGATGTATTTTTATTAATGGTCTCTTAGGAGGGTATTTATTCTTCTTACCTTGTTGGAGAATCATATTTCTGATTCTGCTATTTACTGCATCATGCAACCTACTTTTTAGGAAATGAAATTTGATCATTATCCATTGGATAATTTTTCATTCGTGAAACTTGATGAGATTTCTAAGAGTTTTTATGTGTTGCATCTTTAAAATGAGTTAAGTGGCTGGTCTGCACTGACAATTAATTCTTGTAAGACCTAGTCTTATTTCCTACAGATCAAAATAACACCTTTTGGTGACATTTGTTCGGTTTCATCAGATGTTTATAGTTTAATTTTATTCTGTACCATGGCACTCAATAACCAATCTGATTTCCTTCAGATTATATTTGATTATTATAGTTTTCAGTGCTCTACCAGTCTTAACTCTAAACTGCTTGTAAACCTTAGTAAGTGTGATCTGGATGATTTTCAAATTAACAAGATATTTCACTAGTATCACCTACTTTGTTCTTAATTCCATAAGTGACTTTCAATCAAGTCAACTGCTCCTTGTAAGAGTCATCTACATTGGTAAGCTTGCTATGAGTATGTGAGCATACTTCCTCTTACCTTCTTTAGGTAAAATAATTTAGTTACAAAGGCTAGGTAACTCCTGTCATGCACAGACTGCCTTTTAAAAATTGTACCAAACTTCCTTAGTTTTCTCTAGTACTTAATACAGGTAAAACACAATTCTGGGAGTTTTGGCAAACATTTAATTTGTTGGGCAGACTGATAACCTGCCCTGGTTATCATTCACATTTATAATTTATTCAAGGCCTGGACTTTTACAAGAAAGAATCTTATTCCTTAATATAATTAGTAATTCTGATTTATCATGAGATATACTTCATGTCTTCATCTACACAGTTTACTAATTAAATATCCTCATATTTGTTGTAATATTAATTTGTATGAATCATATTCTATTCCCATCAAACACTAAATACAATTTTAAATCATCATATTCACAGTTTCTTGATTCATTAATTCATTACATGACCGTTTTCTAGCCTGCAGTGATGCTTTCTTTGCTCTTACATTCCATATGTTTGACTTCTATTAATTTCCTCAGTTGTTCGCCATGATGCAATGTATTAAATTCAACTTACAACTGATATATGTACATAATAATGCAAATTTATAAAGTGAAATGATTTACAATCTTCCTTGAATAAATCCTAGCTACATTTAGCTTAACATTACAATAAGAAATATTATTTAAATATTAAATTTGTACATTAATACAAACCTTTATGCCAGCTTGGTTATCAAATTATATATTATACAAATTAACATAAATCCTTGCAGAATTTCATAGCAAAGTATAATATTATACACTATTATATATATTAGCTACACTTGCTTATCAATTACACATGCACTGATATTTAAAACTGGCAAATTGTCTTTTTCAAATTAATATTGTACAAATACATTAAAATAATCAGCCACTTTGGTTTGCAAAATTAATTTATATGCATTATTGTAATTAGCACATTGGCTTACAATTACACTACATTTTTACACATTAAATAATCTTTAGCCAACTGACTTACCAAATTTAATATTGTCAATAATTTAATCCACTACACATTAAGTAAATTTGTGAACTTAAACCTCCACCCCTTCTCATTTCAATTAATTATTAAGTAAATTAAATAATTTTAAAGACTTATAATTACCTCCCGGTTTAAGAAGGGCCAACGGGGAAAATTTAATGGGAAAATTACATTTTTTGAATGATTATTTTGTACCTAACAGTAAATAACAAAATAATTTTTATTTATCGTTAACAAGTGGTTTGGGAACCTAGGTCGCAAAAAATGTCCCCTTCGGTACCTACCACTGTCATTCCACAAGTTGCTCGGACCCATTACTTACAAATAAAAAATACATCCCAGGAATGCTGGTAAATATATAAATTTGTGGACTGTATATTAAATTAAAAAATGCTTATATATATATATATATATATATATATATATATATATATTATATATATATATATATATATATATATATATATTAAAATATATATATATATATTATAAATTGTCGTGCCGAATATGTAAAACTGGTCAATTAGCAAGAACTCATTTAAAATTAAGTCATTTCTGAAATTTTCTTTATACGTTTAAAGACATATTTTTTTCATTAATGTTAATGAAAAAAAATTTTAATTTTGCACCAAAAAAATCTTAGAAAACTTACCTAACCTTATTATAAAAAGAACAATTTATTTTAGCCTAACCCAACTAAATATATTTTAGATTTGTTGACAGTAATTTAATACTAAACAAACACAGTGAAATATATTTTTTTCGTCAGGCTCAGAATGATTTTGGCGAAATTATTGCATACACAAATTTTCACTTGTCCTACATGGCAAGATGAGCGTTGCTATTTAAGAATATATCTTAATGTAACACTCACCAATTTGACTGGAGGTTAATGTGTCATGTACAGGACCTCCCCTTTTGCCTACATTTATGAAAAATTTACTGGCCAGAATTTAAACATAAGTTAGACAGCTTATCTGAGGTTCCTGGAGTTGTACTGTCCTGTCGCCTGATATCTCAAGTTACGCAGGAATGCACATCCAACAATTTCGTCTCCTATTTGAGAGGTGTGAGCCCAATTTTAACCTCTAGAGCACGAAAAATTCTTCCCATTACTCACAATGTCTGTTCAATTCAAAGAATAATGGCGACTGTCCTTCTGCGCAGGCGGAGCTTCCCGTTTTCTATGACAATATTATTAAATACAGTATGGCCATCTATTTACATATAACTATTGTATTTCTGGAAAATATATACAGTATTTTCCACATATATCATTAAATCAGCATCCATATCCACAAATCCACATCCATAACAACGATATTTTAGTTCATAATGCAATGAACTCAAGATAAGTCGTAATAAAAGGAGATTACTATCAGCACCACGGTTACTGTCAGCACCACGGTTACTGTCAGCACCACGGTTACTATCAGTACCACAGTTACTGTCAGCACCACGGTTACTATCAGTACCACAGTTACTGTCAGCACTACGGTTACTATCAGTACCACAGTTACTGTCAGCACCACGGTTACTGTCAGCACCACGGTTACTGTCAGCACCACGGTTACTGTCAGCACCAACAGGTTACTGTCAGCACCCACGGTTACTCCCCCTTAGTACCACAGTTACTGTGCTCAAGCAGCACCCCGGGTTTCTGTCAGCACCACGGTTACTGTGCACCACGGTTACTATCAGCACTACGTTACTGCAGCCAACAGCAAACGTTACTGTCATACCACAGTTACTGTCAGCACCACGGTTACTGTCAGCACCACGGTTACTGTCAGCACCACGGTTACTGTCAGCACCACAGTTACTGTCAGCACCACGGTTACTGTCAGCACCACAGTTACTGTCAGCACCACAGTTACTATCAGCACCACAGTCAGTACTTTCAGCACCACGTTACTATCAGCACCACGATTACTGTCAGCACCACGGTTACTGTCAGCACCACAGTTACTGTCAGCACCACGGTTACTGTCAGTCACCACAGTTACTGTCAGCACCACGGTTACACCAGTTTCCCACAGGTTACTGTCAGCACAACGGTTACTGTCAGACCACAGTTACTGTCAGCACCTACGGTTACTTAAACCCGTTTCCACAGGTTACTGTCCCGCACTACAGGTTACTGTCAGTACCACATTACTGTCAGCACCACGGTTATCAATATCCAGTTACCCACAGTTTACTGTCAGCGCCAAAGGTTACTATGATTACCACGATTACTGTCAGCACCACGGTTACTGTCAGTACCACAGTTACTGTCAGCACCACGGTTACTGTCAGCACCACGGTTACTGTCAGCACCACGGTTACTGTCAGCACCACCGTTACTGTCAGCACCACGGTTACTGTCAGCACCACGGTTACTGTCAGCACCACGGTTACTGTCAGCGCCAGGTTACTGTCAGCACCACGGTTACTGTCAGCACCACGATTACTGTCAGCACCACGATTACTGTCAGCACCACGGTTACTGTCAGCACCACGGTTACTGTCAGCACCACGGTTACTGTCAGCACCACGGTTACTGTCAGCACCACGGTTACTGTCAGCACCACGGTTACTGTCACCCACGGTTACTGTCATGCGCCCGGTTACTGTCAGAAACCCACGGTTACTGTCATCCACCACAGTTACTGTCAGCACCACGGTTTTACTGTCGCACCACGGTTACTGTCAGCACCACGGTTACTGTCAGCATCAAGGTTACTGTCAGCATCACGGTTACTGTCAGCACCACGGTTACTGTCAGCACCATGATTACTGTCAACACCACGGTTACTGTCAGCACCACGGTTACTGTCAGCATCACGGTTGCTGTCAGCACCACGATTACTGTCAGCACCACGATTACTGACAGCACCACGGTTACTGTCAGCACCACGGTTACTGTCAGCACCACGGTTACTGTCAGCACCACGGTTACTGTCAGCACCACGGTTCCTGTCAGCACCACGATTACTGACAGCAACACGGTTACTGTCAGCACAACGGTTACTGTCAGCACCACGATTACTGTCAGCACCACGGTTACTGTCAGCACCAGGGTTACTGTCAGCACCACGGTTACTGTCAATATCACAGTTACTGTCAGCACCACGATTACTGTCAGCGCCACGGTTACTGTGAGTTCCACGATTACTGTCAGCACCACGGTTACTGTCAGTACCACAGTTACTGTCAGTACCACGATTACTGTCAGCACCACGGTTACTGTCAGCACCACGGTTACTGTCAGCACCACGATTACTGTCAGCACCACGGTTACTGTCAGCACCACGATTACTGTCAGCACCACGGTTACTGTCAGCACCACGGTTACTGTCAGCACCACGATTACTTTCAGCACCACGATTACTGTCAGCACCCGATTACTGTCAGCACCACGGTTACTGTCAGCACCACGGTTACAGCACCACGATTACAGTCAGCACCACAATTACTGTCAGCTCCATTGTTACTGTCAGCACCACGGTTACTGTCCACACCACGGTTACTGTCCGCACCACGGTTACTGTCAGCACCACGGCTACTGTCAGCACCACGATTACTGTCAGCCCAACGGTTTACTGTCAGAAACCAGGTTTAAATTGTCAAGCACCACGATTACTGTCGTACCACATTTTAGTGTCAGCACCACGGTTACTGTCAGACCGGCAGTTACTGTCAGCACCACGGTTACTGTCAGCACCACGGTTACGGGTCAGTACCACAGTTACTGTCAGCCCCAGGGTTTTACTGTCAGTACCACGGTTACTGTCAGCACCACGGTTACTGTCAGCACCACGGTTACTGTCAGCACCACGGTTACTGTCAGTACCACGGTTACTGTCAGCACCACGGTTACTGTCAGTACCACGGTTACTGTCAGCACCACGGTTACTGTCAGCACCACGGTTACTGTCAGCACCACGGTTACTGTCAGTACCACGGTTACTGTCAGCACCACGGTTACTGTCAGTACCACGGTTACTGTCAGCACCACGGTTACTGTCAGCACCACGGTTACTGTCAGTACCACGGTTACTGTCAGCACCACGGTTACTGTCAGCACCACGGTTATGTCAGCACTACGGTTACTGTCAGTACCACGGTTACTGTCAGCACCACTGTTACTGTCAGTACCACAGTTACTGTCAGCACCACGGTTACTGTCAGTACCACAGTTACTGTCAGCACCACGGTTACTGTCAGCACCACGGTTTACTGTTAGCACCACGGTTACTGTAAGCACCACCGTTACTGTCAGAAACCACGGTTACTGTCAGCCCCCACGGTTACTGTCAGAAACCACGGTTACTGTCAGCGCCAGGGTTACTGTCAGCACCAGGGTTTACTGTCAGCACCACGGTTACTGTCAGCACCACCGTTACTGTCAGCCCCCAGGTCACTGTCAGCACCACGGTTACTGTCAGCACCACGGTTACTGTCAGCGCCACGGTTACTGTCAGCACCACGGTTACTGTTAGCACCACGGTTACTGTCAGCACCACGGTTACTGTCAGCGCCACGGTTACTGTCAGCACCACGGTTACTGTCATCACCACAGTTACTGTCAGCACCACTTTACTGTCTGCACCACGGTTACGTCCAGAAACCACGGTTACTGTCAGCAATAAAGGTTACTGTCAGCATCACGGTTACTGTCAGCACCACGGTTACTCTCAGCACCATGATTACTGTCAACACCACGGTTACTGTCAGCACCACGGTTACTGTCAGCATCACGGTTGCTGTCAGCACCACGATTATGTCAGCACCACGATTACTGACAGCACCACGGTTTACTGTCAGCCCCACGGTTTACTGTCAGCCCACGGTTAAACTGTCAGCACCACGGTTACTGTAGCCCCAAGGGTTTCCTGTCAGA
>NC_069401.1:73279501-73311768 GCF_026875155.1 Cherax quadricarinatus | reverse complement strand
TTTTTTTTGGGGAAGGCCCTGGTTTTTGGCGGGTCTAGGTTGGCCCTTGGCCGGGTCTAGGCTTGTCTTGGTGGTCTAGGCTGGGTCTTGGTGGTCTAGGTTAAACTTGGCGGGTCTAGGGGGGTTTTTGGCTGGTTTTGGGCTAGTCCAGGGGGCTGGTTTTGGGGGGCCCTTTTGTTTGGTTTTTGGGCCGTTTCTTGGCGGGGTTGGGTGTTTTGGGTTTGGCCCTTTTGGGCCCAAAAACATCGAATAAAACTATGCTTTTTTTTTTTCCCTTTCGCTTGCCCTTAACTTATCCCCCCCTTACAATATACACTCCTTTTTCAGCAGGGCTTCTTGTCCATATGGGGGGTACCTTTTTTCCCAATATAATAAAATTTTAAAATTTTAATAATAAAAATTTAATAATAATAATAATAATAATAATAAAAATTTAATGTTTAACCCTTTTCCATGGCTTGTTTTTCCAAAACCCTTCCCCTTTTCCCCCAAAACTTGTGGAGGCATTTGATGGTTTCTTATCCCCTTTTCCCAGTTCAGTATTTAAAAACTAATACGATGGTTGCCTCCATAAATTCCTTGAAAATTCATTCAATTTTCCCCCGTTCCCCTCGGGTTTTAAAAAGTACTCTTCAACAATCTTAAAACACCTTTTGTACCTCCTTTTGGCCCCGGTCTTCTCTTTTCTTTCTGTCGGTCTTTTCTCCTCAACTAGATAGTAGGTTTACTTTCTCAAGAATTGCATTTTTTTCTTTTTCTGGGTCAGAGGGTTTCCATTCGGGGTTTTGTGGGGTTACCTCTCAAAAACTTGTTTTTGAAAATTCCCCAGGAAAGGTTTTTGGGAATTCTTCAAAGTACTGTTTTTAAATCTTAGGTATTATTTTTTAATATCAAAAGTTTTTGGGTTTTTTCTTCAAAAAGATATTGTGTGCTATCTCTCGTTTTTGTATTCCTTCTTTTAAGTTTTTGTTTTTCCCCAATCTCAGACATTGTTTCCATTTCTCAAAGATATTGGTTCCATTTCAGATTTTTGTTTCCCAAATCTTTCAGTTATTGTGTTCCATCTCTCAGATATTGTGTTCCATCTCTCAGACATTTTTTTCCCATCTTTTCCGGGGATTGTGTTCCATCTTCAGTTTATTGTGTTTCCTTCTCTCAGTTTTTGTTTTTCCTTTCTAAAATTATTGTGTTTCCTTCTCTCGACATTATGTTCCAGTCTCAGTTATTGTGTTATCTTACCCTATTGTGTTCTTTTTCGGGATTTTATGTTCCATGTCTCAGATTTTGGGTTTCCCAAATTCTCTAAAAGCTATTGGGGCCATTTTCGGGAATTGTTTTCCCCATTTCTCAAAATTTTGTGTTGCTTTTTCTGAAAATTTTTGTGTTCCTTTCTCAAAGATATTGTCTTCCATCTTCGGTTATAGGGTTCCATCTTCAGATTTTGTTTTCCCAATCTCTCAGACATTGTGTTCTATCTCTCAGACATTGTGTTCCTTCTTCAGTATTGTGTTCCATCTTTTGTTTGTTTTTTCCATTTCTCAGCATTGTATTTTTTCCTTTAAGTTTTTGGTTTCCCATCTCTCGATTTTGGGTGTTCCATCTCTCGTATTGGGTTTCCTTTCTTCAAAATATTGTGTTCCATCTTCGTTTATTGGTTCCTTTTTTCAAAAGAAAATTATTTTCCCATGTTCGACATTGTTTTCCCAAATCTCTCGGGATATTGTTTTTAAAATTTCCCCAGAATTATTTTCCCCAGTCTCAGACTTTGTTTTCCCCACCCTTCCAGAATTGTTTTCCATCTTTTCGGGGATATTATGTTCCATTTCTCAGTTATCATTTTCCCATGTTTTGGGACATTGTGTTCCTTCTTCAGTTTATTGTTTCCATCTTCCAGTTTATTGTGTTCCTTTCCCCTCAGACATTGTTTTCCCATTTTAAGAATTGTTTTCCATCTCTCGACATTGTTTTCCCCAATCTTTCAAATATTGTTTTTAATCTCTAGATATTTGTTCCTTTCTTCGGGACTTTGTGTTCCATCTTTTAAGACATTGTTTTTTCCATTTTTCAAATATTTTTGTTCCATCTTTCAGAATTGTGTTATCTCTCAGTTATTGTTTTTTAAATCTCTCGGGAATTGTGTTCCATCTCTCAGAAAATTGTTTTCCCATCTCCCCGTTTTTGTGTTCCATTCTCAGACATTGTTTTCCCTTCTCCCCAAATTGTTTTCCCTTTTTTCTCAGATATTGTGTTCCATCTTTAGGTATTGTGCCCATCTTTTTTCCAGATGGGGGTTTTCCCAAATCTTAGATATTGTGTTCCATCTTCAGATTTTGGGGTTTTCCCCATCTTCAGACATTGTGTTCCATTTTTCGATTTTTTTTCCAATCTCTCAAAAAACCTTTGGGTTTTCCAAATTTTTTCAGTTATTGGGGTTTTTAATCTTTTAAGTTTTTGTGTTCATCTCTCGGGACATTGTTTTCCCATTCTCGATATTGTTTTTCCATCTCTCGATTTTGGGTGTTCCATTCAAAGCTTGGGTTTTCCCAATTTTCAGGACATTCTGTTCCATCTTAAGACATTGTTTTCCTTCTTTCAGCCCATTCTGTTCATCTCAAAAGGACATTGTGTTCCTTTCTTCGATATTGTGCTACTTCTCTCAGATATTGTGTTCGTCTTTTAAGTTTATTTTTTTCCCATCTCTCGGATATTGTGTTAATCTTCAGATTTTGTTTTTTCATTTCTCAGTTTATGTTTTCCCATCTCTCAGTTATTGTTTTCCATTCTCATCATTGTTTTTTGCTTCTCGGGCCCCTTTTTGGTTTTCCACTCTCAGATATTTTTGTTCCTTCTCTCGGGATATTGTTTTCCCATCTCTCAAAACATTTTTGTTGCATCTAAAGATATTGTGTTCCAACTTCGACTTTTGTTTTCCAAATCTTTCAGATATTTTTTGTTCCATCCTCAGATTTGTGTTCTATCTCTCAGATATTGTTTTTCCTTATCTCAGCCCATTTTTTTTTTTCCCCAAATTTTTTTTGAAATGTGTTCCATCTTTCAAAACATTGTGTTCATCTTTCAGACATTGTGTTGTTCTCTCAGTATTGTGTTTATCTCTCGTATTGTGTTTCCATCTCCCCAGAATTGGTTCCTCTCTCAGTATTTTTTTTTTCCTTTCTTCGGGATATTGTTTTCCATTCTCAGATATTGTGTTAATCGAAAAATTTTGGGGTTTTCCTTTCCCCTTAGACATTGTTTTCCCTTTGTTTAGTATTTTTTTCCCAATCTCTCAGATATTGGGGGTTCCCTTTCTCAGGTATTGGGGTTCCATTTTCAGAAAATTTTTTTTCATCTCTGGGAAATTGGGGTTCCGTTTCAGATATTGTTTTCCCAAATTCTCGTATTGTTTCCATCTCCAGAAAATTTGGCCCAATCTCTCGTTATTGTGTTCCGTCTTCAGTTTACTGTTTTCCCGTCTTCAGTATTGTGTTCCCCATCTCTCGATATTGTTTTCCCATCTTCAGATATTGTTTTCCCATTTCTCGGGAATTGGTTCCGTCTTCAGACATTGTGTTCCCATCTTTCAGTTATTGGTTCCTTTCCCCTTCGCATTGTTTTCCCTTTCTCTCAGTTATTGTGTTCCGTCTCTCAGTTTACTGTGTTCCGTTTTCTCAGATTTGTGTTCCATCTCTAGATATTTTTTGTTCCATCTCTCAGTTTATTGTGTTCCATCTTCGGGGAAAATTTGTTCCATTCTCAGTATTTTTTGTTCCGTCTCTCAGATATTTGTTTTTCTGTCCCCTCGTTATTGTGTTCCATCTTTTCAGCATTGTGTTCATCTCTCAGATTTGTGTTCCATTTCTAAACTTTTTTGTTGATTCGGGATTTTGTGTTCCTTCTTTTCGATTTGTTTTTCCGTCTCTCAGAAATTGTTTTTCCATCTCTCGGGACATTGTTTTTCCCTTTCTTCGACATTGTGTTCCTCTTTCGGGACATTTTTTTCCGTCCCCGGATATTGTTTTCCCCAAATCCCCTCAAAAAATTGTTTTCCCATCTCTCGATTTTGTTTTTCCTCTTAGACATTTTTTCCCGTTCTCGGATACTGTGTTTCCATCTCTCGGGCCATTTTTTTCCGTCTCTCAATTTTTTGTTTTTTCCAAATCTTAAAAACTTTGTGTTCGTTTTTAAATTGTGTTCCATCTCTCAGACATTGTTTTTCCCTTTCTCTAAAGGATACGTTTTTCCATTCTCATACTTTGTTTTGGGCTATAAGTATGGTTCATCTTTTCGATATTGTGTTTGTCTTGGGTTATTGCTTTCCTTCTCCAGACATTGTTTCCGCCCTTCAGCATTTTTTTCCCATCTCTCAGACTTGTGTTCCGTCTTCAGATTTTGTGTTCCATTCTTCGACATTGTGTTCCTTCTCCAAAATTTTGGGTTTTCCCCCTTCCTGGGAAAATTGTTTTCCGTCTTCAAAATATTTTTGTTAAATCTCTCGCATTGTTTTTCCCGGTCTCTCGGGCATTTTTTTTGTCCATTTCTCAAAACTTTGTTTTTCCATTTACAGGAGGGTGGGGTTTCCTCTCTCGACTTTGGTTTTTCCATCTCTCAGACATTGTTTTCCCAATCTCTCAGGCATTTTTCCATTTTTTCAGATACTGTGTTCCATTCTCAAATTTTGTGTTGAACTCAGTTTTTGGTGTTCCTTTCCTCGGGCCCTTTTTTTCCCATCTCTCAGAAAAATTTTTGTTCCCCCTTCCAGCATTGTGTTCCGTCTCCGACATTGTTTTCCCATCTCTCAGACATTTTTTTTCCGTCTTTTCAGTATTGTGTTCCATCTCCGGGACTTTGGGTTTTCCATTTTCAGATATTTTTTGTTGCATCTTCAAAACATTGTTTTCCCGTCTTAGATACTGGGTTCCATCTCTCGGGAAATTGTTTTTCCCTTCTCAGTTATTGTTTTCCCCATTTTCTAGTTATTGTTTTCCGTCTCTAGTTTTTTGCTTTCCCAATCTCTCAGACTTGTTTTCCGTTCTAGACAGTGTTTTCCCATCTCTAGGATTGTTTTTCCGTCTCTAGATATTGTTTCCTTCTCAAAGGGAATTTTTTTTCCATCTTCGGTATTGTTTTCCCATTATCGGGATTTTTCTCTTCCGTCTCTAGATTTGAGTTCCATCTCTCAGACATTGTTTTCCCGTCTTTTCAGATATTGTGTTCCTTCTGTAGACATTGTGTTCCATTTCTGATTTTTGTGTTCCCTCTCTAAGACATTGTTTTCCCGGGTTTCGGGACATTGTGTTCCGTTTTCTAAGACATTTTTTCCATCTCGGACATTGGTTCCATCCCCAGCATTTTTTTCCCATCTTTAAAGACTTGGGTTTCATCTCTCAGAATTGTGTTCCGTCTCTAGACATTGTGTTCCATCTTCAGACATTGTGTTTTCCATCTCGGGACTTTGTTTTCCCTTTCTCCAGACTTTCGGGTTCGTTCTCAGCCCTTGTGTTCCATATTCAAAACATTGTTTTCCCTTCTCTCGGGACTTTTTTTCCATCTCTGGACTTTGGTTTTTTCATCTCTCAGCTTTGTTTTCCCTTCTTCGCTTTTTTTTCCGGGCTCTCAGACATTGTTTTCCCTTATCTAGACGTTGTGTTCCGCTTTCGGGAATTGTGTTCCACTTCGGCTTTTTGTTTTCCCCTTTTTGGGATATTGTGTTCCCCTCTAGTCTTGTGTTCTTCTCTCGGGACTTTGTTTTCCCATTTTTTGGCTTGTGTTCCATCTCTCAGACTTTGTGTTCCTTTCTCTCGGGTTTTTGGGTTTTCCCCATCTCCAAAAATTTTGGGGTTCCGTCTCTCGCATTGTGTTCCCCCCTCGGGAAATGGGTTCCATCTCTAAGTTTTGTGTTCTTTCTAGACTTTGTGTTCCATGTCTAAATTTATTGCGTTCTTTCTTTAAAGATATTGTTTTTCCCATCTCTAAAGATATTGTGTTAAAATCTTTTCAGTTATTGTTTTTCCCCTTTTCGATATTATTGGTTTTCCTGTTAAAGACATTGTGTTCCTTCTTAGATATTGTGTTCCTTTTCCGGGATATTATTTTCCATGTCTCTCCATTGTTTTCCCAAATCTCTCTGATATTGTTTTCCCAAATCTTAGATATTGTTTTCCCTTTTTTTTAGTTTCATTTTTAAATGTCTCAGGACATTGTTTCCCATCTTTCGGATATTGTTTTTCCCATATTTCGGGATTTTGTTTTCCCAAATCTCTCAGCCCATTGTGTTCCATCGGGTTAGATATTGTGTTCCCACTCTCAGATTTTTGTTTTTCCCAATCTCTCGGGCCTTGTTTTCCCCAATTCTTTCTGATTTTGTTTTTTCATCTCTCAGTTTTTGTGTTCCATCTTCGCCCTTTGTGTTCCATTTTTCAGTTTTTGTGTTCCTTTCTCTTGATTTGTGTTCCATCTTTCAGATATTGTTTTTCCATTTCTCAGTTTTTTTATTTTCCCTTCTCTCGGGCATTGTGTTGCATCTCGGGACATTGTGTTCCATCTCTGAGTTGTGTTCCATTGTTAGAAAATTTGTTTAAAATCTCTCACATTGTGTTCCCTTCTTTAGACATTGTGTTCCTTCTTTCGGGAACATTGTGTTCCATCTTTCAAACTTTGTGTTCATCTCTCAGATATTGTTTTCCATCTCTCAGATTTTGTGTTCTCTCCAAAATTTTGTTTTCCCCCTTTCTTCAGATTTTGGTTTTTCCGACTCTCGGGATATTTTTGTTCCACCCTCAGTTTATTGTGTTCCGTCTCTCAGTTTTGTTTTCCCATCTCTCAGATTTTGTGTTAATTTTCTCAGATTTTGGTTTTCCACCCCTCGGGAAATTGTGGGGAATCTCAAAACTTTGGGGTTCCATTCCCCCGAAAATTGTGTTATTTTTTAGTTATTGTGTTCCATCTTTCGGGGACTTTGTGTTGCATCTCAGATATTGTTTTTCCCCAAATCTAAATCCCTTGTGTTCCCATTTTTCGATTTGTGTTCCATCTCTCAAAATTTTTTTGGTCCATCTTGATATTGTTTTCCCTTTCTCTCGGGAAATTGTGTTCCTTCTTTCAGACTGGGGTTCCATCTTTTGGTTTTTGGGTGTTCCATCTTTCGGGAAATTGTGTTGTTTCTCTCAGATATTGTGTTCCATTCTCGACTTTTTGTGTTCCATCTTTCGGGACATCGTGTTCCATTTTTCAGACATTTGTGTTCCATCTTTCAGAATTGTTTGTATCTCCCCGACATTGGGGTTTCATTTCTCAATATTGTGTTCCATCTCTAATATATTGTTTTCCCTTTCTCAGACATTGTTTTCCGTTTTCTCAGATTTTTGGTTTTGAACTTTCAGTTATTGTTTTCCCAAATTCTCTCAGACATTGTGCTCCATCCTCAAATATTGTGTTGTCTCTCAGATATTGCTTTTCCGTCTTTTTGGATACTGTTTTCCGTCTTCGATTTTGTTTTCCATCTCACAGGACATTGTGTTCCATCTCTCAGATATTGTGTTATCTCTAGCTTGTGTTCTTTTCCCCAAAGGGCTTTGTGTTCCACTCCCCGACATTAGTTAGGGTCTCAAAAATTATTGGTTCCATCTCTAAACTTTGGGTGCTCCATCTTTTTCAGATATTGGGGTTCCATCTCTCAGACATTGTGTTTGTCTCTCGAATTGTGTTCCATCTTCAGACATTGTTTTTTGCGTCTCAGATATTGTTTTTCCGTTCCCCAGTTATTGTTTTCCCGTCTCTCGATTTTTGGTTTTTTCCTTTTTCTCAGACATTGTTTTCCCGGGTCTCTCAGATATTGTTTTCCATTTTCTCGGGACATTGTGTTCCGTTTTTCAGGTATTGTTTCCTTCTCCAGACATTTTTGTTTGTCTCCCCAGATACTGTGTTCCATTCTCAGATATTGGGGTTTCCATCTTTTCAGATTTTGGGTTTTCCATCTTTGGCCCTTGTTTCCGTCCCCTCAGAAATTGTTTTCCCATCTTTTGCATTGTTTTCCCTTTCTCTCAGATATTGTGTTCCGTCTCCAGAAATTGTGTTCCATCTCTCGGGGAAAATGCGTTGCTTTCAGTTTTGTGTTCCTTTTCCCTCAAAAATTTGTTTTCCGTTGTCATTTATTGTGTTCCATCCTCAGACATTGTGTTCCATCCTAAGATGTTGTTTTTCCCTTTCTCTCAGCTTTGGGTTTTCCCGTCTCAAAAATTTTGGGGCCCCTTCTCCAGGATTGGGTTGCATCCAGTTATTGTTTTCCCTTTCTCCAGTATTGTTTTCCCGTCTCTCAGATTTTGGGGTTTTTCCAATCTCAAAACTTTGTGTTCCCCCTCTCAGTTGTTTTTCCAAACTCTGGCATTGTTTTTCCATTCTCGGACTTTGGTGTTGGGTCTCTCAGAATTGGTTTCATCCCCGGGATTTTTTGTTTTCCCATTTTCTCAGACATTGTGTTCCATTTCCAGACTTTGGGTTTTTTCATGTCTCAGGACTTTTGTTTTCCGCTTAGACATTGTGTTAAATCTCTCGGGACTTTTGTGTTCCGTTCTCAGACATTGTGTTCCATTTCAGACATTGTTTTCCCATCTCTCAGCCCTTTTGTGTTCCCTTCTTCAGCCCATTGTGTTGTCTCTCAGAAATTGTTTTTCCCATTTTCCCCAGCCCTTGTTTTCCGTTTTTCCCAGACATTGTGTTCCACCCTCTAAGACATTGTGTTCCATCTCTAGAATTGTTTTCCAATCCCCTCAGACATTGTGTTCCCTCTCCCAAAGACATTTTTTTCCCGTCCTGATTTTTGTTTTCCCCATTCTCAGAAAAATTGTGTTCCTTTCCCCCAAACATTGTTTTCCCTTTCTCTCAGATATTGTGTTCCTTCTCTCAGAAAATTGTGTTCCCCCAATTTCCCAGCATTGTGTTCGTCTCCCAGACATTGTGTTCCATCTCCGGATATTGTTTTCCATCTCCGGGACTTTTGGGTTCCGTCTCCCAGACATTGTGTTCCATCTTCAGATTGATTTCCCATCTCTCAACTTTGGTTTTCCCCATCCCCCAGCAATTGTGTTAAATCTCCCCGGGACTTTGTGTTTCCCTCAGACATTGTGTTCCGTCTTCAGAATTGGGGCCCATCTCCAACATTGTGTTCGTCCCCCGGGAACATTGTTTTTTCCATCTCTCAGCCCATTGTGTTCCGTCTCCCCAGATTTTGGGTTTTTTCCCTTTTTTCGAAAATTGTGTTCCATTCTCGAATTGTGCCCATCTTCAGTTATTGTGTTCCGTCTCTCTGATATTGTTTTCGTCTCTCTGATAGGGGTTTTCCCGTCTCTCAGATTTTGGGGTTCATTCTAGACATTGTTTTCCCCATCTCTAGTAAAATTGTTTCCATCTCTAGACATTGGTTCTGTCTTTCAGGCTTTGTGTTCATCTGTCAAAACTTATGTTAGGTTTAAATTTTTTTGGGTTTTCCCATCTCTCATACTTTGTGCTCCATCTCTCAGAAAATTGTGTTCACCCTTTCAGACTTTTGTGTTCGTTCTCAGTATTGTTTTCCCCATCTCTCAGACTTTGTGTTGGTCTCAGTTTGGGGGTTCCGCCCTCTCAGTTATTGGGTTCGTCTTTTCAGTTATTGTTTTCCCATTTTTTGACTTTTGGTGTTCCGTCTCTAAGAAAAAGGGGTTTTTCCATGTCTCAGAAAAAAATTGTGTTCCGTTCTTTCAGGTTTTGTTTTCCCATCTCTCGGGGCCATTGTTTTTTCCGCTTCAGTTTTGTGTTCCATCCTAGACATTGTGGCCCATCTCTCAGGTATTTTTGTTAAAACCCTTCGGCTTTGTGTTCTTTCTCTCAGATATTGGGTTCCATTTCAGACATTGTTTTTTCCTTCTCTAGATATTGTTTTCCCCATCTTCAGCCCTTGGTTTGGGTCTTCAGTTACTGTGTTCCATCTTTCAGATTTGTGGTCCTTTCTCTAGTTTTTGTGTTCCTTTTCCGGACTTTGGGTGTTCCCTTTTCAGTTTTGGGGTTTTCCCGTCTCTAAGTATTGTGTTCCGTTTTTCTCTGACTTGGGGTTCCATTCCTGACTTTGCGTTGCATTCAGTTTTTTGGGGTTTTTCCATTTTTCGATTTTGTGTTCTTTCTGTCGTTATTGTTTTCCATCCCCTTCAGGACATTGTGTTCCATCTCTCAGATGTTGTTTTCCCACCTCTCAGACTTTGTGTTCCGTCCACAGATTTTGGGGTTTTCCCATTTTTCGGCTTTGGGGTTGCATCTCAGATTTTTGTTTTCCCAATTTTCTCAGATTTGTTTTTTCCGTTTCTAATTTTGTTTTCCCTTATCTCGGGACTTTGTTTTTCCCGTCTCTCAGACATTGTGTTCCATCTCTCAGACATTGTGTTCCATGTTTTCGGAATTGTTTTTCCGTCTTTTCAGAAATTGTGTTTCATCTCTCGACTTTTGTGTTCCATCTTCGCTTGTTTTCCATTTCTCAAAATTTGGGTGTTTCTTTATCGGGAACATTGTTTTCCGTCCTCGACTTTGTTTTCCCATCTCCCCAGACTTTTGTTTTTCCGTTTCAGACTTTGTTTTCCCAACTTCAAAAGATTGTTTCCCTTCTCTAAGCCCTTTGGGTGTTCCTTTTCAGAAATTGTTTTCCCCGTCTTTTCGACTTTTGTTTTCCCATCTTCAGACATTGTTTTCCCATCTCCCAACTTTGTGTTCCACCCTTTTTGACATTGGGGCCCATCTAAGATTTTGGTTTTCCCTTTCTCTGGGGACATTGTTTTCCCCTCTCCCGGGACATTGTTTTCCCTTTCTCTCGGGTTTTTGGGTGTTCCATCTCTCAGACATTGTTTTCCCATCCCCCCGGGACATTGTGTTTTTTTCCCCTCAGATATTGTGTTTTCCTTCTCTCAGAATTGTGTTCCTTTCCCCCAGACATTGTTTTTCCCGGTTTCCCGACATTGTTTTCCCATCTCTCGATTTAGTTTTCCCATTCTAAAGAAAATTTTTTTCCGCCCTCCCAGACATTGTTTTCCAATCTTCAGTTATTGTTTTCCATCTCTCGGGACTTGGGTTCCTTCCCCCCGGGCTTGGGTTCCATTCCGACATTGTGTTTTCATCTCCCAAAACGGGTTTTCCCATTCTCAAAAATTTGTGTTTATGTCCAAAAAATTTGGGGTTTTCCCGGGTCTCTCAGCTTTGTTTTTCCATCTCTGGGACATTGTTTTTTTTTCCGTCTCTCAGACATTGTTTTTCCATCTCTCAAAAATTTGTGTTCCACTCTCAGAAATTGTTTTTCCTTTCTAGAATTGTTTTCCCGTTTTCTCAGCATTGTTTTCCATTCTCGGGACATTGTTTTCCCGTCTTTCGGCATTGTTTTCCCAAATCTCTCAGACATTGTTTTCCACCCTTCTAAGATATTGTTTTCCCATCTCTCAGACTTTGGGTTCCTTCCCGACATTGTGTTCGTCTTAAGATTTTTGTTTTTCCTTCTCTCAGTTTTTTGGGGTTCCATCCCCCAGACGGGGGTTTTTCCATCTCTCGTTTTTGGGGTTTTTCCATCTCTCGGACATTGTGTTCCATCTCCAGACTTTGGTTTTCCCGTCCCCCGGAATTGTGTTCCTCTTTAAGATATTGTTTTCCCTTTCTCTCAGAAAAATTGTTTTCCCGTCTCCCGCCCATTGTTTTCCCATTTTCGATTTTGGGAGTTCCATTCTCAAAAACCTTGTGTTCTTTCCCCCAGAAATTGTTTTCCATCTCCCCGCATTGTTTTCATCTTTCTGACTTTGTTTTTCCGTCTTTCAGACATTGTTTTTCCATCTCCCAGCCCATTGTTTTCCCGTTCCCAAAATTGGTTAAACCCTCTCAAAAATTGTTTTCCGTTCTCGTTTTTGTTTTCCCTTTTTTAAAAAATATTGGGTTCCAATCTTCAGACATTGTGCCCCAAATTCTAAAGATATTGTTTTCCCGTCTCTCAGAAAATTTGTGTTCCCGTCTTCTGTTACTGGGGTTCCGTCTCCCCAGTATTGTTTTTCCATCTCTCAAAAATTGGGGTTTTCCATCCCAGATATTGTTTTTCCATCTTCGGGCTTTGTTTTTCTGTCTTCGGGGCTTTTGTGTTCCTTTCTGTCGACTTTATGTTACGTCTCAAAAAATATTGTGTTCCATCTCTAAAAACATTGTGTCCATCCCCAGATATTGTTTTTCCATTCTCTAAATTTGGGTTTTTCCGTCTCTAAGATTTGTGTTCCTTCTCCCCCAGAAAATGTGTTGCGTTCAGTTTTTTTTTTGGGTTCTCAGTATTGTTTTTCCGTCTCTAGTTTTTGTGTTCCCATTTCTCGGGGACTTTGTGTTCCGTCTCTAAGTTTTGGTTCCATGTCTCAGAAATTGGTTAGTTTTCAGGTTTTGGGGTTTTAATCTTTCAGACTTTGTGTTTGTTTTTCTCAGATCTGTGTTCCCTCTCTCGACATTGGGGGCCCACTCAGGTATTGTGTTCCATTTTGGGGCATTGTTTTTGTCTCTAGATATTGTTTTTCCCAATCTCTCGCCCTTGTTTTCCCATTTTCCCCGGATATTGTTTTCCCATCTCCCCCAAGACATTGTTTTTGTCTCTCAGAAAACTGTTTTTCCTTCTCTCAGACTTTGGGCGGCCCAAATCTTTTAAAATTTTTGTTTTCCCATCTCTCGGACTTTGTTTTTCCCGCCCTCAGAAAAATTTTTTGTTCCGTCTCTCAGATTTTTGTGTTGGGTCTCTAAGACTTTGTGTTCCACTCTCAGAAAATTGGGCTTTGGGCATCTCAGATATTGTTTTCCCAAATTTCTCAGATATTGTTTTCCCGTCTGCAGTTTTTGGTGTTCCATCTCTCGGGACTTGTTTTTCCATCTCTCAGTTTGTTGTTTTCCTCTCTCAGAATTGTGTTCCGTCTCACAGATTTTTTTGTTCCATCTTCAGGCATTGTGTTGCATCTAAGATATGGTTCCATCTCCCCAGATATTGTGTTCCTTTTTCTAAAGATATTGTGTTATACCCAAAAACAGGGGTTTTCCCGGGTTTCTCAGCATTGTTTTCCCAATCTCTCAGAAAATTGTTTTCATGTCTGGGAAACATTGTTTTTCCGTCTTCATACTTTGGGTGTTTTTCCCCAGACATTGTTTTCCCAATCTCCAGACTTTGGTTTTTCCCTTTTTCCAAAACTTTGGGGGTTTTAATTTTCCAAGACATTGTGTTCCGTCCTAAGAATTGTGTTCCATCTTTTGCATTGTGTTCCTTTCTCTCGGGCCCATTGGGGTCCCATTTTCCCAGAGATTTTTGTTCATCTTCAGTTTTTGTTTTCCCTTCTCTCGGGACATTGTGTTTCCGTCTCTCAGCCCTTTGGGGTTCCCATCTCTCGGGACATTGGGTTCCTTTCCCCCAGACATTGTTTTTCCCATTCTAAAAAATTTGTGTTCCATCCGTTATTGTGTTCCATTTCTCGGGTTTGGGTGTTCCTCCCCCAAAGACTTGTTTTCCCTTTCTATCAGATTTTGTTCCCATCTCTCAGACATTGTTTTCCCCATCCCCCAGACATTGTTTCCCAATCTCTCAGATTTTGTGTTCCTTCTTTTGGAATTGGTTCCATCTCCCGGGAATTGTTTTCCCTTTTCTCCCAGCTTGTTTTCCCAATTCTCTAGATATTGTTTTTCCATTCCCCGGGCCATTGTTTTTCCGTCCCCAGACATTGTGTTCCATCTCTCAGTATTGGGGTTCCCAATCTTCAGACTTTGTGTTCCATCCCCAGACATTGTTTTTTCCATTCTCAGGACATTGTTTTTTCATCCCCCAGAAAATTGGGTTTTCCCATCTCCCCGAAATTGTTTTCCCGTCTCTAAAGACATTGGTTCCTTTCCCCAGACATTGTTTTCCCGTCTCCCGGGGACTTTGGGGGGTTCCATCTCTCAGATATTTGTTTTTCCATTTTCCCAGCCATTGTGTTCACTTCCCCCAGCCCCAAATTGGTTCCATCTCTCGACATTGTGTTTTCTTTATTTTCAGACTTTGTGTTAAATCTCTCAGCCCATCGTTTTTAATTCTTACACTTTGGGTTTTTCATCTTCGGGGACTTTGTTTTCCCTTTCTCTCAGACATTGTTTTTCCTTTCTCAGATATTGTGTTCCATCTCTCGGGACTGGTTTTTCCTTCTAGATATTGTGTTCCATTCTAAGACATTGTTTTTCCCATCTCTAAAGACATTGTTTTCCCGTCTCCCCGACACTGTGTTCCATCTCCCAAAAACGGTGTTCCGTCTCTCAGATACTGTTTTCTCTCATTCGGGTATTTTTTATTTCCCTTCTTTAAACAAAGTTACACGCAGGAGAAAAACAATTGTTAAAATTTTAAAACAAAATTCCTTTAAATGTCTGAGTAAAAAGGGTTAAAGCGTTTTTGGGGTTAATGTTTAAAAAGAGGTTTTAAACTTTTGCTTTACGATTCTTATATATCAAAAAGTCTTTTACTTGAAAAATTTTAAATTTTTGTTTGTTTTTTAGGATTTATTAGGTAATTTGAAGGGAAGTCCCGGGGACCATTGGTGGTGGATGTGGTAGTGGGAAGACGGGGGTTTAGGAAAAAAAGGCCTTTGGGTTTGGGGATGGGAAAGGAGGGGAAAGGGGGGTTTCCCTTTGTGTTGTGGGGCGTGGGGTGAGGGGGTGGTGGTGCTGGGAAATGTGGTGGTGTTGGAGTGCGTTGGTGGCGGAAATAAAGTGATAGTTTTAGTGTTTTATGGTGGTGGTTTAAAATTTTTTAAGGTTGTGGAAATTTTAGTGAAGATGGAGGGGTTTGTGGTGATGGGGGGTTAGTGGGGGTGGAGTGTTTATGTGGTGGTGGGTGTGGTGGTGGTGGAGTGTAGTGGTAGTGGGGGGTTAAAGATGAAGGGGGTTTGTTTATTTGGGGGTGGGAGTTATAGTGGGGGAGGAGTTTTTGGTGGTGGTGGGGGTGTGATGGGGGTGGAGTGTGAGGTTTGTGGAGTGTAGTGGGGGTGGGGGGAGTGTGATGGTGGAAAGAGTGGAATGGTTTTTGTCCCTTTGATAATTGGGGGTGGTGGGTGGTTGGGGGAAAGGGGGGTTGGTGGGGGGTTGGGGGAGTGTTTTATGGTGGGGTTTTGGAAATGTGTTTGGGGGTTTTTTTGGGTGGGGGTGGGGGTTTTTTAGTGTGGTTTGGGAAATGGAGTTTTAGTGGTGGTGGAGTTTTGTTGTGGTTGGAGTGTAGTGTTTGGGGGGAGTGTGGTGGTTTGGGGGTGGAGTGTTTATGGCGGTTTGGGGTGTGATGGGGTGGGGGGCATTTGGGGGGTGGAGTGTGATGGTTTAGGGGGTTTAGTTTATGGTGGAGTGTTTATATGGGGGATTGGATGGTGGTGGAGAGTGTGGTGGGGGAGTGTTTTGGGGGGAGGAAAAGGGGGTGGTGGTTTTTTGTTTAGTGGGGGGTGGAGTGTTTGGGTGGTGGTGGATGTAAATTTGGGGGGAGCGTGTGTTGGGGGGAGTTTTAGTGTTTGGTGGAGTTTCAGTGGTGGTTGGTGGGGATGGTGGGGGGGTGGGTGTGGGTGGTGGTGGGTCTTATGGTGGAGTGTGGGGTTTGGTTTGGGGTGTGGGGGTGGGGGTTGTAGTTTTTTGGGTTTTGTGATGATGGGGGAGTTTTAGTCGTGGTTTTTAGTTTTGATGGGTTTGGGGGTTTTGAGTGCGAAGGTGGTGGTGGAGTTTGATGGTGGTGGGGGTTTTACTGGTGGTGGAGTGTTATTGGGTGGGGGTGATGGGGGTGGAGGGTTGTGATGGTGGAGTGTGATGGGGTGGGGAGGGTAAAGGTGGTGGTGTTTTACGGGGGTGGGGGTGCAGTGGTGGAGTGTTTTAAAGGTGGGTGGGGTGTAGTGATGGTGGAGTGTGTGGTGGGGAAATGTGGAGGTGGAGTTTTGAGGTGGTGGTTTGGGTTGTTTTTGTGGGGGCTGGAGTGTGATTGGTGGGTGTGGGTGGGTTTAGTGTTTTGTTTTTTTAGGGGTGTGTTTATGGTGGAGTGTGATTTGGGGGTGGGTGTGATGGTAGTGGAGTTTTTTGTGGTGGGGGTGGTGGGGGTGGAGTGTTTTGGTGCTGGAGTTTACTGGTGGTGGAGTGTCATTGAGGTGGAGTGTGATGGTGGTGGAGTGTGTGGGGGGGTTTTGAGTGTAGTGGGGGTGGAGTGTGTGGTTTGTGGAGTTTTGTGATGGTGGGGAAATGTGATTGGGGGTGGGTGTAGTGGGGTGGGGTATTAATGGTTTGGGGGGTGTCTTGAGGTGGGAGTGTGATTTTGGTTTGGGGGTGTGTTTGGGGGTTAAAAGTTTGTGGTGGTGGGGTGTGATGGAGTGGATTTTTGGGGAATGGTTGGGGGGAGGTGGGTTGGGGGTTTGTGGTTTCTGGGTATACTGGTGGTGGAAATGTCTTTTTTGGGGGAGTTTTATGGTGGTGGAGGTTTGTTGTAATGGTTTTTAGTGTGAAAGGTGTTTATGGAGTGGATGGTGGGGGTGGTGTGTACTGGTCGTGGGTACAGTGGTGGGGGTTTTGGGCGGTGTTGGGGGGTAGTGATGGGTTTAGGGGTTTTGGTGGTGGGGATTGTGAATTGTTTGGGTGGGGGTGTGATGGTGGCGGAGTGTTGTGGGTGGTGGAAATGTGAAAGGTGGGGGGATTTTAGTGATGGTGGAGTGTGATGGGGGTGGAGGTAGTAATGGTGGAGGGGTATAGTGGTGGGGGTGGTAGTGTGATGGTGGGGGGAGGGCGTGTGGTGGGGGTTTTGATTTTGGTTTGGGGTGTGATGGTTTGGTTTGGGGTGTAGTGATGGGGGGGAGTGTGTTGGTTTGGGGGTGGGTGTGATGGTAATGGACTGTAGTGATAGTGGAAATGGTTAAAGGTGGTGGAGTGTTTATGGGGGTGGAGTTGAGGTGGTGGACTGTGGGTTGGTGGGGAGTTTTAGTGGTGGTTTGGGGTGTGGTGGTGGTGGAAAATTTAAAGGTGGTGGGTGTGATGGTGGTGGTGGAGTGTAGTGGTGTTGGGAAATGTTGGGGGTGGTTTTGGGGGTGATGGGGGTTTGGTTTCAGTGTTGGGGGAGTGTGGTGGGTGGGGAATGTAGGAATTTTGGAGTGTAAATTTGGGGGTGGAGTGTGAGGTGGTGGTGATGCAGTGTGATTGGGGGTGGAGTGTAGTTTGGGGGGTAGGTGGTGGTGGTGGAGTGTTGGGGGTGGTGGGGGAAAATGTGAAAGGTGGTGGAGGTTAGTGGTGGTGGGGTGTGGTGGTGATGGAAAAGGGTGGATGGGGGTGTAATTGGGGGTGGGTGTGAAAGGGGGTGGTGGAGGAAAAGTGATGGTGGTGGAGTTTTATTAATTGGGTTTGGGGAGTGTTTATGGTGTTAGGTTGTGATGGTGGGAAATGTAGTGGGTGATGGGAGTGTATGGTCGTTTGGAGTGTAAAAATTTGGTTTGGGGTGGAGGGTGGCGGAGTTTTAGTGATGGTGGTGTGATGGTGGGGGGGTGGTGTGTGTGGGGGTGGAGTGTGATGGTGGTGGAGTGCCGTTGGTGGTGGAGTGTGATGGGGCTTTGGGGAATGTGGGGGGGCGGAGTGTGGTGGGGGGTGGAGTGTGGGGGTGGTGGAGTGTGTGGTGGTGGAGTTTTGTGGTGGTGGAGTTTTAGGGGTGGTGTAGTGTAGTGGTGGTGGAGTGTTTATGGGGGTGGAGTGTGGGCGGTTGTGGGGTGTAGTGGTGGTGGAGTTTTGGGGGGGGGGTTTGGGGTGTTGTGGTGGTGGAGTGTGATGGTGGTGAAAGTAGTGGGGGGTGCAGTGGGATAGTGGTGGGGGTATAGTGTGGTGGGTGACTGGTGGTGGGGAGTGTGGTGGTGGGTGGGGAGTGTGGGTGGTTGTGTAGGGTAGTGGTGGTGCAGGTGAAGGTGGTGGAAATATGTGATGGAGTGCATGGGGGGGGGGTGTGATGGTGGTGGGGTGTGGTTTTGGTGGGGGTGTGATGGTGGTGGAGGTGTTGATGGTGGGGGGGTTGTGGATGGTGTTTGGGGGTAGTGGTTTTGGGGTTTGTGTAGTGGTGGTGGAAATGTGATGGTGGGGGGGGTGTGATGGTGGTGGGTGTGATGGTGGTGGTAAAGAGTGAGTTACTCTGTTATGGTTTTATTTTTGTGTTTTTCATTATTGGTTTATTTCTGCTGTTATACTGAGGGAAGCGTTGAACTGCGTGTTGTATTAACTTTTTGGTAAAAAATGTAGGTGTGGTACTTGTTAGTCCCATTTCCCTATTATCCATTTTCCCCTTTTTTTACATAGTTTTTAGAATAGAAAATTTTCCAAATTTTTATGTAACCCACCCCTCCCAAATCACACAAAAAGTTTGAAACAAATGTCCCAGAGTTAGGGGTAGTCCTATGAGGAGGATTAAAGGGAAAATAAACTGACGAGCAAGAGGGGGGGGAAAAGGATGCATGTAAGACTTGGGAAAATACTTAGAGGAATTCACAAGTCGATAAGGGCAAAATTTTTCGGAGATGGGACCCAGAAAAAAGGGACCAAAACTGAAGTGAAGACTCATATGAGTCACAGAGATCTTAGGAAATCTTCTTATTATGATTTGTCAGGAAGTGGAACAGTCTGGGAGCGATTAGGGGAGGCGGGATCCAGCATCTATAAGAAGGGGTATAAAAACCTCAGGGAGAAGGGGGATTTAACCCTGTAGCGACGAGTAAAGAGGGCGGGCAGGGCTATGTTTCGCACTGCAACCCATTGGGGTGGTACACCACACAAACACACACACACACACACAACAGGAAAAGGGGGTGGAACACCTAGAAAGGGAAAATGATTAAAACAACAGCACCAGTGGTTTCAGGGCGGGAAATCCTGTGTCACAAACCCTACTGGGTTTATGACATGGTGACAGAGTAAGACAAGAGAGAGAGGGGGGGTGATTGCATTTTTTTGGACGAAAGAAGGCTTTGCACAGTTCCACAAAAGAGATTGGTGCAAAAACTGGAGGACCAACGGGGAACAGGGAAGGGACTACAATGGTAGGGAAAAAACTTTTCGGAAGACAGCAGCGAGTCTGGTACGTGGGAGGGGGTCCCCGAGTGGGCACCTGTGACCAGCGGGGGGGCCCGCAGGGGTCAGTCCCGGACCATGCTGTTTTGGTATTTGTGAAAGCATGACGGAAGGATAACTCTGAGGTGTCCCTGTTTGGATGCGGAAGTTTATGAAAAAGAATACACTCGATCGAAAAGGCAGAACTAAAAGGGATCTACGGCTGCAGAACTGGTCCCGCAATTGGTCCCGGGTTCAATCCCAACCAAGTGCAAAAATCATGAAGATTGGGGAAGGGCAAAAAAGGGCCCCCAGACGGAGTCAGTCTAGGGGGGCAGAACACAAACCCCATAAGGAAAGATCTTGGGGGGGTAATAACACCGGCACATCCCTGAAGCGCACACAACCAAATAACTGCTGCAGCTTTTTGGGCGCCTAGAAACCCAAACAGCATTCCGACATCTAATGGAATCGTTAGGACCTGACCCTATACGTTAGGCCCCTATTGGGTATGCGGCCCAGTTTGGAACCCACACCCCAGCCAAGAACGTAAAGAAACAAGAAAGTGCAAAGGTTTTTCAAAAACTAGTCCCGATAAGAGGATGTCCTACGAGGAAGGTTAAGGGAAAAAACCCGAAGACCTGGGGCAGGGGAGATAGGGGGGGGATGATAACAACATACAAAATACTGAGGGAATTGACAAGGGGGGCAAAGAAAGATGTTCCGAGATTGGGCCAGTAACAAAGGGGGAAAAGTTGGAAACTAAGCCAGTGAATCACAGGGATGTAGGAAGTATTTCTTCCGCCAAGATAGTCAGAAGTGGAAAAGTTTGGGGAAGCTGTGTGGAGGCAGGATCCATAATAGCTTTAAGCAGAGGTATGAAAAGCTCACGGTCAGGGAGAGTGACCCAGTGCGATCAGTGAAGGGCGGGGCCCGGAGCTCGGGCTCGACCCCGAAACCCCAAAAGGTGAGTAAAAATAGGGGATACACACCAAAGGGGACCAACCCATTTGAGATCGCATTTAACCACCCAGCACACTGGACAATATTGACGCCCCCCAAGCAAAAGTTTTTCCCGATAAGGAGCCAAACTTTAGGAGGTTGGCATTACACTCCATCCCCCCAAGAGATTGAGGGGCCGCCTTTCGGGGGACCGTGTTTGGAATATTTAGCCCGCTTTTTAATCAAGTTGTAAAAATTTCTTGACGATGCATGCAGGGAATGAGATGGAAAGCTGTAAGCCACCTGCCTATAAGCTCGCTGCCTTGGATCAAAACGTCTAGCGTGAGCTAGACGCCAAGTTATTGATCCAGTGTATCACAGGCGGCAAAGCACTGCGTACCTTGTTCCAAGATTCGTAGGTTCGAGTCTCCTTGGGCCAGAGATCAGTGTCTGCGAATATATATATCTTTCTTTCAACACACCGGCCGTATCCCACCGAGGCGGGGTGGCCCAAAAGGAAAAACAAAAGCTTCTTTTAAATTTAGTAATATATACAGGAGAAGGGGTTACTAGACCCTTGCTCCTGGCATTTTAGTCGCCTCTTACAACACGCATGGCTTACGGAGGAAGAATTCTGTTCCACTTCCGCATGGAGGTAAGAGGAAATAAACAAGAACAAGAACTAGTAAGAAAAATGGAAGAAAACCCAGAGGGGTGTGTATATATATGCTTGTACATGTATGTGTAGTGTGACCTAAGTGTAAGTAGAAGTAGTAAGATGGGGTGTACCTGAAACCTTGCATGTTTATGAGACAGGACAAAAGACACCAGCAATCCTACCATCATGTAAAACAATACAGGCTTTTGTTTTACACTCACTTGGCAGGACGGTAGTACCTCCTGGGCGGTTGCTGTCTACCAACCTACAATAATATATATATATATATATATATATATATATATATATAATTTATATATATATATATATATATATATATATATAATTATATATATATATATATATATATATATGTCGTGCCGAATATGTAAAACTGGTCAATTAGCAAAGAACTCATTTAAAATTAAGTCCTTTCTAAAATTTTCTCTTAAACGTTTAAAAGATATATTTTTTTTCATTGATGTAATGTAAAAATTTTTAATTTTGGAACCACAAGAATCTTAAAAAACTTCCCAAACCTTTAAATTAAAACAAGGAAATTTATTTTACCCTAAACCCAAATAAATATATTTAAAGATTTTTTTATAATAATTTTTTACTAAAAAAAACCAACAGTGAAATATTTTTTTTCGTTGGGTTTCCCAGAATGTTTTTTGGGCAAAATTATTAAATTCCCAAAATTTTTTTCCCCTTTGACCTGTAGGGAAAGATGAACTTTGCTTTTTAAAGCCAAGATCGCAAATTCTGCCTATTCGGAAACGACATTTTTATATATATTTTATTTTATATTTTATATATATATATTATATATATATATATATTATTATATTATATATTTTATATATATATTATATATTTTGGAAAAACAACCACTCTGAAAAAATTTGAGAAAATTCCCAACCCGCTTTCGTGACTACTAAAATTATCAAGGAACTTGAAAGAAAAGGGCCCAAAAAGGAAGCTTTTAAAAGGGGTTCGGGCCCAAAACACCTCACTATCAGCCCCAAAACGGGTAAACCCCCTGACGGGGCGCCGGCCCCAAGGGAAAGGGGGTTTCCTTTGTAAAAACTCAAAAAACAAACTATTCAAACCCATGAAAAAAAAAAATTAAATTATTTGTCCATTTTGTATTTTTAAAATTTCCCCCCAAATTTATTAATTTAAATGGTTTAATTTATTTTATTTAATTTTTTAAAATATATATATTTTATATATTTTTATAAAAAAAATTTATATATTTATATATATATATATATATTTATATATTATATATTTATAATATATTATATATAATTTATATATATATATATTTATATTTTTATATATATTTAAAATATATATATATTTTTTATATATTTTTTTATATATTTTATATATATATTTTTATTTTATAAAATTATATAATATAATATTTTTTAAATATATATATATATATTTTATTTATATATATATATTTTTATATATAACCCGGGGCAAAATTAGGCAAAATTGCTTTCTTGGTTTAAATAGCAACGTTAATTTGCTATTTTAATAAAAGTAAAAATTTGTGTATTCAATTTTTTCGTCAAAATCATTTAAACCCTAACGAAAAAAAATATTTTCCGGTGTTTTTTTTGTTTTAAAATTTTTTACTGAAACAAACCCTAAAATATATTTAGCGGGTTTTTTAGGCTAAAATAAATTGTTCTTTTTTTAATAAGGTTAGGAAAAAGTTTTCTAAGATTCTTTTGGTAAAAAATTAAAATTTTTTTACATTAACATTAATGAAAAAAATATCTTTAAACGTATAAGAGAAAATTTTAGAAAGGGCTTTAATTTAAATGAGTTTTTGTAATTGAAAATTTTACATATTCGGCAGACATATATATATATTAAAAATATATATATTAATTTTTTATATTATAAATAATTTATTATATTTTTTTAATATATATATATATATATTATATTATATATAATATATATATATATATTATATATAATATATATAAAATTATAATATATATATTATACATTATAATATTATTATTATATTTTGTTGTGTTAGTTACCATTTGTCCTAGGGAATTGTCGATTGCATAAGCCCGTTGTATTTGCGAGTGTGTGTGTAGTGTGAGTGTGTGGCGCCGCGCGCGGGCGTGTGTGTGGTGTGTGTGGTGGTGTGTGTTGTGTGTTCGCGCGTGTAGTGGTATGTGTGCATTCCCCAATCGCACCACCCAATTGGGTTGCAGGGGTCGAGATCAGCTCCCCGGCCCCCCCCCCACTGATCGCTACTAGGTCCCCCCTCTTGCTTTGGCTTATGATACCCCTGGTTGTGTGTTGTGTGTGTGTGGTGTGTGTGGGTGTGGGGTGTGGTGGTGAGGGTGAGTGGTGTGTGTGTGTGTGTGTGTGTGTGTGTGTGTGTTGGTGTGTTGTGTTGGGGCGAGTGGTTGTGTGTGTTGTGTGTGTGTGTGTGTGTGTGTGTGTGTGGGTGGGGGGGAGTGAGTGAGTGAGTGAGTGATGGTGGGGTGTGTGTGTGGTGTGTGTGTTGCGCGAGTGAGTGTGTGTGTGTTGTGTGTGTGTTGTGTGTGAGGAGTGAGTGAGTGAGTGTGTGTGTGTGTGTGTGTGTGTGTGTGTGTGTGTGTGGTGTGTGTGTGTGTGTGTGTGTGTGTGCGAGTGAGTGTGTGTGTGTGTGTGTGTGTGTGTGTGTGTGTGTTGTGTGTGAGTGAGTGAGTGAGTGAGTGAGTGAGTGAGTGAGTGAGTGTGTGTGTGTGTGTGTGTGCGCGAGTGAGTGTGTGTGTGTGTGTGTGTGTGTGTGTGTGTGTGTGTGTGTGTGTGTGTGTGTGTGTGTGTGTGTGGTGTGTGAGTGTGTGTGTGAGTGTGTGAGTGTGTGAGTGTGTGTGTGTGTGTGTGTGTGTGTGTGTGTGTGTGTGTGTGTTTTGTGTGTGTGTGTGTGTGTGTGTGTGTGTGAGTGTGTGTGTGAGTGTGTGAGTGTGTGAGTGTGTGTGTGTGTGTGTGTGTGTGTGTGTGTGTGTGTGTGTGTAAGCTCTCTCGCCACCCTCGCTCCTAGACAAACATTCACTTCAGCTACTACGCTGGGTATTCTTCTACCCCCAACACCACCTACCAACAACACTTCTTTCTAAGTCATAGTGTTCACCACACTCAGTCTTCTACCAGAAACACGGAGAGAGCCTTCTGCGTTTCTATCCTTCTCTCATGCACATAGTCAATTTACGATGTTCCTTAATAGTTGTTAATCTAGGCAGAAGCAAATAGTTCTCATTAGATAGCCTCGGTGTAGATATGAAAGTCGTCTTGTTATCTGTCTTCCTTTTGCATAATGTTAAATCTCTCTTTATTTAAAACATCCCCGCCCATCCTAAACACCAGAGTACCAATTCATAACAGGACAGCAATACTAGCAACAAAAACAAACCAACCTAAAAAAATCCCGACCAACATCAAGCGTCATGGGTTTCTATTGAATCTTGTATGTAGCCCCATAATCGACTCTCTCTTAAACTTGTATTTTTGTAACTTTTTGCTTGTTCCCAAAGTATTTGAGGTTGGCGCAGCTTTATTACCCCCCACCGTTGCTGTTGTACGGTTTCCCAGCTGTACCTTTATCGAGCTCTCAAGTTGTCAATAATGCCTGGTACAATACTTTGGGGTATTGTGTGCGTGGGCCCAAATGGTTGTGTCCCGTTGGTCAAAGCGAGACGTGAGGGGGGGGCACCGTTTTTTTCCATTATGGCAGTGAAGCAATGTCGGGTCATGCGCAAGTGGCCTATCAGCCGCCCACTCATGGCCCACTCAGTTCAAAAATGGTTATAACTAATTAATTTTTAAAAGGGGGGTGACCGGTAAAGCCAGCGGAAGGCCTCGGTGTGTTGTGTGTTGTGGTGTTTTGTGTGTGGGGTGTGTGTGTGTGTGGTTGTGTGTGTGTGTGTGGTGTGGTGGTTGTATCACTTGATTGTGGCTGCAGGGGTGATTCACAGCTCCGGGCCCCCACCTCCCACTGGCGCACTGGGTCACTTTTCCCTGCCCCAGGCTTTATCAACCTCTTCTTAAAGATTTTTATGGATCCTGCCCCCACTACATCACTTCCAGACTATTCCATTTCCCAAACAACTCTGTGACTGGTAAAATACTTCCAAACGTCCTGGGTTTTCTGAGTCTTGATTTCCCAAACTGTGCCCCCTTGTTTTTGTTTCCATCTCAAAAACCTTCTGTCTCTGCCCATCTTGTCGTTCCTCAGTATTTTATTTTTGTTATCATACCCCCCCCCCTTCTCTCTTTTTTTCCCAGGGTCGTCAGGTCGATTTCCTTGAACCTCCCTCGTAGGGCATCCCCCCTTAGCTCGAGACTAGTCTTGTTGAAACCTTTGCACTTTCTTTTGTTTCCTTTAAAGTGCTTGGCAAAATGTGGGCTCCAAACTTTTGCTGCATACTCCAGCTTCGCCTACATACCAGTGTACAGGCCTGAATGATTAAGATGTGGGAAAAGCTTTTTCTTGGGTTTGCAGGCCCCGTATGCTGTGGTTATTTGGTTGATGTGCACCTGGGAAAATGTCCCGGTGTTTTTTGTATTCCCCAAGATCTTTTTTCCTGAGAGAGGTTTGTAGTCTTGGCCCTAAATGGCTTCGCGTGGGTTCTTTGCCCCCCTAATCTTCAGTTTTTGCATTGGTGGGGTTGAACTCCAGGAGTCAGATGCTGGACCAAGTTTCCGGCCTGCCCATGTCTTTTGTAATACTCCCTGGCCCTCATCTGACTGAAATTCTCCTCTTTAAACTTTCGTCATCTGAAAACAGGGCACTTTGGTTATCCCTTCCGCCATGTCATTACATATCCCAAAAATAGCACGGGCCTGGACTGCCCCTGGGAAGCCGCTCGTCACAGGCGCCCACTCTGATACCTCGCTAGTCCCTTTGACTCGTTATTGCCCCCCTGTCGGTTTTCCCTGATCCATGCAGTGCCCTTCCTGTTATACTTGTAGACCCCTCTGCTTTTCTTACTTCCGTTACCTTATCATAACACTCAGTGGTTTGGGGACACAGGTTTTCCCTTCAGAACCCCTGTGATTGTGTGTATAAGCTTTTTCCTTTCTGGGTGCTCCACCACTCTCCTCCTGAAATCTCCATGACTTTGCATACTCCCACGTCGTGACCTTCTACAGTTTTGTCCTCTTTTCTGTCCCCTTTCTTAAAAATGCCTTTTTCCATACTTAGGTGTTGCCCATTTTCAAGGGATGTGTTGAAAATTGGGGGTTAATGGCACCACAGAATCTTTTCCCCTCTCTAAGGCCCCACGGAGAGATGTCTCCCCCCCCTTTTTTGAGGTATGCTTTTCACTTGGCGCTTCTTCCCCCCTCTTTCACGGTTGTGTGTATTTCATCCAACACTTGTTGATATATTCCTTGTTGGTTCCCCTTGTTCTGGCCTCCCAGAGCCTTCTTTTCCCAGTAATATTCCAAAATTTCCATGTTAAAACTCCTCACATACTTTTTGATCGTTTCTTATGGCTCCTCACCTTTTTTCCTCAGCCTATTACCTGGTCCTTGACTGTTGTTTTCCTTTGATGTGCTATCAACAGTTTGGTGATTTCACTTTCGTGCTAGGTTTTTTTTGTCTGTGGCTGGGCCCCCCCCTTTATCTGGCTTTCTCATTTTCCTCTTTGACTGATCTTTTTATTTTCTACACCCTATGTCATCTGTACTTTTTCATTCTTTTTGCATTTGGGTTTTTTGCCTCTTTACCCATCGGTAAATCAGGGGCTCATTCTGGGCCCTTTCCCCTTATTTTTGTTGCCCTTGGGAACAAACCTTTTCTGCCCCCGTAATTTTGTTGTTTGTATTCCCCAAATTTTATTTACTACTTTCCTTCCTTTTCTCCTACTGAACCTCTTGCAGGTAGTTCCCCAAGCCTATGTAGTCCCCCCCATTTAATTTCTTTCCCCCTCAATCCTGTTACCCTCTCCATTTTAATTGTTATGTATTTAAAGACAGAACCCCATGGTCCCTACCTCCTAGGGGCCTCTTTTTTGTGTCCCCAAGTCTGAACTGCTCGGGGGTGAACACAAGGTCCGTCTTGGTTGGTTTTTTCCTCCCCTCTCCTCTGGTTTGTATCCTTAACATTTTGAGCATGAGGTTCTTCAGTGCCCCTCTATCTCTTGGGTTCCATTTTTGGGACCCGTGTGGTTTTAGGTTTTCCAATGGGTTCCCCCCTGGTTGAAATCGCCCATAACCAGTAATTTGCTCTGGAGTAAGCTCTTGTTGCCATTCACAGTGTGTCCACCATTGCTTGTTATCTCTTATTTCCTCTCTTGGCCCCCTGCATTTCGTGGTGGATTTACTCACTGAATGACTACCTTGTGCTTCCCCGACTGAAGTGACCCACTTGTATTTTTTCCCCAAACTCGTCCATGCCCCCATTTCCCCAAATTTTCCATTGGCGTTTTACAGCATTGCAACCCCCCCCTTTCTCTCTGCTCCTTCTGTCTTTCCCCAGGATCTGATATCCTGGGGGGGAAATTGCACTGTTATTGTCTCGTGGTTTTTTCGTGAGGGTGTGAAGTCTGGGGGTTCTATTTATTCTTTCATGCCACTCTCAATTTGTTTGTTATTCCATCTGATTCAAACCAAATCTTCAACTTCGTTCCAAAAACTATGGTCCCGGGAGGGTATTGGGATTTTTGGGGGAGCAGGAGCCCGGCAGGGGCCCATGGGGGGGTTTTGGGGGGGGAAAGTTCCCATAGGGGGTTGCTGTGGGGTTGGGGTTTGTTGTGTGGGGGTGGGGACAGGGGACGGTGTGTGAATGTTGGGTTGATTGTTCAGTTGTCTTGGGGGTTTTCATTGTTTGGGAAACTTTTTTTGTGGGTTTTCGGGGGGGGATTTGCCTTCCACCCGTGTTGGGGTTTTCCCCTTCTCTTTGTCCCCCCCTCCCAATCCTTCTTTTGTTTGCACTCTCTCTTTCCAGTATCCTCATTTTCCCCTTGCTTTCTTCTTGTGGAGGTACACACTCTGGAATTCCGTTTTTTCTCTCGCCATACTTTTCCTGCAGGTCTGGGTTGAGTTGATTTGCTTTGAAAATTACTTTGAGAGGGGCTTCCCTTTTCCCTTTCGAACCACCCAATTTTTCCGAAAATTGCCCCCTGGGTCTGTGCCCCCCCCTATTGCCTTATGATACCTTCAATCGCTTTTATTCCTCCCGTTTTCTTTCCTTGTAGGGGTTTTCCCCGTCGGCTTTCCCGGGGCCCATAAAAAAAAAAACTGATCTCTCCTTTTTCCTTCCCCTGTTGGGCACCCCTTGCACCTCTGAGGTGTTTTAGTTCCTTCCTTGGGCGTTCCCTTTGATCCCCTTCCCCAGGGGAGGCTCCCTTTCTCATTGGTCGTCTTTTCCCGCTAGCTGTTCCTGGCCCCTACAGGATCGGTAGAGTTTCTGCATATATCCTCTCCTTCAATGTCTCCCCAAACCCCTTTATTTTTCCTAGTGTGCTCCTTGTCATTGCCCTGGTGTTTTTGGTTGACCGTTTTACATACGTTTAGCTTTCCCTTTTCCCTCCAGTCCCCCCTTTTCTGTTTTTGAGTAGAAGTTCCCGAATATGTTTCTGTTATTTCTTTCTTTAGTCTATTTCGATTGCTCAGTTCCTTCTAAGTGTGTACTGGCTTCTTACTATGGCATTTGTTCCCACCTTTTTCTCTCAGCAGTACCCTCCCTCCTCCCCCTTCCAGCTTTTCTTCCTTTCCATTTCCCCCCTTTTTTTGAACTCTGCTTCCCAAACTCCTTCCCAGCTCTTGGCCTTTTTTTGCCCCCTTGTACCCGAATGAAAGTTTCTGTGAGGATGGGTGTTGCAGGTAGGGGTAGGGGTAGGGAGGTAGGGGAGGGGGAGAAGGATATGGGGTGGGAGGGGGGAAGCATCAAAGAGAGTTTTAGAGGTTACAAGAGGGTATAGGGAGGGAGGAGAAAGGGAGTGTGGGAGAGGCTAGGGGGAGAAAGAAGGGGGGAGAGACTGAGGAGAAGGAAGGTGGATGGAAGATGGGGATGAGAGAGAGAAGAGAGAGAGAAGAGAGAGAGAGAGAGAGAGAGAGAGAGAGAGAGAGAGAGAGAGAGAGAGAGAGGAGAGAGAGAGAGAGAGAGAGAGAGAGAGAGAGATAGAGAAGAGAGAGAGAGAGAGTGAGAGGGAGGGAGGGAGAGAGAGGGACAATGGATGGAAGGTGAGGATGAGAGAGAGAGAGACAAACTCACTCGTATGTGTGTGTATGTGTGTGTTCTTGTGTGGGGGGAGTTATGAGGGGGAGAGATGGTTAGATGGGGGGGACAAAGTGATGGAGAGTGGGACAGGATGTCTAATGGGTGGGTTGGTTGGGGGGTGAATGGTTGTGAGGGGACCGTTTACACAGCTGTGTGTGTGTGTGTGTGTGTGTGTGTGCCCAGAAATAATGCTCCTCACTTCTAAGTATCCATACTACTAATAAAATACCAATAGTAATTCTAACACTTGTCTATACTACTAATAAATTTTCAGTAGTAATACTAGTAATTCTAAAACTTACCAATAGTAATTCTAACACTTATTCATACTACTAATAAAATACCAATAGTAATACTAGTTTCTAAAACTTAGCCTCTCTCAACTTCTACAATTGTCTACACTTGTGTGTGCTTGTCAGACGGTTACCCCTCGGTAGCTACGCACCTCCTCTCTTCATGCCCTCATCAAACCTATCTCCACCTTATCTATGCTGTTTCTACTCTAATTCCGGTAATAGCTTACAGGAGTGAGTGACCAGTATCTAACAGTGTGCAGAGACCAGAATCTGACAACACGCAACCACAGTAAGTGAGAAGGACTTGCGGTGTGGCAGTGGGGCGATGATACGTTGCCAGTTGCTGATGTCGTTGTTGTCGTACATGCAGGCCTTGTAACACTATTTTGAAAATCCTTCACCCGTGATAGTTATAACCATTTATGCTCATACATCCTGGGTTCCTCATGTGTTTTCACTTTTCACTTTTGGTAGAATACACTTCACATTCGGTGAGCTACACTTTTTATTTGTAATGGCACACAACCTGTTATGATGTCACCGCTACAAGAAGGCCTGCGCCTGCCACCTTCTCTAGTTATATATTTTTTTTCTTTTCTCCCTTTACTTATTAACTTTTTCACTCTCAGCATATGCTGCCCCACATTTCACTTGTTAACCAACCTCTCGTAATTCTTGAACACCCACTTTCACACTCGCTTTGGTCTTTGTATAATTGTAACTGTATGGCAACAGGTGCCTACTAGGCTCCTAACGAATTGGCACTTTGAAGTTTTGTTGAATGTTTTCAGGCTTCCTCGCGTCTTTTTTTTAACTAATAACTTTGTTTATCACTTGTAGGGTTGTTCACTGACGTTGTCACTACCACTGGTTACTGCCAGCAGCTAATTACTCCTTAGAAACACTAAGGTTCTCAGAGCCTTGTGACCCCACGTCTGTGTGTGTGTGTGTAGGTGTGTGTGTGTGTGTGTGTGTGTGTGTAGGTGTGTGTGTGTGTGTGTGTGTGTGTGTGTGTGTGTGTGTGTGTGTGTGTGGGTGTGCGTGTGTGTGTGTGTGTGTGGTTGTGCGTGTGTGTGTGTGTGTGTGTGTGTGTGTGTGTGTGTGTGTGTGTGTGTGTGTGTGTGTGTGTGTGTGTGTGTGTGTGTGTGTGTGTGTGTGTATGTGTGTGTGTGTGTGTGTGTGTGTGTGTAGGTGTGGTGTGTGTGTGTGTGTGTGTGTGTGTGTGTGTGTGTGTGTGTGTGTGTGTGTGTATACTCACCTAGTTGTACTCACCTAGTTGAGGTTGCGGGGGTCCATTCCGAGCTCCTGGCCCCGCCTCTTCACTGATCGCTACTAGGTCACTCTCCCTGAGCCGTGAGCTTTATCATACCTCTGCTTAAAGCTATGTATGGATCCTGCCTCCACTACATCGCTTCCCAAACTATTCCACTTACTGACTACTCTGTGGCTGAAGAAATACTTCCTAACATCCCTGTGATTCATCTGTGTCTTCAGCTTCCAACTGTGTCCCCTTGTTACTGGGGTCCAATCTCTGGAACATCCTGTCTTTGTCCACCTTGTCAATTCCTCTCAGTATTTTGTATGTCGTTATCATGTCCCCCTATCTCTCCTGTCCTCCAGTGTCGTCAGGTTGATTTCCTTAACCTCTCCTCGTAGGACATACCTCTTAGCTCTGGGACTAGTCTTGTTGCAAACCTTTGCACTTTCTCTAGTTTCTTCACGTGCTTGGCTAGGTGTGGGTTCCAAACTGGTCCCGCATACTCCAATATGGGCCTAACGTACACGGTGTACAGGGTCCTGAATGATTCCTTATTAAGATGTCGGAATGCTGTTCTGAGGTTTGCCAGGCGCCCATATGCTGCAGCAGTTATTTGGTTGATGTGCGCTTCAGGAGATGTGCCTGGTGTTATACTCCACCCCAAGATCTTTTTCCTTGAGTGAGGTTTGTAGTCTCTGGCCCCCTAGACTGTACTCCGTCTACGGTCTTCTTTGCCCTTCCCCAATCTTCATGACTTTGCACTTGGTGGGATTGATCTCCAGGAGCCAATTGCTGGACCAGGTCTGCAGCCTGTCCAGATCCCTTTGTAGTTCTGCTGGTCTTCGATCGAGTGAATTCTTCTCATCAACTTCACGTCATTTGCAAACAGGGACACCTCAGAGTCTATTCCTTCCGTCATGTCGTTCACAAATACCAGAAACAGCACTGGTCCTAGGACTGACCCCTGCGGGACTCCGCTGGTCACAGGTGCCCACTCTGACACCTCGCCACGTACCATGACTCGCTGCTGTCTTCCTGACAAGTATTCCCTGATCCATTGTAGTGCCTTCCCTGTTATCCCTGCTTGGTCCTCCAGTTTTTGCACCAATCTCTTGTGTGGAACTGTGTCAAACGCCTTCTTACAGTCCAAGAAAATGCAATCCACCCACCCCTCTCTCTCTTGTCTTACTGCTGTCACCATGTTATAGAACTCCAGTAGGTTTGTGATGTAGGTTTGTGTGTGTGTGTGGGTGTGTGTGTGTGTATGTGTGGGTGTGTGCGTGTGTGTGTGTGTGTGTGTGTATGTGTGTGTGTGTGTCTGTGTGTGTGTGTGTGTGTGTGTGTGTGTGGGTGTGCGTGTGTGTATTTTGTGTGTGTGTGTGTGTATGTGAGGTGTGTGTGTGTGTGCGTGTGTGTGTGTTTCGTGTGTGTGTATGTGTATGTGAGTGTGTGTGTTGTGCGTGTGTGTGTGTGTGTGTGTGTGTGTGTATGTGTGTGTGTGCGTGTGTGTGTGTGGGGTGTGTGTGTGTGCGTGTGTGTGTGTGTGGTGTGTGTGTGTGTGCGTGTGTGTGTGTGTGTGTGTGTGTGTGCGTGTGTGTGTGTGTGTGCGTGTGTGGGTGTGTGTGTGTGCGTGTGTGTGTGTGTGTGGTGTGTGTGTGTGTGTGTGTGTGTGTGTGTGTGTGTGTGTGTGTGTGTGTGTATGTGTGTGTGGTGCGTGTGTGTGGGTGGGTGTGTGTGTGTGTGTGTGTGTTGTGGGTGTGTGTGTGGTGTGTGTGGTGTGTGGGG
>NC_069401.1:73275762-73279001 GCF_026875155.1 Cherax quadricarinatus | reverse complement strand
GGGGCCCAAAATAAGGCCAAGAGTGGGAAGGATGATTGGGAAGCAGAGTTCAAAAAAAGGGAGGAAGACTGGGGAAGGAAGCTAGAAGAGCTTGGAAGGAGGATGGAGGAGATGGTAGCTGCTGAGAGAAGAAGGTGGGAACAACATGCCATAGTAGAAGAAGCCAAGATACAGCACTTAGAAGAGGAACTGAGCAATCTGAAATGACTAAAGAAAGAAATAACAGTACAGACATAGTATCAGGAACTTCTACATCAGACACAGACAAGGGGACTGGAGGGAGAAAGGAAGCTATACTGTATGTAAAGATCTGGTCAGACCTAAACAGGGCCATGGCAATGACAAGGAGCACACTAGGAACAAATGAGAGGTTGGGAGACATTGAAGGAGCTAGGATATATGCAGAAACTCTACCAGACTCCTGTAGGGGCCAGGAACAGCTGAGCAGGAAAGACAGACCAATGAGCAATGGAGCCTCACCTAGGGAAGGGATCGAAGGAACGCTCCAAGGGAAGGAACTAAAACACCTCAGAGGATGCAATGGGTGACACAGTGGAAGGAAGAAAGGGAGAGATCAGTTTTTTGTTTATGGGCTCCAGGAAGCCGACGGGGAAACCTACAAGGAAAGAAAACAGGAGGACATAAAAGCGATTGAAGGTATCATGAAGGCAATAGGTGAGGGCGACATGACCCAGGTGGCAAATTTTCGGAGAATTGGGTGGTTCGCAAGGAGAAGGAAGCAGCCTCTCAAAGTAATTTTCAAAGCAGAATCAACTCGAACCATGATCCTGCAGGAGAAAGTATGGCTGAGAGACAAACTGGAATTCCAGAGTGTGTACCTCCACAGAGACAGAAAGCAAGAGGAAATGAGGATACTGAAAGAGAGAGTGCATAAACAAAAGAAGGATTGGGAGGAAGGGACAAAGAGAAGCAGAATAACCCAGACACAGGTGGAAGGGCAAATACACCCCCCAGAAACACCCACAGAAAGATTCCAACAATGACAACCCCAAGACAACTGAACAATCTAAGCCAACATTCACACACCGATCCCTCTGTCTCCACCCCCCACACAACAAACCCCAACCCTACAGCAACCCCCTATGGGAACTTTACCCCACCACAACCCCCCATAGGCCCCTGCCAGGGCTCCTGCTCTCCCAATCCCAATACCCTCCCAGGACCATAGTTTTGGAACAGAAGTTGAAGATTTGGTATATGAATGCAGATGGAATAACGAACAAATATGAGGAGTGGCATGAAAGAATCAATGAGAAGTCCCCAGACTTCACAGCAGTCACAGAAACGAAACTCACTGAGACAATAACAGATGCAATCTTCCCACCAGGATATCAGATCCTGAGGAAAGACAGAAGGAGCAGAGAGGAAAGAGGGGTTGCAATGCTGTAAAACGCCAATGGAAATTTGAGGAAATGGGAGGCATGGACGAGATTGGAGAAAGAGAATACATAGTAGGTACACTTCAGTCTGGGAAGCACAAGGTAGTCATTGCAGTGATGTATAATCCACCACAGAACTGCAGGAGGCCAAGAGAGGAATATGAAGAGAGTAACAGAGCAATGGTGGACACACTGGCTGAAGTGGCAACAAGAGCTTACTCGAGCAGAGCAAAGTTACTGGTTATGGGCGATTTCAACCACAGGGAGATCAATTGGGAAAACCTGGAACCACACAGGGGTCCCAAAACATGGAGAGCCAAGATGATAGATGTGGCACTGAAGAACCTCATGCATCAACATGTTAAGGATACTACCAGAGAGAGAGGGGAGGATAAACCAACAAGACTGGACCTTGTGTTCACCCTGAGCAGTTCAGACATTGAGGACATCACATATAAGAGGCCCCTAGGAGGTAGGGACCATGTGGTTCTGTGCTTTGAATACATAACAGAGTTACAAGTGGAGAGGGTAACAGGAGTTGAGTGGGAAAAGACAGACTATAAATGGGGGGGACTACATAGGCTTGAGGAACTACCTGCAAGAGGTTCAGTAGGAGAGAGAACTGGAAGGAAAGTCAGTAAATGAAATGATGGAATACATAACAACAAAATGTACAGGGGCAGAGAAAGGTTTGTTCCCAAGGGCAACAGAAATAATGGGAAGGCCAGAATGAGCCCCTGATTTACACGATGGTGTAAAGAGGCAAAAACCAAGTGCAACAGAGAATGGAAAAAGTACAGATGACATAGGATGTAGGAAAATAAAGAGATCAGTCAAAGAGCGAGAAATGAGAAAGCACAGATAAGGAGGGAGGCCCAGCCACAGTACAAAAAAAACCTAGCATCGAAAGTGAAGTCTGACCCGAAACTGTTGTATAGCTACATCAGAAGGAAGACAACAGTCAAGGACCAGGTAATCAGGCTGAGGAAAAAAGGTGAGGAGCTCATAAGAAACGATCAAGAAGTATGTGAGGAGTTCAACATGAGATTTAAGGAAGTATTTACAGTGGAGACAGAAAGGACTCTGGGAGGCCAGAACAGAGGGGTACACCAACAAGGAATATATCAACAAGTGTTGGATGAAATACACACAACCGTGAAAGAGGTGAAGAAGCTGCCAAGTGAACTGCATACCTCAAAAGCGGTGGGACCGGACATCTCTCCGTGGGTCCTTAGAGAGGGAGCAGAGATTCTGTGCGTGCCATTAACCACAATTTTCAACACATCCGTTGAAACTGGGCAACTACCTAAGGTATGGAAGATGGCATTTTTAAGAAAGGAGACAGAAACGAGGCACTAAACTGTAGACCAGTGTCACTGACGTGTGTAGTATGCAAAGTCATGGAGATTATCAGGAGGAGAGTGGTGGAGCACCTAGAATGGAATAAGCTTATACACGACAATCAGCATGGATTCATGGAAGGCAAAACCTGTGTCACAAACCTACTGTAGTGTTATGATAAGGTAACGGAAGTAAGACAAAGCTAGAGGATCTAGCAAGTATAACAGGAAGGGCACTGCAGTGGATCAGGGAATACCTGACAGGGAGGCAATAACGAGTCAAGGTACATAGCGAGGTATCAGAGTGGGCGCCTGTGACGAGCGGGCTTCCACAGGGGTCAGTCCTAGGACCAGTGCTATTTTTGGTATACGTGAATGACATGGCGGAAGGGATAGACTCAGAAGTGTTCCTGTTTGCAGATGATGAGAAGTTAATGAGGAGAATTCAGTCAGATGAGGACCAGGCAGTATTACAAAGAGACATGGGCAGGCCGGAAGC
>NC_069401.1:73258262-73270762 GCF_026875155.1 Cherax quadricarinatus | reverse complement strand
TTGAAAGGAATGATATATATATTTCGCAGAACACTGATCTCTGGCCCAGGAGACTCGAACTACGAATATTGGAACAAGGTACGCAGTGCTTTGCGCCTGTGATCACTGGATCCAATATAACTTGGCGTCTAGCTCACGCTAGACCGTTTGATCCCAGGTGGGCAGCGGCTTTATTGGAGGTGGCTTACAGCTTTCCATCTCATCCCTGCATGCATCGATCAAGTAGAGATTTTTACAATGCTTAGAATCAAAAGAACAGGCTAAATATTCACCAAACAGCGGATTCTCTGGCCCGAAGGGAGATCGAACCTACGATCGATGCCATGCCGGGGATGAGGATGGAAATAGCTAATGCCACATGCTAAAAGGTTGGCTGCCTTGGAGCGGAAAAAACGTCTAGGTTGGGTGGGCGTCAAGGTATTGTCAGTGTGGCTGGGTGGTTAGAGACTGTCGTATCGTGTTCATACGGTTCGTAGGTTCGGTCCCCTTTGAGGACTAGTGTATCACCTTGTTGTACTCACCTAGTTGAGGTGCGGGGGTCGAGTACGAGCTCTGGCCCGGCCTCTTCACTGATCGCTACTAGGTCACTCTCCCTGAGCCGTGAGCTTATCATACCTCTGCTTAAGTATGTATGGATCCTGCCTCCACTACACCGCTTCCCAAATATTCCACTTCTGATACTCTGGGGGCTGAAGAAATCTTCCTAACATCCCTGGATTCATCTGTGTCTTCAGCTTCCAACTGTTGTCCCTTGTTACTGTGTCCAATCTCTGGAACATCCTGTCTTGCCCACCTTGTCAATTCCTCTCAGTATTTTTTATGGTCGTATATCTTGTCCCCCTATCTCTCCTGTCCTCCGTTCGTTCACGGTTGATTTCCCTTAACCCTCCTCGTAGACATACCTCTAAGGCTCTGGGACTAGTCTTGTTGCCAAACCTTTGCACTTTCTCTAGTTTCTTCACGTGTTGGCTAGGTGTGGGTTCCAAACTGGTGCCGCATACTTTCAATATGTTGCCTAACGTACACGGTTTATTTTTGTGTTGGTTTTTTGCGTTGGGGGGGAGGGAGTGGTTTGTTGGGGAGGCGGGGGCGGGGGAGTTGGGGTAGGGGGGGGGGTGGAGTGGGGCCGGTGGGGGCTGTGTTTGAGGTGGGGGTGGGATTTGGATGGTGCTTTGGGGGAGTGGGGTGGGCGTTTGGGAGTTTTTTTTTTCCTTGGAGGGGGTTTGCGGTTTTCCTTTTTTTTTGGTGGGGTTTGGTTGCGGAGGGGTCATGTGTGGTTTTTTTTGGGGGAGGGTTTTTTTTTTTGTCCGGTTTTGGTGTTGGCGGGGGGTGTGGTGGTTTGTGTTGCATTTTTTATTTTTTTTTTTTTTTTTTGCGGTGGGGGGTGTGTCCTTTTTTTTGTGGGCCGTGTACGTTAGGCCCAGATTGGAGTATGCGCACCAGTTTGGAACACACCTAGCCAAGCCAGTGACGAAACTGAGAAAGTGCAAAAGGTTTTGCAACAAGACTAGTCCAGAGTAAGAGGTATGTCCTAACGAGGAGAGGTTAAAGGGAAATCAACCTGACGACACTGGAGGGACAGGAGAGATAGGGGGGGACATGTGATACGCCATACAAAATACTGAGAGGAATTGACAAGTGGGCAAAGACTGGATGTCCAGAGGATTGGACACAGTAACAAGGGGGGCACAGTTGGAAGCTGAAGGCCAACAGATGAATCACAGGATGTAGGAAGTATTTCTTCAGCCCACAGAGTAGTCTGTTAGTGGAATAGTTTGGGAAGCGATTTAGTGGAGGCAGGATCCATACATAGCTTTAAGCAGAGTATGATAAAGCTCACGGTCAGGGAGAGTGACTAGTAGCGATCAGTGAAGAGGCGGGGCCAGGGCTCGGACTCGACCCCCGGCAACTCAACTAGGTGAGTAACAACTAGTGTGAGTACACGTCTCAAGGGGACTCGAAACCTACGAACCTTATGACACGATACGCCGTGTCTAACCACCCCAGCCACACTGGCAATACCTTGACGCCCACCAAAAGTCGACGTTTCGATCAAGGCAGCCAACCTTTTGGCAGGTTGGCTTAGTATTCATTCAATCCCTTGCATGCATCGATCGTTAGGGTCGAGTCTCCTTCGGCCAGAGATCCGTGTTTGTGAATATTTAGCCTGTTCTTTTGAATTCTAAGCATTGTAAAAATCTCTACTTGATCGATGCATGCAGGGAATGAGATGGAAAGCTGTAAGCCACCTGCCTATATGCTCGCTGGCTTGGATCAAAAACGTTCTAGCGTGAGCTAGGACGCCCAAGTTATATGATCCAGTGTATCACAGGCGGCAAAGCACTGCGTACCTTGTTCCAAGATTCGTAGGTTCGAGTCTCCTTGGGCCAGAGATCAGTGTCTGGGAATATATATATCTTTCTTTCAACACACCGGCCGTATCCCACCGAGGCGGGGTGGCCCAAAAGGAAAAACAAAAGCTTCTTTTAAATTTAGTAATAAATACAGGAGAAGGGGTTTCTAGACCCTTTGCTCTGGGCCATTTTTTCGTCGCCTCTTACAACACGCAGGGCCTTGACGGAGGAAGAATTCTGTTCCACTTCCCATGGAGGTAAGAGGAAATAAACAAGAACAAGAACTAGTAAGAAAAATGGAGAAAACAGAGGGGTGTTGTATATATATGCTTGTACATGTAGGTTGTAGTGTGACCTAAGTGTAAGTAGAAGTCGTAAGATGGGGTTGTACTGAAACCTTGCATGTTATGAGACGGACAAAAGACACCAGCAATCCTTCCATCTATGTAAAAAACAATCACAGGCTTTTGTTTTACACTCCTTGGCAGGTCGGTAGTACCTCCTGGGGGGGGGGGGGGGCGGGGGGGTTGCTGTCTACTACTACTATACGATTATATTTATATATATATATATATATATATATATATTTATATATATTATATATATATATATTATATATATAGATTTTATATATATATATATTTATATATATATGTTCGTGCCGAATATGTAAAATGGTCAATTAGCAAAGACTCATTTAAATTAAGTCTTTCTAAAAGTTTTCTTAAACCGTTAAAAGATATTTTTTTTTTCATTGATGTAATGTAAAAATTTGTTAATTTTGGATCACAAGAATCTTAGAACTTACCTAACCTTAATATATCAAGAGCAATATATTTTAGCTAACCCAATAAATATATTTCAAGATTTGTTTATAATAATTTATTACTAAACAAAACCACAGTGAAATATTTTTTTCGTTAGGTTCAGAATGATTTTGGCGAAATTATTCATACCAAACTTTTCCCTTGACCTGTATGGCAGATGAACGTGCTATTTAAGCCAAGATCGCAAATTCTGCCTATTCGGCACGACATATATATATATATATATATATATATATATATATAGTTATATATATATATATATTATTATATATATATATATCTATATATATATTATATATATATGCAAAACAACCACTCTGAAAGAATTGAGAAATTCAAGCCGCTTTCGTGACTACTACAATTATCAAGGAACTTGAAAGTAAAGGCATCAAAGGAAGCTATATAAGGGGTTCTGGCCAACACCTCACTATCAGATCCCACAACGGGTAAACACCCTGACGCGCGCCGGCCCAACTGGACGGTTCCTTTGTACAACTCACAACAAACTATTCTAACCCATGAAAATAAAAAAAAATTAATATTTGTCCAGTTTGTATCCATTAAATCTCCCGAAATTCTATTAATTTAAATGGATCTAATTTATATATTTAATTTATATAATATATATATATATATATATTATATATATATAAATATATATATATATATATATATATATATATATTTATATATATATATATTTATAATATATTATATATAGATTTATATATATATATATTTATATATATATATATTTATATATATATATTATTATATAGTATATATATATTTTATATATATATATATATATTTATATAATATATAGATATATATATATTTTAAATATATATATATATATATTATATATATATATATATATTTATATATATATGCGTGCGAAATTAGGCAGAACTTGCGTTCTTGGCTCAAATAGCAACGTTAATCTTGCTATATTATACAGTGAAAATTTGTGTATTCAATATTTCGTCAAAATCATTTGAACCTAACGAAAAAAAATATATTTCTCGGTGTTTGTTTAGTATTAAATTACTGAAACAAATCTAATAATATATTTAGCTGGGTTTTAGGCTAAAATAAATTGTTCTTTTTATAATAAGGTTAGGTAAAGTTTTCTAAGATTCTTTTGGTGCAAAAATAAAATTTTTTACATTAACATTAATGAAAAAAATATATCTTTTAAACGTATAAGAGAAAATTTTAGAACAGGACTTAATTTTAAATGAGTCTTGTAATTGAAAGTTTTACATATTCGGCAGACTTATATTTATATATATATAATATATATATATATATATATCTTTATATATATAAATATATATATATATATTTTATTATTATATATATATATATATATTGATATCTATATATAATATATATATATATATTTATATATATATATATATAATTATAATATATATATATATACATTATATCTATATATATATATTTATAAGTGTGTGTGTGTTAGTTACCCATTTGTCCTAGGCAACATTGTCGATTTGCCATAAGCTGTTTGTATTTGCGGAGTGTGTGTGTATGTGTGTAGTGTGTGTGCGCGCGCGCGCGCGAGCGTGTGTGTGTGTGTGTGTGTGTGTGATGTGTGTGTGTGTGTTCGCGCGTGTAGTGTGTATGTGTGCCATTCACCCAATCGCACTCACCTAATTGTGGTTGCAGGGCGTCGAGGGATCAGCTCCCGGCGCCCCCCACTGAATCGCTACTAGGTCCCCTCTCTTGCTTCTGAGCTTTATGATACCTCTGAGTGTGTGTGTTGTGTGTGTGTGGTGTGTGTGAGTGTGTGTGTGTGTGTGGTGGGTGAGTGGTGAGTGTGTGTGTGTGGTGTGTGTGTGTGTGGTGTGTGTGTGTTGGTGTGTTGCATGTTGTGCGAGGTGAGTGTGTGTGTGTTGTGTGATGTGTGTGTGTAGTGTGTGTGTGTGTGTGTGTGTGTGAGTGAGTGAGTGAAGTGAGTGACTGGTTGTGTGTGTAGTGTGTGTGTTGTGTGTTGTGTGGGCGCGAGTGAGTGTGTGTGTGTGTGTGTGTTGTGTTGTGTCGTGAGGGAGGTGAGTGAGTGACGTTGTGTGTGTGGTGTGTGTGTGTGTGTGTGTGCTGTGTGGGCGGTTGTTGTGTGTGTGTGGTGAGTGTGTGTGCGTGGTGAGCTGTGTGGGATGTGTGTGTGTGTGTGTGTGTGTGTGTTGTGTGTGAGTGAGTGAGTGAGTGAGTGAGTGAGTGAGTGAGTGAGTGTGTGTGTGGTTGTGTGTGCGCGGAGTGAGTGTGTGTGTGTGTGTGGTGTGTGTTGTGTGTGTGTGTGTGTGTGTGTGTGTGTCGTGTGTGTGGGTTGTGAGTGTGTGTGTGAGTGATGTGAGTGTGTGAGTGTGGGTGCTGTGTGTGTGTTGTGTGTTGGGTGTGTGTGTGTGTGTGTGTGTGTGTGTGTGTGTGTGTGAGTGAGTGTGTGTGTGAGTGTGTGAGTGTGGCTGAGGGTGTGTGTGTGTGTGTGTGTGTGTGTGTGTGTGTGGGGTGTAAGCTCTCTCGCCACCCTCGTCCTAGACCACATTCACTTCAGCTACTTACGCTGGGTATTCTTTACCCCCCAACACCACCTACCAAACAAACACTGCTTTTCTAAGTCATAGTGTTCCCCACACTCAGCTTCTAACCAGAAAAAACGGAGAGAGCTCTGCGTTTCTATCCTTCTCTCATGAACTTAGTCAATTTACGATGTTCCTTAATTGTTGTTAATCTAGGCAGAAGCAAATTGTTCTCATTAGATAGCCTCGGTGTAGATAGAAAGTCGTCTTGTTATCTGTTCTTCCTTTTGCATATGTTAAATCTCTCTTTACTTAAACACTCACGCCCGATCCTACAACAACCAGAGTACCAATTTCATAACAGGGAGCAGCAATACTAGCAACACAAAACAAACCAACCTAACCAAAATCCACTGAACCATACATCCAAGCGTCATAGGTGTTCTATTAGCAATACTTGTATGTAGCACCATAACTCGACTCTCTCTTATAACTTGTAATTTGTTGTAACTTTTTGCTTGGTTCCAGTACTTGAGGTTGCAGTCGCAGCTTTATGTATCCCCACCGTTGCTGTTGTACAAGGTCTTCCAGCTGTACCATATCGAGCTCTCAAGTTGTCAATAATGCCTGGGTACAATACTTTGGGCTGATTGTGTGCGTAGGCCGATGTGGGGTATGTGTACCGTTGGTCATAAGCCGAGACGTGATGTGGGGCACACGATTTTTCCATTATGGCAGTGAAGGCAATGTCGGGTCATGCGCAAGTGGCCTATACATAGCCGCCCACTCATTAGGCCACTCAGTTCAAAAAATGGTTATAACTAAATAATTTTTAAAGGGTGACCGGTAAGCCAGCGGAAGGCCTCGGTGTGTTTGTGTGTGTGTGTGTGTGTTGTGTGTGTGTGTGCTGTGATGTGTGGGATGTGTGTGTGTGAGTGTGTGGGTGTGGGTGTGTTGGTACTCACTTGATTGTGGCTGCAGGGGTGATTCACAGCTCCTGGGCCCCACCTCTCCACTGAGCAGCTACTGGGTCACTCTTCCTGCTCCATGAGCTTTATCAGACCTCTTCTTAAAGATATGTATGGATCCTGCCTCACTACATCACTTCCCAGACTATTCCACTTCTACAACTCTGTGACTGGTATGACATACTTCCTACAGTCCTGTGGTTAGCTGAGTCTTGACTTCCAACTGTGACCCTTGTTGTGTTTCCATCTCTGAAACATCTGTCTCTGCCCATCTTGTCGTTCCTTCAGTATTTTATTTTATTGTTATCATATCCCCCCCTGTCCTCTCTTTTCTTCAGGGTCGTCAGGTCGATTTCTTGAAACTCCCTCGTAGGGCATACCCCTTAGCCTTACGAGACTAGTCTTGTTGAAACCTTTGCACTTTTCTCTTGTTTTCCTTACGTGCTTGGCTAAATGTGGGCTCCAAAACTGTTGCTGCATACTCCAGCTTCGCCTACCATACGCAGTGTACAGGGTCCTGAATGATTTAAGGATGTCGGATTGCTGTCTTAGGTTTGCTTAGGCGCCCGTATGCTGTGAAGTTATTTGGTTGATGTGCACCTAGGAAATGTGCCCGGTGTTTTTTGTGTATTTCCCCAGATCCTGTTTCCTTGAGAGAGGTTTGTAGTCTTGGTCCCTAAATGTTGCTTCGACTGTGGGCTTCTTTGCCCTTCCCTAATCTTCATGATTTGCATTGGTGGGGTTGAACTCCAGGTAGTCAGATTGCTGGACCAAGCTTCGGCCTGGCCCATGTCTCTTTGTAATACTGCCTGGTCCTCATTCTGACTGTATTCTCCTCATTAACTTTCGTCATCTGAAAACAGGGCACTTTGAGTCTATCCCTTTCCGCCATATGTCATTACATATACCAAAAATAAGCACTGGTCCTAGGGACTGACCCTGAGGGAAGCCGCTCGTCACAGGCGCCCACTCTGATGACCTCGCTATGTACCTGACTCGTTATTGCCTCCCTGTCAGGTATTTCCCTGATCCCAATGCAGTGCCCTTCCTGTTAATACTTGTAGATCTCTGCTTTTCTTACTTCCGTTACCTTATTCATAACACTACAGTTGGTTTGTGGACACAGGTTTTGCTTCAGGGAAATCCCTGTGATTGTCGTGTACTAAGAAAAACTTATTCCATTCTAGGTGCTCCACCACTCCTCCTCCTGGATAATCTCCATGACTTTGCATTACTACCACAGTCAGTGACCACTTTCTACAGTTAGTTTAGTGCCTCGTTCTGTTCTCCTTTCTTAAAAATGCCATTCTGCCATACTTAGGTAGTTGCCCAGTTCAACGGATGTGTTGAAAATTGTGAGTTCAATGGACACGCACAGAATCTCTTCCTCTTCTAAGGACCCACGGAAGAGATGTACGGTCCACCGCTTTTGAGGTATGCCGGTCACTTGGCGCTTCTTCACTCTTTCACGGTTGTGTGTATTTCATCCAACACTTGTTGATATATTCCTTGTTGGTGTACCCCTTGTTCTGGCCTCCCAGAGGGCTTCTGTCGCCACTGTATATACTTCCTACATTCATGTTGATCTCCTCACATACTTCTTGATCGTTTCATATGAGCTCCTCACCTTTTTTCCTCAGCCTATTACCTGGTCCTTGACTGTTGTCTCCTGATGTAGCTATACAATCAGTTTCGGGTCTGGACTTCACTTTCGATGCTAGGTTTTTTTTGTTCTGTGGCTGGGGCCTCCCTCCTTATCTGGGCTTTCTCATTCTCGCTCTTTGACTGATCTCTTTATTTTCTACATCTATGTCATCTGTACTTTTTCATTCTATGTTGCACTTGGTTTTTGCCTCTTTACACCATCGTGTAAATCAGGGGCTCATTCTTGCCTTCCCATTATTTCTGTTGCCCTTGGGAACAAACCTTTCTCTGCCCCTGTACATTTTGTTGGTTTGTATTTCATATTTCATTTACTGACTTTCCTTCCAGTTTCTCTCCTACTGAACCTCTTTGCAGGTAGAGTTCCTCAAGCCTATGTAGTCCCCCCCATTTAAGTCTGTCTTTTCCACTCAATCCTGTTACCCTCTCCACTTGTAACTTGTTTAATGTTATTCAAAGGACAGAACACATGGTCCCTACCTCCTAGGGGCCTCTTTCTAAGTTGATTGTCCTCAATGTCTGAACTGCTCTGGGTCGTGAACACAAGGTCTGTCTGGTTGGTTTTATCCTCCCCTCTCTCTCTGGTTAGTATCCTTAAACATGTGGATGCATGAGGTTCTTCAGTGCAATCTATTCATCTTGGCTCTCCATTTTTGGGGGACCCTGTGTGGTTTCAGGTTTTCCCAATTGATCTCCCTGTGGTTGAAATCGCCATAACCAGTAACTTTGCTCTCGCGCGAGGTAAGCTCTTGTTGCCACCTTCACCAGTGTGTCCACCATTTGCTCTGTGACTCTTCTTATTTCCTCTCTTGGTCCTCCTGCAGTTCGTGGTGGATTTACATCACTGAAATGACTACCTGGTGCTTCCCAGACTGAAGTGGACTACTTGTATTCTTTTCTCAATCTCGTCCATGCCTCATTTCCTCAAATTTTCCAATTGGCGTTTTTTGACCGTCTTTACAGCATTGCACACCTTCTTTCTCTCTGCTCCTTCTGTCTTTCTCAGGGATCTGATATTCCTGGTGGAAGATTTGGCATCTGTTATTGTCTCCAGTGGTGTGTCGTTTCTGTGACTTGGCTGTGAAGTCTGGGGACTTCTCATTGATTCTTTCATGCCACTCTCATATTTGTTCGTTATTCCATCTGATTCATATACCAAATCTTCAACTTCTGTTCCAAACTATGGTTCTGGGAGGGTATAGGGATTGGGGGATTTTCGGGAGAGCAGATAGCCTGGCAGGGCTATGGGGGGTTTGGTGGGTAAAGTTCCCATAGGGGGTTGCCTGTGGGTTGGGGTTTGTTGTGTGAGGGGTGGTGACAGAGGGAGCGGTGTGTGAATTGTTGCTTGATTGTTCAGTTGTCTTGGGGTTGTCATTGTTGGAATCGTTTGTTTTTCTTGTGGGTTTGCATTTCTGGGGGGGTATTTGCCCTTCCACCTGTGTTGGGTTATTCTGCTTCTCTTGGTCCTTCCTCCCAATCCTTCTTTTGTATATGCACTCTTCTCTTTCCAGTATCCTCATTCCTCTTGCTCCTTCTTCTTGTGGAAGGTACACACTCTGGAATTCCAGTTTTGTCTCTCGCCATACTTTTCCCTTGCAGGATCTTGGTTCGAGGTTGATTCTGCTTTGAAAGTTACTTTGAGAGGCTGCTTCTTCTCCTTGCGAACCACCCAATCTCCGAATATTGCACCTGGGTCATGTGCCTCCCTATTGCCTTCATGATACCTTTCAATCGCTTTTATGTCCTCTGTTTTTCTTTTCCTTGTAGGGTTTCCCCGTCGGCTCCTGGAGCCCATAAACTAAAACAAACTGATCTCTACCTTTCTTCCTTCCACTGTTGGTCACCCATTTGCAGCCTCTGAGGTGTTTTAGTGCCATTCCTTGGGCGTTCTTCGATCCCTTCCCTAGGTGATGGCTCCCTTGCCTCATTGGTCTGTCTTTCCTGCTAGCTGTTCCTGGCCCCTACAAGGAGTCTGGTAGAGTTTCTGCATATATCCTGCTCCTTCAATGTCTCCAACCTCTCATTTGTTCCTAGTGTGCTCCTTGTCATTGCCATGGCCTGTTAGGTCTGAACCAGATTTTACATACAGTTATAGCTTCCTTTTCCCTCCAGGTCCCTTGTCTGTGTCTGATGTAGAAGTTCTGATACTATGTCTGTACCTGTTATTTCTTTCTTTAGTCTATTTCAGATTGCTCAGTTCCTCTTCTATGTGATGTATCGTGGCTTCCTTATCTATGGCATTTGTTCCCACCTTCTTCTCTCAGCAGTACATCTCCTCCATTTCCTCCTTCCAGCTTTTTGCTTCCTTTCCAGTTTCTCCTTTTTTTGAACTCTGCTTCCCAATCATCCTTCCCAGCTCTTGGCCTTCTTTTTTTGCCCCATTGGTACCACAGAATGAAGTTTCTGGTGAGGATGGGTGTTGCAGGTAGGGGTAGGGGTTAGGGAGGTAGGGGAGGGGGAGAAGGATATGGGGTTGGGAGGGGGGGAGCATCAAAGAGAGTTTTTAGAGGTTGCACTAAACTGTGACCAGTGTCACTGGAATGTGTGTAGTATGCAAAAGTCCATGAGATTATCAGGAGGGAGAGTGGTGGAGCAACCTAGAATGGAATAAGCTTTATACAGCAATCTGCGTGGGGGGGGGGGGCATTCAGGGAAGGCAAACCTGATGTCCACAAACCTACTGTAGTGTTATGATAGGTATCGGAAGTAAGACAAAGCTAGAAGGATCTAGCAAGTATAACAGGAAGGGCACTGCAGTGGATCAGGGAACAACCTGAAAGGGAGGCATAACGAGTCAAGGTAATGAGCGAGGTTACCCAGAGTGGGCGCCTGTGACGAGCGGGCTTCCACAGGGGGCCAGTCTAGGTACCAGTGCTATTGTTGGTATATGTGGAATGACTTGGGCGTAGGATCCTGACTCAGAAGTGTCCTTGTTTGCAGATGCGAAGAAGTTAATGAGGAGATATTCAGTCAGATGAGGACAGGCAGTATTACAAAGAGACATGGGCAGGCCGGAAGTTGGTTCCAGCATCTGACTCTGGCGTTCAACCACCAAGTGCAAAATCATGAAGATTAGGGAAGGGCAAGAAGCCCACAGACGGAAGCACAGGTTTAGGGGACCAGAGACTACAAACCTCTACTCAACGAAACAGAAGGATCTTGGGTGAATACATAACACCGGGCACATTTCCTAAGGTGCACATCAACCAAATAACTGCAGCAGCATACGGGCGCCTAGCAAACTAAGAAACAGCATTCCGCCATCTTAATCATTCAGGACCCTGTTACACTGTGTATGTTAGCGAATGCTGGAGTATGCAGCAACAGTTTGGAGCCCACATTTAGCCAAGCACGTAAGGAAACTAGAGAAAGTGCAAAGGTTTGCAACAAGACTAGTCTCGTAGCTAAGGGGTATGCCCTACGAGGAGAGGTTCAAGGAAATCGACCTGACGACACTGGAAGAAAGAGAGACAGGGGGGGGGGGATATGATAACAATATATAAAATATGAAGAGGAATCGACAAGATGGGCAGAGACAGAATGTTTCAGAGATGGGAAACAACAACAAGGGGTCACAGTTGGAAGTCGAAGACTCAGATGAACCACAGGGACGTTAGGAAGTATTTCACCAGTCATGAGTTGTTAGGAAGTGGAATAGTCTGGGGAAGTGATGTAGTGGAGGCAGGATTTACTTATCTTTAAGAAGAGGTATGATAAAGTCATGGAAGGAAGAGTGACCCCAGTTGCTGCCAGTGGAGAGGTGGGGGCCAGGACGCTGTTGAATCTACCCCTGCAGCCACATTCAAGTGAGATACACACACACCACCACACAACACACACACACACCAACACACACACACACCACACACACACACACACACACACACACACCGGCCTTCCGCGGCTTACCGGTCCACCCCTTTAAAAGTTAAGGTGTTATAACCCATTTTTGAACTGAGTGGGCCTATGAGTGGGCGGCTGTATCAGGATCTTGCGCATGACCCGAAACAGTGCTTCATGCATAAGTGGAAAAAATCGTGTGCCCACGCTCCCGGTCTAAGCTTATGACCAAACGGTACACATACCATTGCTACGCACACAATCATCCAAAGTATTGTACAAGGCTTATGACAATATGAGAGCTCG
>NC_069401.1:73193262-73253262 GCF_026875155.1 Cherax quadricarinatus | reverse complement strand
CAGCAGTGTACGTGCAGCAGTGTATGTGCACCAGTGTGTGTGCACCAGTGTATGTGCACCAGTGTATGTGCACCAGTGTATGTGCACCAGTGTATGTGCACCAGTGTACGTGCAGCAGTGTATGTGCACCAGTGTATGTGCACCAGTGTATGTGCACCAGTGTATGTGCACCAGTGTATGTGCACCAGTGTATGTGCACCAGTGTATGTGCACCAGTGTATGTGCACCAGTGTACGTGCAGCAGTGTATGTGCACCAGTGTATGTGCACCAGTGTATGTGCACCAGTGTATGTGCACCAGTGTATGTGCACCAGTGTACGTGCACCAGTGTATGTGCACCAGTATATGTGCACCAGTGTATGTGCACCATTGTATGTGCACCAGTGTATGTGCACCAGTGTACGTGCACCAGTGTATGTGCACCAGTGCACGTACACCAGTGTATGTGCACCAGTGTACGTGCACCAGTGTATGTGCACCAGTGTATGTGCACCACTGTATGTGCACCAGTGTATGTGCACCAGTGTATGTGCACCAGTGTTGTGCACCAGTGTACGTGCACCAGTGTATGTGCACCAGTGCACGTACACCAGTGTATGTGCACCAGTGTACGTGCATCAGTGTATGTGCACCAGTGTACGTACACCAGTGTATGTGACCATGTACGTGCAAACCCGTGTACGTGCACCAGTGTATGTGCACCAGTGTACGTGCATCAGTGTATGTGCACCAGTGTACGTACACCAGTGTATGTGTACCACTGTACGTGCACCAGTGTACGTGCACCAGTGTATGTGCACCAGTGTACGTGCACCAATGTATGTGCACCAGTGTACGTTCACCAGTGTACGTGCACCAGTATATGTGCACCAGTGTACGTTCACCAGTGTACGTGCACCAGTATATGTGCATCAGTGTATGTGCACCAGTATATGTGCACCAGTGTGCGTGCACCAGTGTATGTGCACCAGTGTATGTGCACCAGTGTATGTGCACCAGTGTACGTGCACCAGTGTACGTGCACTAAAAGCTACCATCCAGCACCTCTAAATACTTTCCTTCCTTATTTCTCTTCTTTCTTCCTCGGCGCCCTCCCTCCTTTTCCTCCTTCCCTTCTGTCCCTACTTGCCTCCTCCTCCTCCTCCTCCTCCTCTTCCTCCTCCCCTCCCTCCTCCTCCTCCTCCTCCTCCTCCTCCTCCTCCTCCTCGCCAGTAACACCAGCTACTTAATTATACATTACAGCCACTTACATATCTTACGAAGATCTAATAACGTTGGTACGTTCTTTAAATCCTGGCTTGACGACCCAGTCTGACTACACTACGATGAAGCAGAGAAGAGGAGCCACAGGGAGGGAGGGGAAGACGAGAGAGGCAGGAGGGACTGATTGAGGGAGAGGGGGGTAAGAGTAATGGGGAAGGAGAAAGGTGAAGAGTACTGAATGTTAGGTCCGTTATACCTCTTTTGTTTCCTCGGATCAACCTTACAACCCATGTGCCATTAATTATTATTATTATTATTATTATTATTATTATTATTATTATCATCATCATCATCATCATCATCATCATCATCATCATCATCATCATCATCATCATCATCATCATCATCATCATCATCATCATCATCATCATCATCATCATCATCATCATCATCATCATCATCATCATCATTACTCGCTGAATCAGTAATGGGTCATACATCAGAATAAATTAGAGAGAATTATGCCCTTACACGCATTAATCGCTTTTATGAAAAGGTAAATCATCGGGTTTTTTTTTCCCATTTTCTAGTTCTCATTTCATTGATATTTAGATGCTGGAAAGCCATGAGCAGTAGATGTATTCCTGTCTAATGTTGTATCCGGCAAGTCAGTGACGAAATTCATATGGCAGTGTTTGGTTGAGTGACTTGTGGCATGAATGTTGGCCTACGGTTGTTTAGACACATAAAAAAACCATACCCCCGGCCGGGATTGAACCCGCGGTCATAGTCTCAAAACTCCAGCCCGTCGCAATCGTGTCATTACGATTTCTTAAGTCTTTAGACACATGTTAAGCGTAGTTTTGCAGCCTTGAGTTACAACGTGACGGGGCTTGACCACCTCTGTTCTAGTTAGTATAAATGTTTGTTGCTTAGGTCTTTATACGTGGTTTTTAGTTTGTAATAACATTAATGCAACTATCAGTGCTCCGGTACTAGTTGAGCCTCCGTTAAACAAGGAAGAGACCAATGCGAATGATTTTGAGGTCTCTTTGGAATTATTAAATTTGAATTCCCTCTTTCAATTAATTAGTGAAGGGTTTTCAAAGCCAGATTGTCTGCATTCTAATATTAAGAAATTTTCTTTGTCAGAGATTATAATTTTCTTTTAGTTTATATTTTAATCACTGAAAATCATCGCACGGATAATCTCTCATGGTAAGAAACGTATTTGATAGAAAAGATTAAGCAAAAAAATAAAAAAATAAATAAAAACTGGATTTTTTTTTTCAGTTTGTGTGACTTGACGCGGACACAAACATAAAAAATGATGAAATGTATTCACATCAAAAATTTTCGTAAAATATGAAGAAAAATATAAAATACTGAGGAAAAACAAGAATAGTTAATTAAGGCAGACATTTTTTCCTTTCCTTCTTTTTAAAAGAAATTATTTTATGAAACGCAAAAGGCTAACAGTTGAGTTGCTGGAGGTGACTGTGATGTATATTGTGTTAGGTAACACCTGGACTGTGATGTATATTGTGTTAGGTAACACCTGGACTGTGATGTATATTGTGTTAGGTAACACCTGGACTGTGATGTTTAATTGTGTTAGGTAACACCTGACTGTGATGTATATTGTGTTAGGTAACACCTGGACTGTGAGTATATTGTGTTAGGTAAAACCTGGACTGTGATGTATATTGTGTAGGCAACACCTGGACTGTGATGTATATTGTGTTAGGTAACACCTGGACTGTGATGTATATTGTGTTAGGTAACACCTGGACTGTGATGTATATTGTGTTAGGTAACACCTGGACTGTGATGTATATTGTGTTAGGTAACACCTGGACTGTGATGTATATTGTGTTAGGCAACACCTGGACTGTGATGTATATTGTGTTAGGCAACACCTGGACTGTGATGTATATTGTGTTAGGCAACACCTGGACTGTGATGTATATTGTGTTAGGTAACACCTGGACTGTGATGTATATTGTTTTTAAGTAACACCTGACTGTGATGTATATTGTGTTAGGTAACACCTGGACTGTGATGTATATTGTGTTAGGTAACACCTGGACTGTGATGTATATTGTGTTAGGTAACACCTGGACTGTGATGTATATTGTGTTAGCTAACACCTGGACTGTGATGTATATTGTGTTAGGTAACACCTGGACTGTGATGTATATTGTGTTAGCTAACACCTGGACTGTGATGTATATTGTGTTAGGTAACACCTGGACTGTGATGTATATTGTGTTAGGTAACACCTGGACTGTGATGTATATTGTGTTAGGTAACACCTGGACTTGATGTATATTGTGTTAGGTAACACCTGGACTGTGATGTATATTGTGTTAGGCAACACCTGGACTGTGATGTATATTGTGTTAGGCAACACCTGGACTGTGATGTATATTGTGTTAGGGAAACACCTGGACTGTGATGTATATTGTGTTAGGTAACACCTGGACTGTGATGTATATTGTGTTAGCTAACACCTGGACTGTGATGTATATTGTGTTAGGTAACACCTGGACTGTGATGTATATTGTGTTAGTAACACCTGGACTGTGATGTATATTGTATTAGGTAACACCTGGACTGTGATGTATATTGTGTTAGGTAACACCTGGACTGTGATGTATATTGTGTTTAGCTAACACCTGGACTGTGATGTATATTGTGTTAGGTAACACCTGACTTGTGTATATGTGTTAGGTAACACCTGGACTGTTATATCTCTGTTAGGTCACACTGGACTGTGATGTATATGTGTTAGCTAACACCTGGACTGGATGTATATTGTGTTAGGTAACACCTGGACTGAAAGTATATTGGTTAGGCAACCCCCTGGACTGTGATTATTGTTTGGCAACACCTGACTGTGAGTATATTGTGTTTGGTAACACCTGGCTGTGATTATATGTGTTACTAACACCTGGACTCCGTGATGAAATTGTGTTAGGTAACACCTGGACTGTGATGTATATTGTGTAGGTAACACCTGACTATACATAGTATATTGTTTAGGTAACACCTGGACTGTGATTTAATTGTGTTAGGTAACCACCTACTGTGATGTATATGTTTAGGAACCACCTGGACTGTGATGTATAAGTGTTAGGTAACACCTGGACTGTATGTATATTGTGTTAGTCACACCGGACTTGACTTTATTGTGTTAGGTTAACACCTGGACTGTGATGTATATTGTGTTAGGTAACACCTGGACTGTGATGTATATTGTGTTAGCTAACACCTGGACTGTGATGTATATTGTGTTAGGTAACACCTGGTGTATTAACCTTCCCTCCCTCACCACACTCCCTCACCACACTACCTTTATCCCCCCTCCCCCCACCACACTCCTTCACCACTCTCCCTCACCACATTACCTCGCCACACTCCCTCACCACACTACCTCACCACCCTCCCTCACCACACTCCTTCACCACTCTCCCTCACCACACTCCGTTACCACACTTCCTTACCGCACTCCCTCACTGTCCTCACCACACTCCCTCACCACATTCCCATTCCCACCCTCCCTCACCACACTCCCTCACCACACTTCTTCACTACCCCCCTCATACAACACTTCCTCACAACCCTCCCTCACCGCACTCCCTCACCACACTCCTTCACCACCCTCCCTCACCACACTCCCTCACCATACTCCCTCACCACCCTCCCCTCACCACCCTCCCACACCACACTCCTCACCACCCTCCCTCACCACCCTCCCCCACCACACTCCTCCACCACCCTCCCTCACCACACTCCTTCACCATACTCCCTCACCACACTCCCTCACCAACCCCCTCCCTCACCACACTCCTTCACCACCCTCCCTCACCACACTCCCCTTACCATATCCCTCACCACACTCCTCACCAGACTCCCCCACAAGAAATCCCTCACCATCTCCCACTACCTCCCTCGCCACCTTCCCTCGCCCCCACTTACCACCCTCACCACCCACTCCTCACCATACTCCCTCACCACACTCTTTCACCACCTCCCTCACCACACTCCCTCACCATACTCCTCACACACTCCTTCACACCCTCCCTCACCGCACTCCCTCACCAAACTCCTCACCACACTCCTTCAACCACCCTCCCTCACCACACTCCCTCACCATACTCCCTCACCACACTCCCTCACCACCACTCCCTCTCACACACTCCTTCACCACCGGCTCCCTCACCACACTCCCTCACCAATACGACTCCTCACCACTCTCCCTCACCCCACACTCCACCACACTTCCCTCCCCGCACTTCATGCCATCAACCACCCTCCCTCACTAACCTTTCCTCACCTCACTATACCCTCTCCAACCCGCTCTTATTCTTCTCCACCCTCGCCTCACTATAACTTTCCCTCTCCACATTTACCACCCTCCTCACACAACACTCCCCACCAACCACCCCTCACTAGAACCCCCCCGTCACCACAATCCCTTCCCACCCCCCTCATCACACTCTCTCTTCACCACCCTCCTTCTCCACCACATTCTCTCACCCAACCCTTTGCCGCACCACAAAGCTATGAACCTTACCTAACCTAATCCTCATCACCCTCCTTCACCACCCTCCTCCACTTTTGCTCTCCAACCCTCCTTGCCACCCTTCTCCTTCCCCACGCTTCCCTCACCACCTCTCCTCTAAAAATATTCCGTCAACTCCACCCTCACTCACCACCCGCCTCTCCAACACCCGCACCACCCTCCCTCAAAAACTCACTCACCACACTCCATCCACCACACTCTCTCACTCTCCTGCCCCTCCATCCCTCACACCTTCAACCCTCCCTTTTCCCTTATTCCACCCAAACTCACCCTCCGCCAACTCCCTCCCCTGCACTGACAACAAACACACCTCCCTTCACCCTCCACCTCACTCTCACCTCCACCCTACCTCACCCTCCCTCACGCCTCCACCTCACTCTCCTCACCCTCCACCTCACTCTCCCTCCCTCTCCCCTCACACTCCACCCTCCACCTCCTCCCCTCAACATCTCCACCTCACTCTCCCTCACCTCCACCTGACTCTGCCCTCCACCCCTCCACCTCACTCTCCTTCACCCTCCACCTCACTCTCCCTCACCCTCCACCTCACCTCCCTCACCCTCCATCTCACTCTCCCTCACCCTCCACCTCAACTCATCCCTCACTCATGCTCCTCACACCTCATCTCACTCTCCCTCCCTCACACTCCACCTCACCTAACCTCACCCTCCACCTCACTTCTCCCCACCCCACCTCACTCTCCCTAACCACTTCCACCTCACTGTCCCCCTCGCCATCTCCACCTCACTCTCCCTCACCCTCCACCTCACTCTCCTCCTCACCCTCCACCTCCTCCCCTCAACCCTCCACCTCACTCTCACCCACCCTCCACCTCACTCCTCCCTCCACTCGTCCCACCTCACTCTCCCTCACCCCCCCACCTGAACCTCCCACACCCTCCACCTCACTCCCCTCACCCTCACCTCACTCTCCTTCCCTCCACACTCCACCTCACTCTGCCCTCACCCTCCAACCTCACTCCCCTCACCCTCCACCTCCTCTCCCTCCCTTCCCTCACTCCTCCATCTCACCCTCCCTCACACCACCAACCTCACCCTCCCCTCACCCTCAACCTCACTCTCCGCCTCACCCTCCACCTCAATCTCCCTCACGCCTCCACCTCACTTCCCTCACCCTCCACTCACTCTCCCTCACCCTCCACTCCTCACTCTCCTCGCCATCCACCCACACTCTCCCGTCACCCACCACCTCACACTCTCTCCCTCCCTCCACACTCCACCCACGTCTCCCTAACCCTCCCACCTCAACTTGCTCCCCTCACCCTCCACCCACACTCCCTCACCCTGCGCACCTCACTCTCCCTCCCTCCTCACCTCGCCCTCCCCTAAACTCTCTCCCCCGCCCTCCACCTCACTCTTCTCCCTCACCCTTCCACCTCACTCTCCCTCACTTTCCCTCACCCTCCACTCACCTCTCCCTTCACCCTCCTCCTCTCCCTCACCCTGCACCTCACTCATCCCTCACCCTCCACCTCACCTCTCCTTCGCCCATCCACCTCACTCCCCTCACACGGCCCTCCACTCAATCTCCCCTTACCCTCCACCTCACCTCCCTCACCCTCCCACCACCTCACTCTCCCTCACCCCGCACCTCACTCTCCCTCACACACCTGCACCTCACTCCCCCTCACTCTCCTCACAACCCCTCCATCTCACTCTCTCTCACCCTCCACCTCACTCTCTCCCTCCCCCTCCCCCACCCTCACTCTCCCTCACCCTCCACCTCACTCTCCTCCACTCTGACCTCCACCACACTCTCCAATCACCCTCCATCTCACTCTCCCCTCACCCTCCACCTCACTCATATCTCACCCTCTCACCTCACTCTCCCTCAACCCTCCCTCAACCCTCCATCTCACTCTCCCTCACCCCTCCACCTCACACTCCCTCCACCCATCCACTCACCCTAACTCACCCTCACACCTCCACTCTCCCTCACCCCCCACCTCACTCTCCATCACCACTCCCCACCACACTCTCCCTCACCCTCCACCTCACTCTCTTCACTCTCCCCCACGCCTCCCATCTCACTCTCCTCCCCTCACCCCATTCCACCTCACTCTCTCCCTCACCCTCCCCCTCACTCTCTCCCTCACCCTCCACCTCACTCTCCCTCACCCTTCCACCTCACTCATCTCCCTCACACCTCCACCTCACTCTCCCTCACCCTCCATCTCACTCGCCCTCGCCCTCCACCACACTCGCCGCACCACTCCTCCCTCACCCCTCCACCCACACTCCATCACGCCTCCACACACACGGGGGGAGCGCGCGCGGTCTCCCTCACCCTCCAACCTCACTCCTCCCACAAACCTCCACCTCACTCTCTCCCCTCACTCTCCTCACCCCCACCTCACTCACCCTCACCCTCCACCTCCTTCCCTCACCATCCACCTCACTCTCCACCCCTCGCCTCCACTCACTCGCCCCTCACCCTCCACCTCCACTCTCCTCACCCCCTCCACCTCATTCTCCCTCACCCCCCACCTCACTCTCACTCACCCTCCACTTACACTCTCCGTCATCATCCATCACACTCCCTCACGTCTCACCCTCACACATCCACCACACTTCCATTTCACCCTCCATCACACTCTCCTCACCCTCCACTACGCTCTCTCTCGCCCACCAGCACACTCTCCCACCCGGCACTGACAACAACTCCCTCACCCTCCACTACACTCTCCCTCACTCTCCACCACATTCCCTCACCTCCATCACCTCCACCACACTCGTCCCCTCAAACCCCTCCACTCTACACTCTCTCCCTAACCCTCCACCATACACCCTTACACTCCCCATCATACCACCCACTACTCCTTCACTCTCCCTCACCCTCCCTCTACCACACTCCCTCACTCATCACCCTCACTCCTCCACCACACTCCCTCACTCTCCCTCCCTCACCCTCACCCACCCACCACCCACACATTCCTTCACTCTTCCCTCACCCTTAACCCCACATTTCTACACTCTCTTCCCTCACCCTCCAACCCCACACACCCCACACACATTCCCCACACCCAACCACCACACAATCCATCACTCTCTTACCCTCGACCCTCCACCACACTTTCCCACACTCTCTCACAACCTCCACCCACACTCCCTCACTCTCCCCCTCACACACGCCTCCACCACACATTCCACCATTCTCTCACCACCTCCCCCACAACTCCCTCACTCTCTCCCTCAACCCTCGCCCACACACTACCCTCACCTCTCCCTCACCCTCCACCAAACACCCATCTCTCCACCCTCCACACCACACATAACCTACACTCTCCATCACCCTCCACCACACTGCCCGTCACTCTCCATCACCCCCACCCCAACAGCCACCCACACACACCCTCACGCCTCCAAGTATCAATCCTTCACTCACCCTCACCCTCCCACCATAACTCCCTCACAACTCCTCAACCCTCCTCCCTCACCCACCACACTCCCTCATCACTCCCTTCACCCTCCACCACACACCCTCCTCTCCCTCACCCTCCACCCCACCCCTCACTCTCCCCTCACCCTCCACCACACTCCATCACTTTCCCTCACCTCCCACCGACCTCCCACACTCTCCCTACGACCCTCCACCACACTCCCACACTCTCCCCCCTCACCAATCCACCACACATTCCTTCCACACTCCATCACCCTCCACCACACACCCTCACTCTCCCTCCACCCTCCACCACAAAAACCCTAGCTAACCTCACTTCTCCCCCACCCGTGACGCCCCACCCTCCTTCACTCTCCCTCACCCTCCACCACACTTTCTTCACCCACCCTCACCCTCCACCACACTCCCTCACACTCCCCTCACCCTCCACCACACACTCCCTCACTCTCCCTCACCCTCCAACACACACCCTCATCTCTCCGCCCCACCCTCCACCACACCCCTCACTCTATCTCACCCTCCACCACATTCCTCTTACACTCCCCCCTCACCCTCCAACCACACACACCTACCCACACTCACCTCTCACCCTCGCACCACACTCCCCTCACTCTCCTCACCCTCCACCACACTTTCTTCACTCTCCCTCACCCTCCCCACACACCTCCCTCACACTCCTCACCCTCCACACACACTTCCCACACTCTCCCACACCCTCCACCACACTCCAACACTCACTTGCACGGCTCCCCCTCCACCACACATCCGCCCACCTTCTCCCACACTCCACTCACCACCCTCCCCTCACTCTCCATCACCCACCCCCCCTCACCCGTCACTCTCCCTTACCCTCCACCACTCCCCTAACTAACTCTCCCACACCTCCACCTCACACCCCCCCAACTCTCCTCCCCTCACCCTCCACCACATTCCTTCACTCCTCCCTCAACCCCCTCCACACACACACCCACCACTCCTCTCACACCCTCACCCTCCACCACATCACTCCCTCACTACATCCCACAACCCTCCACCACACATCCTCTTTCTCTCCCTGACATCCTCCACCAACACTCCCTCACTCTCCCTCACCATCCATCCACACCCGCACTCACACCCTTCTCCCTCACCCCTCCACCACACTCCCTCACATCTCCCTCAACCCCCACCACACCCCCGTCACTCTCCCACACCCTCCACCACACTCCCTCACTCTCCTTCACCCTGTCCACCACACTGCCATCCACCCTCCTCCAATCCAGCCATCACCCTCCACCCCACTCCCTCACTCACCCTCACGCCACCACCACACTCCCACATTCTCCCCTCACACCCCTCCACCACACACTCACACACTCCCTCACTCTACTCTCCCTCACCCACCACCACACACTCCCAAACACACCCTCACCCTCCACCACACTCCAACCACACTCCTCACCCACCACCACACCCCTCCCACATCCCTCACCCACCTCCACACTCCCACACTTTTCCCTCAACCCACCCACCACCCACTCCCATCAACTCTCCCTCACCCTCCACCTCCACACACTCCCTTTATTACACTCTCACCTCACTGCCACCACCATCACTCTCCCACCACTCACCTTCACCCACCACGGCACCCTCCCTCACACTCCCTCACCCTCCACCACACTGGGCTTCCCTCTCCTCAACCCACCACCCAACACTCCTTCACTCTACCTCACCCTACCATATGAACACCTCTCTCACTCTCCCACACCCCCACCACACACATCCCTCACACACCCCTCACCCTCGCACCACACTCCCTCACTCTCCCTGACCCCTCCACCGACACTCCCTCACTCGTCCCTCACCCATCCCACACACACGGCTCAGTCTTCACCCATCCCACACCATCCACCACACACACCTCACTCTTCCCTCACCCACCAACCACCACCACACATCCCTCACTCTCCCAGACCCTCCACCAGCACCCCTCAACTCTCCGTCACACCTCCATCACACTCCTTCACTCTCCCTCACCCCTCCACCGACACTCCCTCACTCTCCCCTCACCCTCCACCACACTCGCTCACATCCTCCACTCTCCCTCACCCCCACCACACACTATCCCCTCACTCTCCCTCACCCTCCACCACACACTCCCTCCCACTCTCCCTCACCTTCACACACACCCTCACCTCCCTCACCCTCCACCACACCACAGCCCCTTTCCACTTCTCCCTCAACCCTCCACGCACACATCCCAGCACTCATGAGCTCCCTCACCCTCCACCACACACATCCCTCACTCCCCTCACCATCCTCCAACACTCCTCAATCTCTCCTCACCGTCCCACCACACTTCCTTCACTGCTCTCCCTCACCCTCCACCACACTCCCTCACTCTTCTCCCCACCCTCCACCACACTCCCTCACACTCCCTCACACCACTACCACACTCCTCACTTCCCTCATCACCCCCCACCACACTCCTTCACTCTCCCTCCACACACAGTTCTCACCACACTGCCTTCCACTCTCCTCACCCTCCACCACACCCCTCACCTCTCCCCCACCCTTCCACCACACACTCCTCACTCCTCCCCTCACTCCATCCACAACACACCCACACTCTCCCTCTCCCTCCACCACACACTCTCACTCTCCCCTCACCCTCCACCACACTCCATCACTCTCCACTCACCCTCCACAACACTTCTCCGTCACTCTCCCTCACCCTCCACCACACACTCTCACTTCCTCACTCTCCCGCACCCTCCAACACCACGCTCCCTCACTCTCCCTCTCACCTCCACCACACTCCCTCACTCTCCCTACCACTCCACCACACTCCCGTCACTCTCTCTCCCCGTCACCCCTCCCACCAGCACTCCCTTCACTCTCCATCAAACCCTCCACCACACTCCCTCACTCTCCCTCCCAGCCTCCACCAACACACTCCCTCACTCTCCCTCAGTCATTCCTCCACACTCCCTCACTCTCCCTCAACCGTCCACCACACACCTTCACTCTCCCCTCACCCTCCACCTACACTCACTCACTCTCCCTCAAACCCTCCACCACACACTCCCTCTCTCCTCCCTCAACCGTCCCACCACACACCTCCTTCAATCTCCCTCACCCTCCACCACACTCCCTCACTCTCCCTCACCCTTCCACCACACTACCCCTCACCTCCTCCCTCTACCCTCCACCACACTCCTTCACTCTCCCTCACCCTCCACCACACTCCTTCACTCTCCGCCTCACCCTCCACCACAACTCCCCTCACTCTTTCTCCCTCACCCTCCACCACACACTCCCTCACTGTCTTCCCTCACCCCCACAACACTCCCTCACTCTCCCCACGCCTCCACCACACACTAGCTCTCACTCCTTCCCTCACCTCTCCACCACACTCCCTCACTTCTTTCTCACCCTCCACCGCACTCCCACACTCTCCCTCACCCCACCACCAACACACTCTCACTTCCCGCTCACCCTCCACCACACTTCCCCTTCACTCTCCCTCCCTCACCCCCACCACACTCCCTAACGATCTCCCCTCACCCTCCACCACACACTCCTCCGTCTCCCTCACCCACCACCACACACCTTCACTCTCCCTCACCCTTCCACCACACACCCTCACTCATCCCTCACCCTCCCCACCACACTCCCTCACTTCTCCTCAGCTCCCTCACCCTCCACCACACACTCCCTCACTCCCCTCAACCGCTCCACCACACTCCCTCAACTCTCACCCCACCCTCCACCGACACACACTCACTCCACTCCCTCACCCTCCACCACACTCCCTCACTCTTCTCCTCACCCTCCACTACACTCGCTCACACTCCCACACCCTCCACCAACAACCCTCCTCTCCCCTCCTCACCCTTCCCTCCACCTCCGCCTCCACCACACTCACTCACCTCCTCCTTCACCTCCACCACACTCCTCTCACTCTCACCCCTCCCTCACCCTCCACCACACTCCCTCGCTCTTCCCACACCCCTCCACCACACTCCCACACTCTCTCCCCACCCTCCCACCACACTCCCCCCCCCCATCACTCTCCTCACACTCCACCACACTCCCGTCTCTCTTCGCCTCACCCTCCTACCCCAACACTCCCTCACTGTCCCCTCACCCTCCACCACACACTCCACTCTCCCTCACCCTCCACCACACTCCCTCACTCTCTTTCACCCCCCACCACCACTCCCTCACTCTCCGTCACCCTCCACCCCACTCTCCCTCACTCTCCCTCACCTTCCCACCTCACTCCCATCACCCCCCTCACCTCCCACCACACTCACACAACTCTCCCTCACCCTCTCACCACACACCCTCACGTCTTTCGCCCTCCACCACACTCGACCGCCCTCACTCCTCCCTCACCCTCCACCACACCTTTGCTCCTCTTCTCTCCCTCACTCTCTCTCACCTTCCACAACACTCCCTCACTCTCCGGCTCTCCTCCTCCACCCACACTCCCTCACTCTCCCTCACGCCTCCACCACACACTGACACACTCTCACTCTCCCTCACGCCTCCCACCACACTCTCTAACTCTCCCCATCCTCCACCACACTCCCCTCACTATACTCCCTCACCCCCACCACACCTCCCCCCTACCCTCACTCTCCCTTACCCTCCACCACACTGCCTCACTCTCTCCTCCCCTCACCCTCCACCACACTCCCTCACTCTATCTCACCCTCCACCACACTCTCCCTCGAACTCTCCCCTCACCACTCCACCACGACTCCTCTCCCGCACTCTCCCTCCACCCTCCACCACGACTCCCTCACTTACCCTCACCCTCCACCCCACTCCCTCACTCTTCCCTCACCCTCCACCCCACTCATTCCTCACCCTCCAACACACTCACTCACTCTCCCACAACCCCTCCACCACCTCCCTCACTCTCCCTCACCCTCCACCACTCTCACACCTTGGTCCCTCCACCAACTCCCTCACTCTCTCTCCCCCCTCAACCCTCCACCACCCTCATCTCACTCTCCCCTCACCCTCACCACATGCTCCCTCACTCTCCTCGCTCCCTCCACCTCACCCCTCCACACCACATCACTCTCACTCTCCCTCACACCCTCCAACCACACTCCCTCACACTCCCTCCACCCCCACACACTCCCTGACCTCGTCCCTCACCCTCCACCACACTCCCTCACTCTCCCCTTCACCCCTCCACCACACAACACAACACCTACTCCCTCACTCTCCCATCACCCTCACACCACACTGTATGCCCTCACCTCTCCCTCACCCTCCACCCACAACACTCGCCTCACTGTCCCTCACCCACCAACCACACACTCTCACCCTCACCTCACCCTCCACCACACTCCCTCACTCTCTTTCACACCCCCCCCCACATCTCCCTCACTCTCCGTCAACCACTCTACCCCTTCTCCCTCACTCTTCCTCCACCTTCCACCACACTCCCTCACTCTCCCTCCAACCCTCCACCACACTCCCTCACTCTCCCTCACCCGCCACCACATCTGCCCTCACTCTCTTTCGCCCTCCACCACAACTCTCACTCCTCTCCCCTCCCTCACCCTCCACCACACTTTCTCACTCTCCCTTCTCTCACCCCCTCACCTTCTTCTCTCACCTTCCACCAACTCATATACCTCACTCTCCCTCACCCTCCACCAACACTACCGTCAGCCTCCCTCACCCTCCACCACACTGTCCCCCTCACTCTCCCGTTTCCACCTCCACACACTCTCCCCTCACTCTCCCCACCCTCCACCACTCTCCCTTTTCCTCCCACCACACACCCTCACTCTCCCTCAACTCCTCCACCACACAACTCCCACCTTCCCTCACCCTCCACCGCACACTCCCTCACTCTCCCTCACCCTCCACCACACTCCCTCGCTCTCCCGGCCCTCCACCCTCCCACCACACTCCCTCACGATACTTCTCCCCCTCACACCTCCACCCACACTCCCTCACTCTCCATCACCCTCCACCACACTCCCTCAACTCTCCCTCGACCCTCCACCACACTGCCCTCACTGTCCCTCACCCTCCACCACACACATCTCACTCTCCCTCACCCTCTCCACACACCCTCACGTGATTCTCTCTTTTCACCAACTCACCCCCCACCACACTCCCTCACCGTACCGTCACTTCCCTCTACCTCTCTCCCTCACTCTCCTCACCTTCCACCACACTCCCCTACATCTCCCCTCACCCTCCACCACACTCCCCACACTCTCCCTCACCCTCCACCACACTCCCTCACTCTTCTCTTTTCCGCCGCCCCTCCACCACACTCCCTCACACACCCTCACCCTCCACCACACTTTCTCACTCCCCACACTCTCCTCACCTTCCACCACACCCCCTCACTCTCCCCTCACCCTCCACCACACTCCGACACTCCCCCCTTCTCACCCTCCACCACACAGCTCTACTCTCCCACACTCCTTCCACCCACACTCTCTCACACTCCCTCACCCCTCCTCCACAACCTTCTGTCCCTCCACTCTCCCCACCACACCCTCCACCACACTCCCTCACCTTCTCCCTCACCCTCCACCACACTGGCCTCACTCACCCTCACCCTCCACCACACTCCCTCACTCTATCGTCACCCTCCACCACACTCCCCTCACTCTCCCTCACCCCTCCACCACACTCCCGCACTCTTCCTCACCCTCCTACACCCACCACACTCCCTCACTTTCCCTCACCCTCCACCACACTCCCTCAACACTCGCCCTCACCCTCCACCACCTTCCCCTCACCCTCCACCACACTCCCTCACTCTCCCTCACCCTCCAACCACTCTCTGCCCCACTCTCCCCACTCCTCGCACCACTCTCCCCTCTCCCTTTCCCTCCACCACACTCTCCTCACTCTCCCTCACCCCTCCACCACACTCTCCTCACTCGTCCCCCTTCACCCTCCACCCACACTCCCACACTCTCTCGTGCTCTCGCCTCCACCCACCACCACACACTATCACTCACTCCCTCACAGCCTTCCACCCCACTCCCTCACTCTCCCCTTCACGCCCACCACACACCCTCACTCTCCCTCACCCTCCATCACACACCTTCACTCAATCCCCTAACCAACCCACCACCACTCTCCCCACTCCTGCTCCCTTCACCTTCCACCACACTTCCCTCACTCTCCCTCACCCTCCACCACACTTCCCTCACTCATCTCCCTCAGCCCTCCACGCCACACTCCCCTCACACTTCGCACAACCCTCCACCCACACTCCCCACTCTCCCTCACCCTCCACCACACTCCCCTCACTCTCACCTCACCCTCCACCACACATCCCTCACTCTCACTCAGCCTCCACCACACTCCCTCACGTCTCGCCTCACCCTCCACCCGACAGTCCCCTCACTCTCCCTCACCCTCCACCACCTCTCCCTCACTCTCCCTCACCCTCCACCACACTCCCTCACATTCTCCCTCACCCTCCACCACACCCTCACTCTCCCCTCACCCTCCACCACTCTCCCTCCACCTCTCCACCACTCTCCCTCACCCTCCACCCCACACTATCCACTCTCCCTCACGCCTCCACCACACTCCCCACTCTCCCCTCACCCTCACACCACCTCCCTCACTCCCTCCCTCACCCTCCATCACACATCCTTCACTCGTCCCTACACCCTCTCCACACCACTCTCACTCACAGATTCTCCCCTACAACTTCCCACCACACTACCCTCACTCTTCCCTCACTCCCCTCCACCACACTCCCTCACCTCCACCCCTCCACCCTCCCCCACACTCCCTCACTCTTCACCACTCACACCTTCCACCACAACACCCTCACTCACTGCCCCCACCCTCCACCACACTCCCTACTCTCCCTCAACCCTCCACCACACTCTCACGTCACTCTCCCTCACACCTCCACCACACTTCCCTCACTCTCCCCCCTCACCCTCCACCACGACTCCCCACATCTCCCTCAACCTCCACCACTCTCCCCTCACTCTCCCTCACCCTCCACCACACTCCCTCACTCTCCCTCACCTCTCCACACACACTCCCTCACACTCCCTCAACCCCATCCCCACCACTCTTCCCCACCCTCCACCACTCTCCCTCACCCTCCACCAACACATCTTCATATAAGTCTCTTGTGTCCTCTCTTTCCTCTCTTATTATTATCTTTTTATACCTAGTTTTTCTCTCAAAATTACTTTTCTTCTTCTTTTCTTCTTCTTCTTCTTCTTCTCTCTTCTCTGCTTCTCTTCTTTCTTCTTCATTCTTCTTATTATTATTATTATTATTATTATTATTTATTATTATTAATATTATTATTATTAATTATTATTTTTTTTTTTCCTCTTTCTCTTCCTTCCTCCTCCTCCCCAGCTTGCCTGGCTCCTCCTCCTCGCTTGCCTGGTCTCCCCGCCTCCTCAGCTTGCCTGGTCTCCTCCTCCTCAAGCTTGCCCTGGTCTTCTCCTCCTCACTTGGTTGCCTGTCGTCCTCCTCCTCAGCTTGCCTGGTCTCCTCCTCCTCACTGCCTGGTCTCCTCCTCCTCAGCTTGCCTGGTCTTTCCTCCTCCTCAGCTTGCCTGGTCTCCTCCTCCTCAGCTTGCCTGGTCTCCTCCTCCTCAGCTTGCCTGGTCTCCTCCTCCTCAGCTTGCCTGGTCTTCTCCTCCTCAGCCTTGCATGGTCTCCCCTCCTTCCTCAGCTTCCTGTCTCCTCCTCCTCACTTGCCCTGGTCTCACCTCCTCCTCAGCTTTGCCTGGTCTCGCTCCTCCTCAGCTTGCCGGTCTTTCTCCTCCTCAGCCTTGCCTGGTCTCCCTCCCTCCTCAGCTTGCCTGGTCTCTCCTCCTCACTGTGCCTGGTCTCCTCCTCCTCGAGCTGCTGGTCCTCCTCCTCCTCAACCTTTCCTGGTCTCCTCCTCCTCAGCTTGCCTTATCTCCCTCGTCCTCAACTGCCTGGTCCTCCTCCTCCTCAGCGTTGCCTTATCCCTCCTCCTCAACATGCCTGGTCTCCTCCTCAACTTGCCTGGTCTTCCTCCTCCTCAACTTGCCTGGTCCTACTCCTCAACTTCGCCTGGCCTCCTCGTCAACTTGCCTGGTCTCCTCCTCAACTTTGCCTGGTCTCCTCCTCAACTTGCCTGTCTCCTCACCAACTTGCCTGTCCCTCCTCCTCAACTTCTATGCCTGGTCTCCTCCCTCAACTTGCTGTCTCCTCCTCAACTTGCCTGGTCTCCTCCTGAACTTGCCTGGACATCCTCTCAACTTGCCTGGTCTCCCGTCCTCCTTCAACTTGCCTGGTCTCCTCCTCAACTTGCCTGGTCTCTCCTCCTCAACTTGCCAGGTCTCCTCCTCAACTTGCCAGTCTCCTCCTCCTCAACTTGCCTGGCCTCCTCCTCAACTTGCCTGGTCTCCCTCCTCCTCAACTTGCCTGGTCTCACTCTCCTCCTCAACTTTGCCTGGTCTCCACTCCTCAACATGCCTGTCTCCTCCTCAACTTGCCCTGGAATCCCTCGCTCAACATGCCTGTTCTCCTCCTCAACTTGCCTGGTCTCCTCCTCAACTTGCTGGTCTCCTCCTCAACTTGCCTGGTCTCCTCCTCAACTTGCCTGGTCTCCTCCTCAACTTGCCTGGTCTCCTCCTCAACTTGCCTGGTCTCCTCCTCAACTTGCCTGGTCTCCTCCTCAACTTGCCTGGTCTCCTCCTCAACTTGCCTGGTCTCCTCCTCAACTTGCCTGGTCTCCTCCTCAACTTGCTGGTCTCCTCCTCAACTTGCCTGGTCTCCTCCTCAACTTGCCTGGTCTCCTCCTCAACTTGCCTGGTCTCCTCCTCAACTTGCCTGGTCTCCTCCTGTTAACTCTTGTTCCTTCGCCTCAACGAAAAGAAAAAGAAGAAAAACTGTTTCTAATTACTTGCCATAACTTGTGTCTTGTTGTACTGTCTGATGGCTGTATGTTGCTGTATGTTGCTGTATGTTGCTGTATGTTGCTGTATGTTGCTGTCTGATGTGTGGCTGTTATGTTTTTATGTTGCTGTTGATGGCTCTGTATGTTGCTGTATGTTGCTGTATGTTGCTGTCTGATGGCTGTATGTTGCTGTATGTTGCTGTATGTTGCTGTCTGATGGCTGTATGTTGCTGTATGTTGCTGTATGTTGCTGTCTGTGGCTGTATGTTGCTGTATGTTGCTGTATGTTGCTGTCTGATGTGCTGTATGTTGCTGTATGTTGCTGTATGTTGCTGTGTGTGACTGGTTTGTTTGACTGTATGTTGCTGTGTGTGACTGTATGTTGCTGTATGTTGCTGTGTGTGGACTGTATGTGACTGTATGTTGCTGTGTGTGACTGTATGTTGCTGTATGTTGCTGTGTGCGACTGTATGTTGCTGTATGTTGCTGTGTGTGACTGTATGTTGCTGTATGTTGCTGTGTGCGACTGTATGTTGCTGTATGTTGCTGTGTGTGACTGTATGTTGCTGTATGTTGCTGTGTGCGACTGTATGTGTGCTGTATGTTGCTGGTGTGACTGTATGTTTGCTGTATGTTGCTGTGTGTGACTGTATGTGGCTGTATGTTGCTGTGTGTGACTGTATGTTGCTGTATGTTGCTGTGTGCGACTGTTTTGTTGCTGTATGTTGCTGTGTGTGACTGTATGTTGTGTGCATGTTGCTGTGTGCGATTTATGTTTGGGTGTATTTTGCTGTGTGTGACTGTATTTGTATGTTGCTGTTGGACCTGTATGTGTTTGCTGTATTTTTGCTGTGTGTGGACTGTATGTGGCTGTATGTTGCTGTGTGTGGACTGTATTGTTTGTGTTTGTTGCTGTATGTGACTGTATGTGGCTGTATGTGGCTGTATGTTGCTGTGTTGTGTGACTGTATGTGGCTGTATGTGGCTGTGTGTTGACTGTTGTGGTGATTGCTGTATGTGGCTGTATGTGGCTGTATGTTGCTCTGTGTGACTGTATTGGCTGTATGTTGCTGTATGTTGTATGTGGTGACTGTATGTGGCTGTATGTTTGCTGTGTGTGACTGTATGTGGCTGTATGTGGCTGTATGTTGCTGTGTGTGACTGTATGTTGCTGTGTGTGACTGTATGTTGTTGTTGTGCTGTATGTGGTGTATGTGGCTGTATGTGCTGTGTGTGTTGCTGGTGGTGTGACTGTATGTGGCTGTATGTGGCTGTATGTTGCTGTGTGTGACTGTATGTGGCTGTATGTTGCTGTATGTTGCTCTGTGTGACTGTATGTGGCTGTATGTTGCTGTGTGTGACTGTATGTTGCTGTGTGTGACTGTATGTGGCTGTATGTGGCTGTATGTTGCTGTGTGTGACTGTATGTTGCTGTATGTTGCTGTATGTGACTGTATGTGGCTGTATGTGGCTGTATGTTGCTGTGTGTGACTGTATATGGCTGTATGTGGCTGTATGTTGCTGTGTGTGACTGTATGTGGCTGTATGTGGCTGTATGTTGCTCTGTGTGACTGTATGTGGCTGTATGTTGCTGTATGTTGCTCTGTGTGACTGTATGTGGCTGTATGTTGGCTGTATGTTGCTGTGATGTGGCTGTATGTTGCTGTGTGTGACTGTATGTTGTGTGTGTATGTTGCTGTATGTGAGTGTATGTGGCTGTATGTGCTGTGTGTTGTGTGTTGTGTGACTGTTATGTGGGTGTATGTGGCTGTTTGTGTTGTGTGTGTGACTGTATGTGGCTGTATGTTGCTGTATGTTGCTCTGTGTGACTGTATGTGGCTGTATGTTTTTGCTTTTTGTGTTGTGACTGTATGTTGCTGTGTGACTGTATGTGGCTGTATGTGGCTGTATGTTGCTGTGTGTGACTGTATGTTGTTGTATGTTGCTGTATGTGACTGTATGTGGCTGTATGTGGCTGTATGTTGCTGTGTGTGACTGTATATGGCTGTATGTGGCTGNTTATGTTGCTGTGTGTGTGACTGTATGTGGCTGTATGTGGCTGTATGTTGCTCTGTGTGACTGTATGTGGCTGTATGTTGCTGTATGTTGCTCTGTGTGACTGTATGTGGCTGTATGTTGCTGTGTGTGACTGTATGTTGCTGTATGTTGCTGTATGTTGCTGTGTGTGACTGTATGTGGCTGTATGTGGCTGTATGTTGCTGTGTGTGACTGTATGTTGCTGTGTGTCACTGTATGTGGCTGTATGTGGCTGTATGTGGCTGTATGTTGCTGTGTGTGACTGTATGTGGCTGTAGGTTGCTGTATGTTGCTGTGTGTGACTGTATGTGGCTGTATGTTGCTGTGTGTGACTGTATATTGCGGTATGTTGCTGTATGTTGCTCTGTGTGACTGTATGTGGCTGTATGTTGCTGTGTGTGACTGTATGTTGCTGTATGTGGCTGTATGTTGCTGTGTGTGACTGTATGTTGCTGTATGTTGCTGTATGTTGCTGTGTGTGACTGTATGTGGCTGTATGTGGACTGTATGTTGCTGTATGTTGCTGTATGTTGCTTGTGTGTGTGACTGTATGTTGTTGTATGTTGCTGTATGTGACTGTATGTGGCTGTATGTGGCTGTACGTTGTTGTGTGTGACTGTATGTGGCTGTATGTGGCTGTATGTTCTGTATGTTGCTGTACTTTGCTGTATGTTGCTGTATGTTGCTGTACGTTCCTGTATGTTGCTGTATTTTGCTGTATGTGGCTGTATGTGGCTGTATGTTGCTGTATATTGTTTTTTGTTGCTGCATGTGCTATGTTGAGGCCCTCTCATGACTGTATGTTGCTGTATGTTGCCGTATGTGGCTGCATGTTGCTGTATGTGGCTGTATGTTGCTGTATGTGGCTGTATATTGCTGTATGTTTCTGTATGTTGCTGTATGTTGCTGTACGTTGCTATATGTTACTGTATGTGGCTGTATATTGCTGTATATTGCTGTATATTGCTGTATGTGGCTGTACGTGGCTGTATGTTGCTGTATGTTTCTGTATGTTGCTGTATGTTGCTGTATGTGGCTGTATGTTGTTGTATGTTGCTGTATGCTGCTGTGTGTGGCTGTATGTGGCTGTATGTTGCTGTATGTTGCTGTATGTTGCTGTATGTGGCTGTATGTGGCTGTATATTGCTGTATGTTGCTGTATGTTGCTGTATATTGCTGTATGTTGCTGTATGTGGCTCTATGGGGCTCTATGTTGATGTATGTTGCTGTATGTGGCTGTATGTTGATGTATGTTGCTGTATGTGGCTGTATGTGGCTGTATGTTGGTGTATGGTGGTGTATGTTGGTGTATGTTGGTATATTTTGGTGTATGTTGCTGTATGTTGCTTCATGTGGCTGTATGTTGCTGTATGTGGCTGTATGTTTCTGTATGTTGCTCTATGTTGCTCTATGTTGCTCTATATGGCTGTATGATGCTGTATGTTGCTGTATGTTGCTGCATGCGGCTGTATGTGGCTGTATGTGGCTGTATGTTGCTGCATGCGCTATGTAGCGGCCCTCTCATGGTTCTATGTTGCTGCATGCGCTATGTCGAGGCCCTCTCATGGTTGTATGTTGCTGTATGCACTATGTTGCGATCTTCTCCTGGCTTCATGTTGCTGCATGCGCCATGTTGAGATGCCTCTCATATCTACATAATGTTGCTGAGTAAATTTACTGTGTTGCATTTTTTGCATTAATCTTTTTTAACACATCTTCCTTCTTTTCTGACATATTTGATTTTCAAACTTCCTTCTTCTCCCTGCAACACTTTCTGCTTCGTTAAAAATTTGTGGTAATATTGCGTGTTAAAACATTTGACTTTTATGTGTATAACGATTGCAAAAGTGACTTTTGCATGGCGTACCAGCGCACTGGTTAGTTCTCTGATGCTCTGGAATAAACTGTTTAATATTATGGACCTTTATTTTGAAGAAGTTTTCTTATTTTTAGTAACAATCTATTTTATGCGGGGGGTTTCAGTTAATTTATCTGACAATCTATTTTATGGGGTTTCAGTTAATTTATCTGACAATCTATTTTATGAGGTTTCAGTTAATTTATCTGACAATCTATTTTATGGGGTTTCAGTTAATTTATCTGACAATCTATTTTATGGGGTTTCAGTTAATTTATCTGACAATCTGGTTTAGACAAGCATAGTTTCTTTTTTCAATGATCGTCTGGCCGGTGTTGCTTTCTATTTGTTGCAAATATTTAAAAGAATAGGATCAGTTTCATCAAGTGAAGTCTAATAATGTAAACTGAGGATGTTTTTCTACTGCGTTTCTTTTAAACACTAGTTCTACAGTAGTGTTGATGTTTATTCGTGAAAACACAATGTCTGCAGAAGTGCTGATGATGTTTATTCGTGAAGACTCTAGGTCTACAGTAGCATTGATAGCATTTTTTCTAGTAAAGACTATGTCTAGTGTTCATGGAGTATTTTTTTCTTATGTACAGATGCTCCTCTTAAAGTGATTCATCATACTGAACATTATGATGACAGTTTTTGTCTTCCCATACCTTAGACCATCACTCAGTTTGCTTGTTATTAAAGTCTTATCACTCTGGTCAATATTACTCATCTGGACGACTTTCGAAAGAAATTATAACAATAAGGTGCTTATAACCCTATCAGTTTTTCTTACCCTATGTGTTATTAAATGATAACTTACGTACCTTTACAAGCATGAGATTTTCACACTGATGTGGTATATGTACCACTAAAATTTCTACATTATTGTTTGTATATATATATATATATATATATATATATATTATATATATATATATATATATATATATATATATATATAATGCAAAACAACCACTCTGAAAGAATAGAGAAATTCCAAGCGCTTTCGTGACTACTCACATTATCAAGGAACTGATAATGTGAGTAGTCACGAATTTCTCTATTCTTTCAGAGTGGTTGTTTTGCATATTTTGAAATCACCTGTTTACTGTGATCTTATTACACATATATATATATATATATATATATATATATATATATATATATATATATATATATATATATATATATATATATATATATATATATATATATATATATAGTGCCAAATAGGCAAAAATTGGTCAAGTAGCAAAACTCATTTAAAATTAAGTATTTTCTAAAAAAAATTCTTTTATATATTTAAAGATATTTTTTTCATTTATGTTAATGTAAAAATTAATAATTTTGTACCAAAAGAACCTTAGTATAACAAGCGCAATTTAATTTAGCTTAATCCAGCTAAATATATTTTACATAAGTTTATAATAATTAATTAATAAACAAACACAAAGAAATATTGGAAATAAATGGTATAAAATACCGACACAATGGAAATATAAACACATATGCAGTATAATGTGATCCTTTATTGACTACGTTTCGCCCACACAGTGGGCTTTTTCAAGTCACAAACAGAACTACCTGGGGTGGAAGGAACGCGAGTATTTATAGTCCAGTTCAGAATGCTGAGGTCAGGTGGAGAATGCTGCATCTGATGATGTACCGAGTGGGGTTATAGAGTCTAAAAACTTGGGTAGCTTGGAAAGGAGATTGGATAAGTTTGTGAGCAGACCTTCTACAGTGTTCTTATGTGGGACAGCTATGAAGAAGTTTCTTGGCAAGTGGTTCAGCTATGTTATAGAAGCCACTATTCTGGTTGAAGTTGTCGGATATAGAAATAAGTGATGATTCCAGGATTCTTCGGTATTGAGTGTTGTCTTCTGTGGCGATAAGTCTTGAGTTTCTGTAGTTTATCAAGTGGTTGTGTGAATTACGGTGTTGTACGCAGGCATTCCTTGTGTCGTCAGTCCTGCTTGCGTATTGGTGTTCTGAAATACGTGTTTGGAGGTCCCTTGATTTTTCACCCACGTATAACTTGTTGTAGTCATAATCCCTTGTAATGACTGCAACAAGTTATACGTGGGCGAAACATCAAGGGACCTCCAAACACGTATTTCAGAACACCAATACGCAAGCAGGTCTGACGACACAAGGAATGCCTGCGTACAACACCGTAATTCACACAACCACTTGATAAACTACAGAAACTCAAGACTTATCGCCACAGAAGACAACACTCAATACCGAAGAATCCTGGAATCATCACTTATTTCTATATCCGACAACTTCAACCAGAATAGTGGCTTCTATAACATAGCTGAACCACTTGCCAAGAAACTTCTTCATCGCTATCCCACATAAGAACACTGTAGGAGGTCTGCTCACAAACTTATCCAATCTCCTTTCCAAGCTACCCAAGTTTTTAGACTCTATAACCCCACTCGGTACATCATCAGATGCAGCATTCTCCACCTGACCTCAGCATTCTGAACTGGACTATAAATACTCACGTTCCTTCCACCCCAGGTAGTTCTGTTTGTGACTTGAAAAAGCCCACTGTGTGGGCGAAACGTAGTCAATAAAGGATCACATTATACTGCATATGTGTTTATATTTCCACAAAGAAATATTTTTTTTTCGTTAGGTTCAGAATGATTTTTGCGAAATTATTGCATACACAAATTTTTGCTTGCCTTATTCGGCAAGAAGAGCGTTGCTATTTAAGCCAAAATCGCAAATTTTACTTATTCGGCACGACATATATATATATATATATATATATATATATATATATATATATATATAATATATAATATATATATATATATATATATACATATATATATTTGTGTGTGTGTGTGTGTGTGTGTGTGTGTGTGTGTGTGTGTTTTAAACAAATATTAATATTCTGATGTTCATTTTCATACTTATTTCTCTATGTTGAATATGTTTATTTGAAAGCCACCTCATTTATTGGCTTTTTTCCTCTAACTTTGTCTCTGTTAGAGCAATTATATCAAGCTTGTTTTTCTTGATAGATTTTAGCTTTAATCTCATTCCTGTTGGTATGTAGAAGCTTTCAAATATTTCGTTATTGTTAAATTTTCCCATTTTTGCCTATTTCCTGTTTGGGCCCGTTATTTCTGATCTGACGGGTATTTGCGTTTGTTGTTATGGGTGGACACAAGCTAACTTCTAATTTATCTGTCTGCATGTGTACATGCAAGCAAAGGCCCAAAATAGCCAAAGTATTGCCCCTATAAGAAAAAAATAATCCTTAACCTATTTTCTTCCCCTGAATGTAGTACGTCGTGGCAATGTGTTTGGACATGAGGACTCAGTATGCGCTACAAGCTTCTATTGAGTCTGCGTTTCGCTCTACATATGGAGAAACGTTGTCACAATAAAAGTTTGCACTGCGTCTTCATACTGAATATCATATCTCTCGCAAAAAAAAAAAAAAAAAAAAATCTGCGATATGTATATCTCAGATACGATTAAACAAAAGTATCAATAGTACAGCTGGAGCACTTTCTCAGTGCTCACGTTGAGTTACTTATGAAGCACACACCTTTTTTTCTGAAAGGAACTAATTCTTACGTTCTTCTCTTTGTTCTTCTTCTGGTGCTGCTGCTGGTGATGCTGCTGGTGATTCTACTTCTGATGCTGCTGCTGTTGGTACTGCTGCTACTACTGGGGGTGCCTCTCCTGGTGTTGCTGCTGGTGGTGCTACCTCTCCTGTTGGTGCTACTGCTGGTGGTTCTACTGGTGGTGCTACTGCTGGTGCTGCCTCTCCCGGTGGTGCTGCTGGTGATGTCCCTCTTGGTGTGTCTACTGTTGGTGTTACTGCTGCTGGTGGTGCTACTGGTGGTGGTGCAGGTCCCCTCACCGTGGTTTACGCTGTGGAGTCCGGACGCGTGTTGCTGCCTTGTGACGTGGCACCGCCCATACCCACAGATGACACCATCCTTGTGCTCTTCTACCATGGCGATATTGGCACTCCCATATACAGGTAAGGAATACCATGGGGTATATTGACACTACAACATACAGGTAAGGGATGTTAATGACACTGGCACTCATGTACAGGTAAGAAATACTATGGTGATATTTGCTCCATAATATACAAGTAAAGGAATCTGGTTAACACAGGCATACTAATAAATCCTTCAAAAGGAATACACATAACATATCAAGGAAAATACACGGTGAGGTTCCACGTCGACTGTGTTGAGATTAATATAAACAAGGGACTTAGAAAAGGAAATTGCTACTGAATATGCATGAAGGATAAAGCGATATGGAGAAGTATAACAGGTTTATTGAAAAGCCTTCGCCACGGAAATGAACTGGCTCTCTCGGAAACCGTTCTAGCTACTCAGATTGAAGAGGAAAAATATTCACCATTATGTCTCGCACAGGGTACAACCCAAGTCATTGTAAATAAATTTTGTTCTCTAAAGCGCATTATAAAAGAAAAATTAAGGAAAATCCTAGTATTTTATGTGAGAAGAAAAATCTTGACGCTTCGCTGTGTTTTCGTGTGTTCGATGTTTCACAAACTTTTTTTTTTCAGGACATTAGAAAGCCACTGTTGTCATCAAGGGGAGAGTAACATGCAGACACCAGGTACTGTGAGTCTACTAGAAAATTATCAAACACTTTTTGTGATCTTCATGAACAATGAGGAACTAAACAGGGGCTTTATGCTCTTAAATGAACAATTTTAATAAAGCGCAAGAAAAACATATCAAAATAAACTATTCAAAATTCCATTCGAGAAGTTTCTGATCACTAACCAAAAATTCTATGTATAGAACAGCTGAATACAAAATTATATATGTATAAAAATGACTCATAGAGATATATTAAAAAAAATATGTAAATAGAAAGAGAATCAAGAACACACAATGAAAAAACGAGACTTGATGGGGTGTACACAAGACCACAAGTAAAGAAAGTACTGTGAAGGAAGGAAGTAAATAAAGCAAAGAAAAACAAACTCGAGAGAGATTTTGGGAGATGCTAAGCTAGTGTGTAGGAAATAAGTGAGAGAGTAATTGTGGTAGGAGACCTAAATGCTAAAGGAGAAACATTCAGAGAGGGTGTGGTGGTTAAGTTTGGGGTGCCAGGTGTAAATGATAATGGGGACCCTTTGATTGAACTTTGTATAGAAAGGGGTTTCGTTATAGGTAATACCTATTTTAAGAAAAAGAGGATAAAAAAATATACAAGATATGCCGTAGGGCGTAATAACAGGAGTTTGTTGGACTACGTATTGATAGATAAAATACTGTAGTATAGACTTCAAGATGTACATGTTTATAGAGGGGCCACAGATCTATCAGATCACTTTTTAGTTGTAGCAACAGTGAGAGTAAAAGGTAGATGGGATACAGAAAATAGAAGCATCAAGTAAAAGAGAGTGGTGAAGGTTCATAAACTGAAAGGGGAGGCAGTTATGGTAAGATATAAACAACTATTGGAGGATAGATGAGCTAGTGAGTGTATAGTCAATGGGGTCGAAGATGTATGTTGTAGGTTTAAGAATGTTGTGTTAGAGTGTTCAGCAGAAGTTTATGGTTACAGGAAAGTGGGTGCGGGAGGGAAGAAGAGCGATTGTGGAATAATGGTGTAAAGAGAGTAGTAAGAGAAAAAGTTAGCATATGAGAGGTTTTTACAAACTAGAAGTGATGCAAGGAGGGAGGAGTATTTGAAGAGAAAAAGAGAGGTTAAGAGAGTGGTGAAGAATTGTGAAAATAGAGCAAATGAGAGTGAAATGTTGTTTTCAACCAGTTTTGTTGAAAATAAGAAAAAAATTTGGAGTGAGATTAATAAACTGAGGAAGCCTAGGGAATGAATAGATTTGATAGTTAAAAATAGGAGAGGAGAGTTATTAAATGGAGAGTAAGAGGTATCGGGAAGATGGAGGGAATATTTTGATGAATTGTTAAATGTTGAAGATAGGGAAGATGTGATTTAATGTATAGGGCAAGGAGGAATAACATCTTGTAGGAGTGAGGAAGAGCCAGTTGTGAGTGTGGGGGAAGTTCGTGAGGCAGTAGGTAAAATGGAAGGGGGTAAGGCAGCCGGGATTGATGGGATAAAGATAGAAATGTTAAAAGCAGGTGGGGATATAGTACTTTTAGTACTATATCCCCACTTTTATTTAATAAATGTACTTTTATTTAATAAATGTATGGAAGAGGGTAAGGTACCTAGGGATTGGCAGAGAGCATGCATAGTTCCTTTGTATAAAGGCAAAGGGGACAACAGAGAGTGCAAAAATTATAGGGGGATAAGTCTGTTGACTATACTTGGTAAAATGTATGGTAGAGTTATTATTGAAAGAATTAAGAGTAAGGCGGAGAGTAGGATAGCAGATGAACAAGGAGGCTTTAGGAAAGGTAGGGGGTGTGTGGACCAAGTGTTCACAGTGAAACATAGAGGCGAACAGTATTTGGATAAGGGTAAAGAGGTTTATATGGCATTTATGGATTTTGGAAAAGGCGTATGACAGGGTGGATAGGAAGCAATGTGGCAGATGTTGCAAATGTATGGAATAGGAGGTAGGTGACTGAAAGCATTGAAGAGTTTTTACAAGGATAGTGAGGCTCAGGTTAAATTATGTAGGAGAGAGGGATATTATTTCCCAGTAAAAGCGCTCCTTAGACAAGGATATGTGATGTCACCCTAGTAGTTCAATATATTTATAGATGGGGTTGTAAGAGAAGTGAATCCTCGGGTGCTGGCAAGAGGTGTGGGGTTATAAGATAAAGAATATAACACAAATTGGGAGCTGTTACAGTTGCTCTTTGCTGATGACACTGTGTTTTTTGGAGATTCTGAAGATAAGTTGCAGAGGTTGGTGGATAAGGTTGGTAGGGTATGTAAAAGAAGAAAATTAAAAGTGAAAATGAAAAGAGTATGGTGATAACAAAAAAATTAGGTGACGAAAGATTGCATACCAGATTGGAGGGAAAAAGTATGGCGGAGGTGAATGTGTTCAGATATTTAGGAGTGGATGTGTCAGCAGATGGGTCTATGAGAGATGGGGTGAATTGATGAGGGGAAAAAAGTGAGTAGTGCACGTAGGAGTCTGTGGAGACAAAGAACTTTGCCTATGGCAGCAAGGAAGAAGAATGTATGAGAGTATAATTATACCAATGCTCTTATATGGGTGCAAAGAATGGGTGGTGAATGTTCCAACAAGGAGAAGGCTGGAGGCAGAGAATTTGTAGTTTGGAAATAAAGAGGCCGTGTGGGATAACCATAACTAGTATCCAGAGGGCTGAGGAGGAGTTATTGGGGTGGTTTGCACATGTAGAGAGGTTGGAACAAAATAGAACAACTTCGAGAGAGTATAAATATGTAGGGGATGGAAGGCGGGGTAGGAGTCAGCCTAGGAAAAGTTGGAGGGGGTAAAGGAGGTTTTGTGTGAGAGGAGCTTGGACTTCCAGCAAGATACGTGAGCGAGTTAGATAAGAGCAAATGGAGACAAATGGGTTTTAGGACTTGACGTGCTTTTGGAATGAGCAAGGTAACATTTATGAAGGGATTCTGGGAAACTGGCAGGCCGGACTTGAGTCCTGGAGATGAGAAGTACGGTGTCTGCACTCTGAAGGAGGGATGTTAATGTTGCAGTTTATAATTATAGTGTAAGCGCACCTCTGGCACGACAGTGATGGAATGAATGATGGTGAAAGATTTTCTCTTTCGGGCCACCCTGCCTTGGTGGGAGATGGCCTATGTGTTAATACAATAATATATAATATATTTTTTAACCTCTCACAATATAAAACAGGGGAGGGTATGTAAGTATCACACATCAAAAAACATCACAACATCAAGTTGAAGAATCAAGTTGAAGATATAGATATGTGCAGTATCTGGGTATCTTTATTAAGTAATAATGAAAATACCCAGTTGTTGCACACGTGTCTAATTCTTGACCATAAAACATATTTGAGATAATGCTAAGAAATTACATTGCCAGTATTTTATTTTTTAGGGACTGAAGGTAGGGGTTTTACAAGTGAGGTCAGCATAGTTTCACAGCTGGAAGGTACTGTATCTTACAACCGCTAGTACGAGAAAAAAAAATCTAAATGAACACAGAGATTTTGGAAAGGAATTTAACAAATGTGTCCGTGAAGAGGTAGCTTACAGAATGAGAAAATAAAGAGAAAGTAGACGTATGGACGTTCAACCTTCTAACAGATCAAGTGTGAATGTAAATACATTAAAATCCAACTTAGCAGACTAAAGTATATACAGACCAGTGTGTCTAGTTATCTCTTCCACATATTCAGAAAAAGATATGAAAGTAGCATTGATTGAAGACATGCAGAAACTACATTAACTAATGTGATGTACAGCGGTATGAACGGAAGCCTTAAAACGAGTAAAACACTGTCAGGCTTAAGACAGTCTGCTCGAGACACAGCCCTGCCAAAATAGTCATATCAATGCACAATTTGGTCAAAACAGTAAGGTTCAAACACGGTCAAAACACAGTCTGGCTCATACACGGTCTGGTCAAAATCGTCTTGTTTAGCTAAGACACAAGAGAGGATAACACGGAATGCCACGTCGGTGAAGGGTAGTCCAGGTCTTCAAACCATTTAATCAACTCCAATGGTAGACAATATTGACAATAAGTAAATAAGGCCAATTCATACTGTATGAATTAATAAAACTCTAGTTGACGATATGTTGTCAAAATAAAGATCCATAATTCGCATGGTGTATCTTATTACATTCCTGTAATAAATCATTTACCGAGCTTATAGAAGTCGAACTTCTAAATTATTGGGTCCACGAAGATGCACTCGAAATGAGCCAGTGAAGAGTGTGACATGATCAAAATAACACTATCCTCCCCCACATGTACGTGGTGCTGTTTGATACTTACGGGTCTAGTGCATCCTCGGTGATTGTAGAGTACTATTGTAAACAGGTGTTCATTAAGCCGTGTGTGACATACGCGCACGTACACCTGTGTGACATGCACGCACGTACACCTTACCAAAACACACGCAGCATTTCAGGGCGGTAGAGAGGCTCTGGCAGGAATGAATTCGGTTGCGAGATCGGGAAGCTGGGCGCTGCTTAATGTCGATGTTGTTTTGAGATCAGCAAGCTTAAATGTGAGAGAGAGAGAGAGAGGAGAGAGAGAGAGAGAGAGCTTAAACTCTTGGTCTTCTTTGTTTTTCATATAAATTTTTCGTGCCAGTATTATTTTTATCAAAATCTCTATTATTTTGGCACACACTACTTTTTCTCTAATTTTATTTTAGCCATTAACCAAACCATTTATGAAGAGCCATTTAATGACAACCATTCAGCAACACTTTTTAACTTAATTAATCACTTTAAATTAATGGCCTCTGGTTCCCCATATTAGTGTCACCAAAAAAATCTTTGTCTAATTCGTTAATTTACTGTTACATTTCATCTCTTCCTCACTTATCAAGTACCTCCTTCACATCCCCCCCCCCAAAAAGAAAAAATACGTCATACCCAAAAAATGTTATATGAATCAACAACTCTCGAAATGACTCAAAGAAATACGAGTAACCAAAAAATAAAAAGATTGAAAAATGCTCTGGTTGACAAGAGGACAAACAAGAGACATGATGATCACTGATAAGATTATAAATCAATAAATACAGATAAAAATAAAGATTTCTTTGCATGATCAACAGAGAAAATAAAACTGTAAACTGAGTAAAACAAAGGAAAAAAAGGCACCAAGAGGATACAAATTACCTTTTCTTCATAAAGAATGAAAGAAAACTGTTATGAATTTGTGCGTTACATTTACCGGCAATGAAAGTGACTTGACTCCAGCAACTAGGAGCAGACAGCGACACACCTCGGCGATCATAACCATCGAGTCTAGGCAAAGACAGACACAAAAGAATAGAGAACATTAAGGAAATAAAAGGGCAGCATGAGATGAACATAACAGGGTAGTATGCAGTGAATATAACAGGGTAGTATGCAGTGAACATAACAGGGTAGTATGCAGTGAATATAACAGGGTAGTATGCAGTGAACATAACAGGGTAGTATGCAGTGAACATAACAGGATAGTATGCAGTGAACATAACAGGGTAGTATGCAGTGAATATAACAGGGTAGTATGCAGTGAATATAACAGGAGTATGCAGTGAACATAACAGGGTAGTATGCAGTGAACATAAAAGGGTAGTATGCAGTGAATATAACAGGGTAGTATGCAGTGAACATAACAGGGTAGTATGCAGTAAACATAACAGGTATCATAGCGGGGTGAATGATAACAGGGTAGTATGCAGTGAACATACAGGGTAGTATCAGTAAACATAACAGGGTAGTATGCAGTGAACATAACAGGGTAGTATGCAGTGAACATAACAGGGTAGTATGCAGTGAACATAACAGGTAGTATGCAGTGAACATAACAGGGTAGTATGCAGTGAACATAACAGGGTAGTATGCAGTGAACATAATAGGGTAGTATGCAGTGAACATAACAGGATAGTATGCAGTGAACATAACAGGGTAGTATGCAGTGAATATAACAGGGTAGTATGCAGTGAACATAACATGGTAGTATGCAGTGAATATAACAGGGTAGTATGCAGTAAACATAACAGGGTAGTATGCAGTGAACATAACAGGGTAGTATGCAGTGAGCTTAACAGGGTAGTATGCAGTGAACATAACTGGGTAGTATGCAGTGAACATAACAGAGTAGTATGCAGTGAACATAACAGGGCAGTATGCAGTGAACATAACAGGGTAGTATGCAGTGAACATAAAGGGTAGTATGCAGTGAACATAACAGGGTTTAGTATGCAGTGAACATAACAGGGTAGTATGCAGTGAACATAACAGGGTAGTATGCAGTAAACATAACAGGGTAGTATGCAGTAAACATAACAGGGTAGTATGCAGTGAACATAACAGGGGTAGTATGCAGTGAACATAACAGGGTAGTATGCAGTGAACATAACATGGTAGTATGCAGTGAATATAACAGGGTAGTATGCAGTAAACATAACAGGGTAGTATGCAGTGAACATAACAGGGTAGTATGCAGTGAGCTTAACAGGGTAGTATGCAGTGAACATAACTGGGTAGTATGCAGTGAACATAACAGGGTAGTATGCAGTGAACATAACAGGGTAGTATGCAGTGAACATAACAGGGTAGTATGCAGTGAACATAACAGGGTAGTATGCAGTGAACATAACAGGATAGTATGCAGTGAACATAACAGGGTAGTATGCAGTGAACATAACAGGGTAGTATGCAGTGAACATAATAGGGTAGTATGCAGTGAACATAACAGGATAGTATGCAGTGAACATAACAGGGTAGTATGCAGTGAATATAACAGGGTAGTATGCAGTGAACATAGCAGGGTAGTATGCAGTAAACATAACAGGGTAGTATGCAGTGAACATAACAGGGTAGTATGCAGTGAACATAACAGGGTAGTATGCAGTGAACATAACAGGATAGTATGCAGTGAACATAACAGGGTAGTATGCAGTGAACATAACAGGGTAGTATGCAGTGAATATAACAGGGTAGTATGCAGTGAACATAACAGGGTAGTATGCAGTGAATATAACAGGGTAGTATGCAGTGAACATAGCAGGGTAGTATGCAGTGAACATAACAGGGTAGTATGCAGTGAACATAACAGGGTAGTATACAGTAAACATAACAGGGTAGTATGCAGTGAACATAACAGGGTAGTATGCAGTGAACATAACAGGGTAGTATGCAGTGAACATAACAGGGTAGTATGCAGTGAACATAACAGGGTAGTATGCAGTGAACATAACAGGGTAGTATGCAGTAAACATAACAGGGTAGTATGCAGTAAACATAACAGGGTAGTATGCAGTGAACATAACAGGGTAGTATGCAGTGAACATAACAGGGTAGTATGCAGTGAACATAACATGGTAGTATGCAGTGAATATAACAGGGTAGTATGCAGTAAACATAACAGGGTAGTATGCAGTGAACATAACAGGGTAGTATGCAGTGAGCTTAACAGGGTAGTATGCAGTGAACATAACTGGGTAGTATGCAGTGAACATAACAGAGTAGTATGCAGTGAACATAACAGGGCAGTATGCAGTGAACATAACAGGGTAGTATGCAGTGAACATAACAGGGTAGTATGCAGTGAACATAACAGGGTAGTATGCAGTGAACATAACAGGGTAGTATGCAGTGAACATAACAGGGTAGTATGCAGTAAACATAACAGGGTAGTATGCAGTAAACATAACAGGGTAGTATGCAGTGAACATAACAGGGTAGTATGCAGTGAACATAACATGGTAGTATGCAGTGAACATAACATGGTAGTATGCAGTGAATATAACAGGGTAGTATGCAGTAAACATAACAGGGTAGTATGCAGTGAACATAACAGGGTAGTATGCAGTGAGCTTAACAGGGTAGTATGCAGTGAACATAACTGGGTAGTATGCAGTGAACATAACAGGGTAGTATGCAGTGAACATAACAGGGTAGTATGCAGTGAACATAACAGGGTAGTATGCAGTGAACATAACAGGGTAGTATGCAGTGAACATAACAGGGTAGTATGCAGTGAGCTTAACAGGGTAGTATGCAGTAAACATAACAGGGTAGTATGCAGTGAACATAACAGGGTAGTATGCAGTGAACATAACAGGGTAGTATGCAGTGAACATAACAGGGTATTATGCAGTGAACATAACAGGGTAGTATGCAGTGAACATGACAGGGTAGTATGCAGTGAACATAACAGGGTAGTATGCAGTGAACATAACAGGGTAGTATGCAGTAAACATAACAGGGTAGTATGCAGTGAACATAACAGGGTAGTATGCAGTGAGCTTAACAGGGAAGCATGCAGTAAGCTTAACAGGGAAGCATGCAGTGAGCTTAACAGGGAAGCATGCAGTAAGCTTAACAGGGAAGCATGCAGTAAGCTTAACAGGGAAGCATGCAGTGAGCTTAACAGGGAAGCATGCAGTGAACTTAACATGGAAGCATGCAGTGAGCTTAACAGGAAACTATGCAATGAGCTTAACAGAGAAGTATACGGCAAGCTTAACAAGGAAGTATGCAGTGAGCTTATCAAGGGAAGATGAAAGTTAAACACATGTGGAACATCTGGTTATCATTATTGCAGACGTTTCGCCATCCAGTGGCTTTATCAATACAGATTCTAGGACATAACTTGAAGACAGTAGAACTATATACAAAAGATGAGGTAATCAGTCCCTCAGCCTTGGAGTTGGTGTGAAAAACACCGTAGTTGTAGAGATTCTGGAGCACATGCAAGGAGACTGTAGTAGCCGTGAAGAAGGTCATGTAGATGTCCTCTGAACCAAGATTCCACGATGTTGCGGTGTCTGACTTTCATCTTGTCGGTATTCTATACCTTTCTTGCACAAGTTGTCAGACACTGCAACATCATGGAATCTTGGTTCAGAGGACATCTACATGACCTTCTTCACGGCTACTACAACTAACCTATCCCTTTGGGTATGACCTACTTCCACTGGGGAACCCTGCCTACCAGTGACTATGCCCTCGTCTGCTACACGTTCCTATCCACTGATGCCTATATAAGCGCCAGCCTCCTTGCCTGTGCTCCAGAATCTCTACAACTACGGTTCTCTTCGCCACTAGATGGCGAAACGTCTACAGTAAAGATAACAAGATATTGCACATGTGTCTTCCTTTGACTGTTTCGGTTGTATATATACGTCTTAAGAGCCAATGTGCTTGACGTATATGTACTCAAATATTCTAGCGGCTTCAAATAAAGCAGGAGAAAGCTGGTACTCCCACATGTGAGAAAATGGGTCTGTGTGGTGAGTGTGCGCAGTATAAAAAAAAACTGCAGCACGCAGGTTTTTGGATTAAAACGCTGAATTTGATTTTGAAGTGTATTTTCGTATAGTATTGATTTTTTTATTTCTTGATCTCATTTGATAGACTGGAAAACATATTATAGAAATAGAGATGATTTTGTTTGGTTTCACTATGAAAAAGACCTTGAAATGGAGCTCAAATTAGCGGAAATGTTCGATTTTTGCTGATGTTCAAGAGTAAACAAATGACATCATTGTCGAATAAGTGTCCAACTAGCCATTCTAATACGCAGTCACGAATGGGTTGACATTATTTATACAATTATTACAATAATGCAGTAGTCTGCATAACAGTAAATCTTCTATTTTTTGTGTGTTTAGAAATTCAAAATAGAAAGCAAGAGTAATATAAGAGGGGCCTGGAGACGTGACTAATGAACAGAGAAAATGTTATTTTAATGCCAGGAATGTCTGTATTGCTCATTATGGACCATGTTTTGAAATTTGCATATTTTTTAATTTGCTTGAAATTGGCCAAATTGTCAATTTCTGACCACTTTATAGGGTGGTTAAAATCGGTAAATGGGAGGTTTCGTGTACTCAATCGATAGAACAAATGGAGTTCTAAAGAAATAGCTATGAGTTTGGTCGACTGGACCAATGGAATTGGCCGAAAATAGGGCTCAAAATGGGCGAAATCGCCGATGCGTAAACATCGCCGAGATCGCTGACTTCACGAGAGCGTAATTCCGTAAGTTTTTCATCAAATGTCGTACTTTTGGTGTCATTAGCATTGGGAATAGATTCTCTATCATTTCGTAAGAGAATTTTTTTTTTTCGAATATTTTGCGACACAGACACTCTAGGACTGGAGGTTGCGACAGTCAAAGGGAAAGTATACAGTGAGCTTAACAGTGAAGTATCCAGTAAGCATAATTGGGAAGTATGTAGTGAGCTTAACAGGAGAGAATGTAGTGAGCTTAAAGGGCAAGCATAAAATGAACTTAACAGGAAAGTATGCAGTGAGCTAAACAGGGTGGAATGCAGTGAGCTTAGCAGGGAAGACACCACAGTAAGCAGTGTTGGTTGTGCAAGGAACATGTGGGTGAAGCCACAGGTATTCAGAAATTGCCTTTACTGGGATAACGACGTTTCACTCACAGAGCGAGGAAAGCTGTACCTAGACCGAAACGTTGTCCCGGTGAAGGCTTTGTCCACATACCTGTGGACAAAGTCAGATAAAGGACAATGATCACTGGAAGATGAGGTTGATGGTAGGTTATCAAATGTCCAGAAGTATAGAGAAGATGGGAAATTTTCTGAGAATTAGGAACAAGCAACACTTAGTCTATGCATTGCGTTTCTGCATAAGGGCACGGCAGATATGGCGAGGGAATGGCTGATGTGCATGTAAAAAAAAAAACGTCTATCACAGGTTGAGAAGTAAGGAGAGAAGTGATGTGGAGGGAACTCCCTTCTCACATCAACACCTCAAGGTAAACCTAATGCTTCTCTCTAAGTGGCCTAATTTCAAGGTCCAAATCCTCTTTCTCAAACAGAACAGTAACATAAACAATTCCACTCTTTCTTTTCCCCTATAGCCCCAATAACACAAATCTATCCAATTTTTAATGGACCCCAACCCCCAGCCGCCCCCTTCTATCTTTTGCATATGGCAATGACAAAAAAACTTCGACCTTCAAGCCAAGCACACTGACGAAAAAGGCTTAGAGTTAGTACACAATCAGATTGGTATCATACAAGAGATATAAATTAAAGAACAATAAGAGGCACCCCCGAATATAAATTTAAAAGAGACAAAACTAACTGTGATGATAACAAATGCAAAAACCCAGCAGGTTTTAATGTAAGGGAAAGAAAAAAGAAACGGGGGGAAAGGGGGAAAACAGTGGCATAAAAATCAGAAAAAGTTATGAAAAATGACGGGCATAAACAGAAAAATAAAATGGCAAGACATTGATGGAGTGGTGTTTTTAAAGTGTATTAATTCATTTATCTTACTATCTATCATCTATCTTCTATCTATCTATCTATCTATTATATAAAAATTATAAATATTATAATATATATATAAAAAATAAAAATTATATGTATTATATATTAAATTTTTAAATATAATATATATTATATTTTATTTTATATATTATATTAAATTTTTATTTTCACACTGGCGTTTCCCCCCAAGGCGGGGTGGCCCAAAAAAGAAAATTTTTCCCCTCATTCACCCCATCACTTCTTGCCGAAGGGTGCTTTACCTACATTTTTAAACTGCAACTTTAAAACACCCCTCTTCAGAGTCAGGCACTGTACTTCCCACTCCAGGAAAATCCGGCTGCCGGTTTCCCGAACCCCTTCATAAATGTTACTTTGCCACACTCCAACAGCACGTCAAGATTAAAAACCATTTGTCCCCATTCATCCTATCAAACACGCTCAGCATGCCTGCTGGAAGTCCAAAGCCCTCGCCACAAAACCCCCTTTTACCCCCTCCCCCCAAACCCTTTCCTGGGCCCGACCCCTACCCCGTTTTCCATACGATTGATCCTCTTGAAGTTATTCTGTTTCCTCCATTCTCTCCACATGTCCAAACCACCTCAAAACCCTTCCTCGCCCTCTGGACAACATTTTTTGGAAAACCCGCCACCTCCTCCTAATTTCCCAAACTACGAATTTCGTTAATTCACACCACACATTGCTTCAGACTGCATCCCCACGCCTCACCCTTTTCCTCGCTGAAATTATCACCCCATGCTTACACCCATATAAAGCGTTGGAAAACTTACTCTCATACTTCCCCTTTTTGCCCCCAAAGGGACAAATTTCTTTGTCCCCAAGACCCCAAAGTGCACCACTCCCCCCTTTTCCCCCTCATAAATTTATGTTCACCTATTTTTCATAACCCACCCGCTGACCGCCACTCCCAAATATTGAATACATTACCTCCTCCATACTCTCTCCTCCAATCTGATATCCAATCTTTCATCACCCAATCTTTTTGTTTCCTCAAACCTTACTCTTTCCCGTATTTACTTTCAATTTTTTCTTTTGCAAACCCCACCAAAATTTTTCCCCCCAATTCTGCAACTTTCTTCAAAAATCTCCCAAAAAAAACAGTGTCATCAGAAAAAGCAAATGTGACAACTCCCACTTTATGTGTGATTCTTTACTTTTAACTCCACGCCTTTGCCAAAGGCCCTGCTTTATTCTCTTAAACCCCACTTAAATATATTTAAACAACCCCGGTGACATCACAATCCTTTTCTAAGGCCTCTTTTACGGGAAAAAATTTCCCTTTTCCTACAAACCTAACTTGAGCCCCATACCCCGAAAAACTCTCACGCTTTCAGTAACCCACCTCCCAACCATCACCTCAACATTGCCACATTGCCCCCCTGTCCCCCCCGTCATCGCCTTTTCCAAATCCTAAATGCCCCAAAAACCTCTTTACCTTATCTAAATACTTTTCACTTATATTTTCACTGTAAAACGGGCCACACACCCCCCCCCTTTCCAAAGCCTCCTTGTTCATCTGCTATCCTTTCTCCCTCTTACTCTTTAAATTTTTTCAATAATAACTCTACCATGCACTTTGCCAGGTATACCCCAAAAGACTATCCCCCTTTAAATTTTTTCACTCTCTTTTATCCCCCTTTTCCTTTTACAAAGGGAAATATGCATGCTCTCTGCCAAACCTAGGTACCTTTTCCCTCTTCCCTAATTTATTAAATAAATTGCACCAAACCCCTCCAAAACTATTCCCCACCTGCTTTTACATTTCTACTTTATCCCTCAAACCCCGGCTGCCTTACCCCCTTTCATTTTACCTACGCCTCACGAACTTCCCCCACCTCCAATGGTCTTCCTCACTCCCACAAAAATGTTGTTCCTCCTTTCCCCATACATGAAAACACAGCTTCCCTTCTTCTCAACATTTTAAAAATTCCTAAAATATTCCCTCATCTTCCCAATACCTCAACTCCCATTTAATAACTCTCCTCTCTATTTTTAACTGACAAAACCATTTTTTTCTCTAGGCTTTCTTAACTTGTTAATTCACTCCAAAATTTTCTTATTTTCAACAATTTTTGTTGTTTAAAATCTCACCCCTCTCTATTTGCTCTCTTTTTACATTGCTTACCACTCTCTTAACCCTCTCTTTTTTCCATATATCTTTCCCCCCTTGCATCACTTCTACTTTGTAAAAACTTTTCATATGCTAAATTTTTCTCCCTTTACCTTACTATCATTCCCCAATCGCTCCTCTTTCCCCCCCGCACCACTTCTGTAACCCCAAACTTCTTCTGAACACTCTAAAACTACATTTTTAAACCACCCCATACCTCTTCGACCCATTGCCCATATTCATTAGCCCTCTTTTCCCCAATACTGTTTATATTTTTCCCTAACTGCCTCCCCCTTTTGTTTTTAAAACCTTTACCTCTCTTCCCTGATGCTTCTATTCTCCTTGTTCCCCTTCCCCTTTTCTCTAGGTATACAATAGAAAGTGTTCTGTAAACTGTGGCCCCCCTTAAACATGTACATCCTAAGTCTACGCAACTCTTTTATCTACCAATACAAATTCCACAAACTAGTTATTTCGCCCTACAAAATTTCTTGTATACTTTTTTATCCTCTTTTTTTTTAAAAAAATGTATACCATAACTAAACCCCCTTTTTATACAAGTTCAATCAAAAGGGTCCCATATCATTCACACCTGGACCCCAAACTTACCTACCAACCCCCCTCTAAAAGTTTCTCCTACTTTAGCATTCAGGTCCCCCACCACAATTACTCTCTCACTTGGTTCAAAGGCTCCTATACATTCGCTTAACATCTCCCAAAATCACTCTCTCTCCTCTGCATTCCTCTCTTCTCCAGGTGCATACACGCTTATTATGACCCACTTCTCGCATCCAACCTTTACTTTAATCCACATAATTCTTGAATTTACACATTCATATTCTCTTTTCTCCTTCCATAACTGATCATTCAACATTACTGCTACCCCTTCCCTTGCTCTAACTCTCTCAGATACTGCAGATTTAATCCCATTTATTTCCCCCAACGAAACTCCCCTACCCCTTCAGCTTTGTTTCGCTTAGGGCCAGGACATCCAACTTCTTTTCATTCATAACATCAGCAATCATCTGTTTCTTTGTCATCCGCACTACATCCACGCACATTTAAGCATCCCAGTTTTATAAAGTTTTTCTTCTTCTCTTTTTTTAGTAAATGTCTACAGGAGAAGGGGTTACTAGCCCATTGCTCCCGGCATTTTAGTCGTCTCATACGACACGCATGGCTTACGGAGGAAAGATTCTTTTCCACTTCCCCATGGACAATAGAAGAAATAAAGAGGAACAAGAGCTATTTAGAAAAAGGAGGAAAAACCTAGATTGTATGTATATATATATGCATGTGCGTGTCTGTGAAGTGTGACCAAAGTGTAAGTAGGAGTAGCAAGATATCCCTGTTATCTAGCGTGTTTATGAGACAGAAAAAGAAACCAGCAATCCTACAATCATGCAAAACAGTTACAGGTTTCTGTTTCACAGTCATCTGGCAGGACGGTAGTACTTCCCTGGGTGGTTGCTGTCTACCAACCTACTACCTACAAACAGTATATATATATATATATATATTTATATATATATATATATATATATATATATATATATATATATATATATATATTATATATATTTATATATATATATTATATTTATATATTATATATATATTTGTTTTATTTATTATTATATATATATAAAAAAAAAAATATATATATATATATATATATATTATATTATATATATATATTATATATAGATTTATATATATATATATATTATATATATATTTATATATGATAGTATATATTTAATATATATAATTGTAGTTATATATATATAATATTATATATCTATATATATATATATATTTATATATATATTTATATATATATATATATATATATATATTATATTATATATATACAAAACAACCATGGAATGTGAAAGAGTAGTGAAATTCCAAGCGCTTTCGTGACTACTCACATGTCAGGGAAACCTGACAATGTGAGTAGTCACGAATGGGCGCTTGGAATTTCACTACTCTTTTCACAGTGGTTGTTTTGCATAATTTTAAAATCACCTGTTTACTGTTGAAATCGTAATGTGCATATATATATATATATATAATATATATATATATATATTATATATATATATATATATATATATATATATATATATAGTATATATATACATATTATATATTTATAGTATAATATATATATTATATATATATATATATATATATATATATATATATTTATATTTATATATATATATATATTATATTACTGCAAATGCGATAGAAGGTGCTAAATAACCAAGGGAGAGCTAAAATGGTAGCTAGGCTTTTGTGTTGCATCAACACATCATCAGGAGCTTGCAATGTTGAAGTAATGAGTAAGATGTCCCAGCAGATTCGTTCAAAGAAACGTTCCTGCTAAGGATGAGGTAGGGAAGCAGGAGACGCTTAGTGCCCCAGGCAGACGAGTTCCAAGTGCCAGAAAGATTGAGTATTACAGGAACAGAGGTTAGTTAGCCCACAAGCAAAGGTAATGGAATGATTACCTGGCGAACTTAACATTGGTGACATGACAATTATCAGAAATTTAGTCAGACTTCGGGACAATATGATGTGTTGCATTGTCTTAGTAATCTATAGTTACTCCAGGGGCAGACAGCCGTAGGTATACTATTCCCACGAGGATTTTTGGACAGGGACGCGGGTCGAAACCTAATCAGGACAGGAAACAGGCCCTAATTTCTTGGAGTGGAACCATGACATTTTAGAACTGTATTGTCCTCAAAGATTTGTTAAATCATACAATGAATTAAGAAAAGATCCAAGACTTCATAGTAATTATGGACAATGTAGATTATAGTGGTAAAATGAATATGTTAACAAAAGACAAGGAAAGCTTACGCGCCCTTTAAAAACATACTGGACAAGGTTAATAGTAAGTGTAATAAACAAGTTAGAACCTTACTGAGAGGTAACGAGGAACTGATTAAACAGTTATCAGCTAGGTGGGCGACACTTCCTTATATGTACCGTTTGATTCAAACTTTTAAGCCTGGTTTTCCAGTGAGACTTTTGCCTTGCCAAAATGGTTGGTATAAATATTAACTCTGATGCTTGGCAACATTTCGGAAGCCCATAAATAAAACAACGTTGACCTCACTGACAAGTTGCAAAATGTCAACATTTCTAACGATTTTACACTAGTAATGTTTTGGACGGGACGCCAAGCGCTGGTCACTCGTGTGGTTGTTCCTCATTTATTACCGTATCTGGAAGAAGAATTAGATGAGTTCTGCTAGCTATTTGACAACATTATTATTGGGTTGAATAAGTTGTGTGTGGTTGAGTGCAAGTTTGAGTTCAAAGAAATTTAATGGCTATGGGAAATGCATTGTCTTCCCTATTAAGCAATTTGTATATGGAGTTTTGTAAGACTAAGCATATCTGAACCACTTAGCTACCTTGTGAAGCTAAGTGGTTCAGATATGTGGATGACATCTTGTGTCTGGCCGAATTATTTGGACACAAACACATTTTTACCGAGACTTAACTCTCTTCTTCCCTGAATTAAATTCACCGTAGAGAAAGAAGTGGGCTTTAATTAAACTTCCATTTTTAGATGTTGTGATCCACAGTGTAGATAGAATGTTTAGGCTTACAGTATATAGGAAGGCTATGAACGTGTGTTCATATATCCGCTATTACTCCAACCATGAACAAGAGTAAAAAAAATGCGTCTTTCTCACTAAGTTTTTGAGAGCTTACAAAGTGTGAAGCCCTGAGTTTCTTGATGAGGAAATTAAGAAAATCTTTGATATTGCTACAAAAACTATGGTACCGTAAGGAGTTTAGAGAAACTTCCTTTGCGGGCAGCTAGGTAACAATTTATTCATAGGACTTATAACCCAGAATAACTCCTCAAACCAAGAATGTGCTTGTCCTGCCATTCAGTGAGAATTTATCAGTACTGCCGAATGCCCTAAAGAGAATCAGTATACAAGTTTTTTTTTCTTTTTAGAATTCCCAGACTGTTAAGAGTATGTTGATCAAGAAATCCCCACAACACTGTGTTGGTGGTGTGTACAGGATTGGGCGCCAGGATTGCAACTTATCTTACTTCTCGAGACTCAAATGCAATATTCAACCACACACTAGTTTGCTAAGTGGTCAGAAGCCAAAGTCATAGTTCCATGTACCTCACGGCTAGAAAGAAATATTTTAGAATTTGCAGTTATTATATATTGCTAGTTGAAGGTTATTCAAGCTCGATTCGTTTAAATTGAGGCTACTGGTGTAACCTAAAACGGATTTATTTATGAATGCTCTTGGATTGTTTTTTAACTATCATGGTTCTGTTCCAGAAAATTAGGGACCTGTTCCTGACAGATTTTGTTGACCAGTGTCTCCCCAAAGAGTGTGGTGGTTAGATTAGATAAACTATATTTGTCTGCCCTTGGAGTAACTATAGATGTCACCTTTAGTTTTAAGAGAGTCTTCCATAAACCCGTCTTTTTTTCATAATTTTGTGGAAAGTTCCTAAGACAAATGTTAGACATATCTATATTCAGAATATTGTCCTGAAGTCTGACTAAATTTCTGATAATTGTTATGTCACCAATGTTAAGTTCGCCAGGTAATCATTCCATTACCTTTGCTTGGTGGTGCTTAACTAAACCTCTGTTCTAAATACTCAATCTTTTCTGGCACTTGGAAAACTCGTCTGCTGGGGCTCTAAGTCGTTCCTGCTTCCCTACCTCAATTCTTAGCAGGAACGTTTCTTTGAACGAATCTGCTGGGACATCTTACTCATTACTTTAACACTGCAAGCTCCTGATGATGTGTTGATTGCAGCACGAGAGGCCTAGAGCTATCATGCAACTCCACTATAGTTTTTTTTTGCATATATATATATATTATATATATATATATATATTTATATAGATTATATATATATATATTATATATTTAAATATATATATATATATATATATATATTTATATTATATATATAATTTTATATATATATATCTATATATATATATATAAATATGCTTAACAATTAGCAAAACAGGCGAAATTATTTACCAAACATTGTTCTGAAGTCTTAGAGCAGGACCGAACTTGCTAACTCTGTATCAGAGTTCCTACAGTTTACCACGAGACTAGACTAGTATGGGCGCTTAGCGAAACTAAGCAATGTTACCGCATACTCCCGGGCACCAAGCTCGTGGTAAAGTACTGTGGACTCTGATACAGAGTTAGCAGGTTCGAGTCCTGCTGTGGACGTAGAGACAATGTATATATCTATATGTAGTACACATATATTGTAAATTTTCCATGACAGTTTACACTTTATTGAAGTAATTTTTGTTTCCATCCCGTATTAAAAAAAAAAAAAACATCTTTTAACCGTGGACAGGATCACATTAAGCCTCAGAACTCTATCATCGCTGCTGATGAGGGAATCACCCGTGTAATCGGCTATGTATATTTAGTGCAAATTTACGCGGAAATCGAAAAGATTACGTTCAGGAGACAAATGGAAATTAGTGGCGACATCCAGATTATGGAGGAACGTTAAGCAGCAGCAGCAGCAGCAGCAGCAGCAGCAGCAGCAAGCTGCCAGCAGCGCAGCAGCCGCAGCAGCAGCAAGAGCAGTAGCAGCAGCAGCAGTAGCAGCAGCAGCAGTAGCAGCAGCAGCAGTAGTAGCAGCAGTAACAGCAGCAGCAGCAGCAGCAGCAGTAGCTGTAGACAGCAGTTGCAGCAGCAGTAGTAGTAGCAGGCTGCAGCAGCGCAGCAGCAGCAGTTAGCAGCAGCGCAGCCGCAGCCGCAGCCGCCGCCCCGCCGGCCGCCACCGCCGACCGGTGGGGCGGCCACCGCCGCCGGCTACATCAGATTACTATTAGTATGATGTACTTTATTATTTAATATGTATTAAAGATTATGCAATAATTGTTTTATTTTAAATATGTATGTAATAAACGCAGAGTACTGTAATATTAACTAATATAATAATAATAATAAGAATAATAATTAATACTTTTAATAAAATTCAAAAAAAATAATAATTATAAATATAATAATAAATATTATAATACAAATAATAATAATAATATAATAATAATAATAATTATAATAATAATAATAATAATAATAATAATAATTACTAATGATAAAGAAGCTCTTAAACCAAAGGGGTCTTAAGGGAGCTGTTGAACATGAAAGGTGATTAGTTTTTGATCCAAGGAAGAAGAGCATCTCAGTAAATAAGATTACATTTTGTTAAAAGTAACAGGAAGAAATAATCGGTGGGGTGATGGTGGGAGATGGTGGGTGATGGTGTGTGAATGGTGGTGATGGTGGGTGATGATGGGTGGGTGATGGTGGGTGATGGTGGGTGATTGGTGGGTGATGGTGTGTGATGGTGTGTGATGGTGGGTGATGGTGTGTGATGGTGGGTGATGGTGGGTGATGGTGGGGTGATGGTGCGTGAGGTGGGTGATGGTGGGTCGATGGTGGGTGATGGTGGGTGATGAGTGGGTGATGGTGGGTGATGGTGGGTGATGGTGGGTGATGGTGGGTGATGGTGGGTGATGGTGGGTGGTGGTGGGTGTTGGGTGTGTGATGGTGGGTGATGGTGGTGTATGGTGGGGATGTGTGTGATGTGGTGATGGTGTTTGATGGTGGGTGTTGGTGGGTGGATGCTGTGGGTGATGGTGTGTGATGGTGGGTGATGGTGGGTGATGGTGGGTGATGGTGGGTGATGGTGGGGTGATGGTGGGTGATGAGTGTGTGATGGTGGGTGATGGTGAGCAGTGATGGTGGGTGATGGTGTGTGATGGTGGGTGAAGGTGTGTGATGGTGTGTGATGGTGGGTGATGGGGGTCATGGGGGTGATGGTGTGTGATGGGGGGTGATGTGGGTGTTGGTGGTGATGGTGGGTTGATGGTGGGTTGATGGATGGTGTGATGGTGGTGTGTGATGGTGTGTGATGGTGGGTGAGGGTGTGTTGATGGGTGTGTGATGGTGGGTGATGGTGGGTCAAGGTGGGGCATGGTGGGTGATGGGTGGTGTGAGGTGTGTGATGGTTGTGTGAAGTGTGTGATGGTGGAGCTGGTGTGTGAGGTGTGTGATGGTGGGAGGATTGGTGGGTGATGGTGGGTGATGGTGGTGTGATGGTGGGTGATGGTGGGTGATGTTGGTTGATGGTGGGTGGATGGTGGGTGATGGTGGGTGATGGCTGGGTGATGCGTGTGTGATGGGTGGGTGATGGTGGGTGATGGTGGGAGGGGTGGGTGATGATGGTGAGTGATGGTGAGTGTTGGTGGGTGGTGGTGGGTGTGTGTGGGGTGGTGCGTGGGTGATGGTGTGATTGGGATGGTGTGATGATGGTGGGTGATGGTGGGTGATGGTGGGTGATGGTGGTGTGATGGTGGGTGATGGGAGGGTGATGGTGGGTGATGGTGTGTGATGGTGGGTGATGGTGGGTGATGGTGGGTGATGGTGGGTGATTAGTGCGGTGATGGTGAGTTGATGGTGAGTGATGGTGGGTGGTGGTGGGGATGCGTGGGTGGGTGTGGTGGCGTGATGGTGTGTGATGGTGGGTGATGGTGGGTGATAGTGGGTGATGGGGGTGTTGGTGGGTGATGGTGGGTGATTTATTGTGGGTGATGGTGGGTGATTGGTGAGTGATGGTGGGGTGATGGTGGGTAGTGGTGGGTTGATTGGTGGGTGGTGGTGGGTGATGGTGGGTGTTGTGGTTGATGGGTGGGTGATGGTGAGTGATGGTGGGGTGAGGGTTGGTTGGGAGTGGTGGGTGATGGTGGGTGGTGGTGGGTGATGGTGTGTGCTGGTGGGTGAAGGGGGGTGAGGTGGGTGTGTGTGGAGTGATGTGGGTGATGGTGGGTGATGGTGGGTTGATGGTGGGTGATGGTGTGTGATGGTGAGTGATGGTGGGTGATGGTGGGTGTGGTGGGGTGATGGTGGGTGATGGTGAGTGATGGTGAGTGATGGTGGGTGGTGGTGGGGTGATGGTGGGTGGTGTGGGTGATGGTGTGTGATGGTGGGTGATGGTGGGTAGTGGTCGGGTGATGTTGGGTGGTGGTGGGTGATGGTGTGTGATGGTGGGTGATGGTGGGTGATGGTGGGTGATGGTGGGGTGATGTTGGGTGATGGTGGGTGATGGTTGTGTGATGGGTGAGTGATGGTGGTTGATGTTTGTGGGTGATGGTGGGGGATGGTGGGTGTGGTGGGTGAAGGTGGGTGATGGTGGGTGATGGTGGTGTGTGGGTGTGTGCTGGGTGGTGGTGATGGTGGGTTGATGGTGGGTGTGGTGGGTGATGGTGGGTGATAGGTGTGTGATGGTGAGTGATGGTGGGTGATGGTGGGTGATGGTGGGTGATGAGTGGAGTGATGGTGAGTGAGGTGGGAGGTGGTGGATGCTGGTGGGTGGTGGTGGGTGGATGGTTGTGTGATGGTGGCGTGTTGGGGGGTGATGGTGGGTTGATGGTGGGGGATGGTGGGTGATGGAGGGTGATGGTGGGTGGTGGTGGGTGATGGTGTGGGATGGTGGGGATGGTGGGTGATGGTGGTGATGGAGGGTGATTGGTGGGTGATGGTTGGGTGATGGTGCTGTGATGGTGGGTGATGGTTGTGTGAGGGTGGGTGATGGTGGTGATGGTGGGTGAGATGGTGGGTGAGGTAGTTGGTGGTGGGTGATGGTGTGTGATGAGTGGGTGATGGTGGTGTGATGGGGGTGATGTTGAGTGATGGTGGGTGATGTTGGGTGATGGTGTGTTGATGGTGGGTGGTGGTGGGTGATGGTGGGTGATGGGGGGTGCTGGTGGTGATGGTGGGGTTGATTGTGGGTGATGGTGGGTGATGGTGGGTGATGGTGGGTGACTGGTGTGTGATGGTGTGGAGTGGTGGGGTGAAGGTGGGTAATGGTGGGTGATGGTGGGTTCTTGTGGGTGATGTTGGGTGCTGGTGGGTGATGGTTAGTGTGCTGGTGGGTGATGGTGGGTGATTGAGGGTGAAGGTGGGGTGATGGTGGGTGTTTTTGGGTGATGTAGGGTGGATGATGGTTATGGTGGGGATAACATGGGTGATGGAGGGTGTGGTGGTTTATTTTGGGGTATTTTGGGATATGGTGTGGATATGGAGTTGATTTCGAGTGTGGTTGATTTTTTCTTTTTGTTTAAGGATGTATATGTTTGTTTCTGTAGTTTTTGTATTGTATTTATTTTTTAATATTTATCATTTTTTATAATTAGTTTATCATTTTTTATAATTTTTTTTCTGATTTTTCTTATTTTTAATTGTTTATCAATTATTTATAATTATTTATATTTATATATTCATTTATTTATCATTATTTATAATTATTTATCATTATTTATCTTTAGTTATCATTATTTATCAATTATTATCATTATCCCCCCCCCCCCCCCCCCCCCCCCCCCCCCCCCCCCCCCCCCCCCCCCCCCCCCAAAATGAGATGGTGGGTGCTGGGAGGGTGTGTTGGTTGATGGAGTTGTGATGGTTGGGGATGGTGGGATATGTTGTTCAGCTGGTGGGAGCTGGTTGTAGATGGAGGGAGATGGTGGGTGCTGGTGGGGGTGAGGGTGGGTTATGGTGGGTGGGATGGTGGGTGATGGTTGGTGCTGGAGGGATGATGGTGGTGGTGATGGTGGGTGAGGTGTGTGATGGTGTGTGCTGGTGGTTGATGGTGGGTGTTGGTGGGTGATGGTTGGTGATGGTTGTTGATGTTGGGTGATTTAGGGTGCTGGAGGGTGATGGGGTTGATGGTGGGTTCTTGAGGGTGGGTGATGGTGGGTGATGGTGTGTGATGGGGGGTTTTGGGGGGTAAATTGTGGGTATTGGGGGATGGTGGGTGCTGGTGGGAGGGGGGTGGTGGGTGAGGGTTTGGTGAGGGTGGGTAAAGGGGTCGGTGATGGGGGGTGTTTGGTGGGTGGGGTTTGGGTTTGCTGGTGGGTGAGGGGGGTTTGGATGGGGGGGTGATGGTCGGTGTTTGGTGGGTGATTTTTGTGTGATGGGGGGTTGATGGGGGTTATGGTGGGTGATGGGGGGTTTGTGGGGGGTTTTGAGGTGGGTGTTGGTGGGGATTAGGGGTGCTGGGGGGGTCTGGGGGGTAAATGGTGGGTGAGGTGGGTGAGGTGGGGCGGGGTTGGGTCCCTGGTGGGGATGGTGGGTGCTGGGGGGTGATGTTGGGGTGGGGTTTGGGGGGAAGGTGGGTTTGGGGTGGGTGTGGGGGGTGTGGTGGGTGTGGTGGGTGATGGGGGGTGCGGGTGGGTGCTGGGGGGTGTGGTGGGTGATGGTGGGTGTTGGGGGGTTTCTGCGGGGTGTGCTGGGTGATGGTGGGTGATGGTGGGTGCGGGGTGGGTGTTGGTGGGTGATGGTGGGTGAGGGTTTGGGGGGGTTGGTGGGTGAGGGGTTCGGTGATGGTGGGTCCCTGCGGGGTGATGGTGGGGGGATGGGGGGGGGTGATGGTGGGGGAGGGTGGGGCTGGGGGGGTGCTGGGGGGTGCTGGTGGGGGGGATGGTGGGTGATGGGGGGGGGTTTGGGGGGGTGCTGGGTGGGGAGGGTTTGGGTGCTGGGGGGCTGCTGGTGGGGGGCTGGGGGGGGTGCGGTGGGTGATGTTGGGTGCTGGGGGATGATGGTGGGGGCTGGGGGGTGCGGGGTGGGTGCGGGTGGGTGCTGGGTGGGTGCTGGTGGGTGGGGGGGGGGTCCCGGGTGGGTGCGGGGTGGGTGTGGGGGTTTGCGGGGTTGGGGGCGGGTGGGTGAGGGTGGGTGTGGGGGGGTTGTGGGGGGTTTGCTGGGGGGTGATGGTGGGTGCTGGGGGGGGTGCTGGGGGTTTTAGGGGTGGGTGCTGGGGGGGTTTGATTTGGGTGCTGGTGGGGGTTGGGGTGCTGGTGGGTGATGGTGGGTGATGGGGGGTGCTGGGTGGGTGAGGGGGGGTTTTTTTTGCGGGTGGGGGGGGGGTTTTGCTGGGGGGTAAAATGGTTGGAAACGGGTGGGTGAGGTGGGTGCTGGTGGGTGTTTGGGGGGGTTGATGGGGGGGGTTTGGGGGTGCTGGGTGGGTAAAGGGGTGGGTGCTGTGGGGGGTGGTGGGTGATGGTGGGTGTTGGGTGGGTGAGGTGGGGTTGGATGGGGGGTGGGTGGGTGATGGGGGGGGGTGTGATGGGTGTTGGGGGGTGATGGGGGGTGTTGGGGTGGGTGATGGTGGGGGGTTTGGGTTTGGGGGGGGCTGGGTGGGTGATAGTGGGTGATGGTGGGTTTACGGTGGGTGCTGGGGGGTGAGTTGGGGTGCTGGTGGGTGATGGGGGGTGCTGGGGGGGTGATGGTGGGTGATGGTGGGTGCTGGGTGGGGCTCGGTGGTGTGGGGGGTGAGGGGGGGGTGCTGGTGGGTGCTGTTTGGGTGATAGAGGAGGCCTGGGGGGGGTTTGGGGGATCTGGGGGGTTAAAGGTGAGTGCGGGGGGGTGATGGGGGGGTTTTGGGGGGGTAAAGGGGGGTTTGGGGGTGGGTGATAGAGGGGGCCCTCTGGGGGGGGGTTTGGGATTGGGGGGGGGTGAGGTGGGTGCTGGGTGGGTGATGGTTGGTGCTGGTTGGGGTGTGGTGGGGATGGGGGGGTGTGGGGGTGCTGGGGGTGCTGGTGGGGGGCTGGGGGGGTGAAAGGGGAAGGGCTCTGGGGGAGGGGGGGGACTAGGTTGGTGATGGTGGGTGCTGGGGGGGGGATGGTGGTTGCTGGGGGGTAAATGGGGGGTCCCGGGGTTTGAGTGCGGGGTGGGTGAAAAGGGGAAGGCTCTGGGGAGGGTGGGATTAGGTGGGTGATGGTGGGTGTGGTGGGGTGATGGTGATTGCTGTGTGGGGGGATGGTGGGTGAAGTGGGTGCTGGGGGGGTTCTGTTTGGGTGCGGGGTTTTGGTGCTGGGGTGGGTGCTGGGGGGGTGATAGAGGGGCTCGGGGGGGGGGTGGGATCTAGGGGGGTGTGATGGGGGGGCCGGGGGGGGTGTGGGGGGGTTGCTGGGGGGGGTTGATGGGGGGGTGCTGGGGGGGGGATGGGGGGGTGGGGGTTTGGGTGATGGTGGGTGGCTGGGTGGGTGTGGGGGGTTGCGGGGGGGGTGATGGCGGTGCTGGGTGGGTATGGTGGTTTTTTGGGGGGGTAAAATGGGGTGCTGGGGGGGTTGAGGGGTGGGTGCGGGGTTTGGGTGATGGTGGGTGCTGGGTGGGTGATGGCGGGGCGGGGGGGTGAGGGTGGGTGCGGGGTGGGTGATGGCGGGTGTGGGTGGGGATGGCGTGTGCTGGGGGGGGTGATGGTGGGTGCTGGGGGGGTTTGATGGCGGGTCGGGGTGGTTTTGGGGGGTGCGGGGGTGGGTGATGGTGGGTGCTGGGGGTTGGGTGTTTGGCCGGGTGTTTGGGTTGTCTTTTTGGGGGGTAATGATTAGGGGGAATAGGGGGGGTAAGGGAGGGGGGCAGTGGGTTTAGGGGCAGGCAAATGCAGTAAAAGGGAAATGAGTCCCGGAATGAAAGTGGTAATTTTGGGGTTTCCACTGGGGGACTACACCTTACCTCTCATTATTTCTACCCGCCCCCCTTTAAACTACTCACCCCCCTACATTTTTAAACAAAACTTTAAATAAATGGAAAAATGATAAAAAACGGGGACATGAAATTTTTATTCGGGTAAAACGCATTTTTTAAATTAAAAGTTTTTTGTACAAAAATTATATTTGGGAACAGAACATTATTGTGGTTTAGATAAAGGGGAATAGAAACACATAACAGTTTTCAGGGAAAAAACAATCAACTTGACCAAAATAAATTTGTAACTTACAATTATATTTTCAGAGGGCATTTTCATCACAGGAACTAATCCAAAGGTCCCCAAGGGAACCTACCAGCACAAATTTACTGCAAAAAGCCAGTCCCTCGGGTTTCAATCCCTTTCCAAAACAGTTTCCTCCAGAGACTTCAGCGGGCCTTCTCCCCGGCCCCTGCCCCCCCAGGCAGCCCCGCTCGAAGTCTCTGTTTCAGGAGCTCAAAAACCCCGCACAGCTCCGTTCGAAATCTCTTGATCTTGCTCTTCCTTGGGCTTTTTGGTGGTCCAAGCACCCCCCACAACCACTGTACGACCGGGAGGGGCCCAAAGGTTGACACCGTCAAGAAAAAAAGACCTCAGACGGGGGGCGCGGCTACAGACTTTGCCAAGGAAAGGTGTGACCATATAATTGGGTTAAATTGGGGTCCCCCCAGAGCCCTCACAAGCCCAGCTGAACTACATCACATCCCCCTTTCTCCCCCTTTTTAAAAATCTAAAAACTAGGAAAATTTGGGTCCTAAGTTATTAATTTTTTTAAAAACCCCAAACCCCTTAAATCTAAAAAATTAAAAAGGGACAAAAATTATACATAATACAAAATTTTTATCTTCAAAATTTTTCCCCTAAACCCTTCTCAACTACCACAAGGCAGCGTAATCATACACCTGGCTTTTGGGCCGCTTTAATTTAGTGGCTCCCTTTTCCCAAACCCTTTCCAAAAACCCGTCTTTTCTCCCTTAAACCAAAATATCGGGCTCCGTGCCTTCCTAACTTCAAATAAAAAATGCACTACCCAAAGCTAGTCACCCTGGGCACTTTTAACCTTTGGGGCCAAAACCCTCTCTAGGCTTCTATGGCGGGGAAAACTGCTCCAACGGGTTGCATTCTTTCAATTTGGGAACTGGGCCATTTTCCCCGACCACCCCAAAGGCACATTTTTTTGGCAATTTTACATCAAAACAACATCCCGAAAATCGAGACAGGGCAGGGGATCGGCTAAGACCCCCTTTTCCTATGCCCCTACTTGGGTTCCCCTGGCCTCATAAAACAAGGGGGCCATAAACCCCGGAAAGTATTTAAAGGGCACCTTTTTTTCCCCACAGGTAACACTAACATTCTGGCAAGTCAAAGTAGGGTGGGGACCCTCACACACTCTCAGTTTTTCTCTCATGGGTGGGGGGACATTTCCCGCAAACCGTCGTTTCAGGTCGACCAGCAAGGAGGATACACCCCCAACCCCCCTTGATAGCAGGGTGGTCCCAGCAGCCCGGAGTCCATCTCCGCGGCTCACGTCCTTTCCCCATCCCGGAGGATGGGGCTCCCTTATAGTAGATTCTCCTGTCCTGGCACATCAGCCGAAAACCCTCCACACCCCTGCGAATTTAAACCCCCAACTCCTCCTTTTTTGGGGTAGGCAGCATCGCAGCATCACCCCGCACGGCCGTACACACAGCACACAGCACGGCCACAGCTCGCAGCACGGGCCCCGCACAACACACGGCCCCAGCATCTCAACATCACCGGGACGGGGCCGAAACTTTTCAAAAATTTACAGCACGGCCGCATCACAGCAAAACCCCCGCCGGCCCCGCATCGCAAAACACGGTCCCAGCATCACAGCCGGCCCCCAGCATTTTCAACATTTAGCAAGGCCTTTTCACAACAGCACACGCACGGGCCCCCCAGCATAGCAAACAAAAAATACAGCACGGCCCCCAGCATAGAACCCGCATCAAGCACGGCCCCCCACATAGCAACCGCATCAACAACGGCCACGCATTGCCAAAACAGAATCACAGCACGGCCCCCAGCATAGCAAAACAGCATTTTAAAAGCAGCCACATCAGCAGTAGAAGGCAAATGGGCTTTTGTCGGGGTGAGGTGAGGTTTACTTCAGGTCATCAACAGAGGGGCGGCACCCAACCCTGGCCCAAATGCCGGGGGAATGGCGGTCCGTGGGTGAGGTCACAGAGGTGGGTACCCCAACAGACACCCACTACACTGGGGTGAAGACCAGGGGAAACAATTTCATTACTGGGGGAAAGAGGGGGGACTGGGCTTTTTAGCTGGGTGACCCGGGCCAATTTGGTGGAAAAGGGAATCAAAAGGAAAATCTTCAATTTGGGGGACAGTTGTGGGTTTAAATCTTTCCCAAAGGGGGGGGTTTGGGTGACTTTTCTTTTCCCTGTAAATAATTTAATTTTTGGCCCGTTTAAATTTTTCCCCCAAAAGCCCCACCCCCAAAAACTGGGTATTTTTCCATCATTTATCCCCAAACCAAAAACCAACTCCAAACCCAAAAATAAATTACACCCAAACAATTTTCGGGCCCCCGTCTAAAAAAAAGGTCAGTTTAAAGGGCACTAGGTTTTTAATATCATACAGAATTTTCTTTTCTTTACACACACAAAAAAAAAAATGGTAGCAAATGGTAGTAAAAGGTTTTAACCGAGCAGTCAAAAAAAAAGGCACATGGGACTGGTTTTCCCACTATAAAAAAAAATAAGAACCCACCCCGCTTAGAACCAGGGCTGTAGGGGGGTTAAAAAGGGTTGGGGGGGGGGGGGCAGTAGGTAAAGGGGGCAGGCCCAGGCAATTTGGGGGGATGATGCGGAGGTAGGTAGGTAATTTAGGGTCATGGCCCCTTTCCCTCCACCTTCCCTTTCTCCTTTCCCCCCCACTACCACTCACCCTCCACTATTTAACTAAACATTTAAAAAAATTGGGGAAAAAAATGAGTAAATAACGGGGACCCGTGAAAATTTTTAATTTTAAACCCAAAAACGTTTTTTTTATTTTAAATCTTTGGGGACAATAATTTTATTTTGGGGAAAAGAAAAATTTTTTGTGGTTTAGATAAATGGGATTTGTAAAACATAAGCAGTGAGACCCGGGGAAAAACAATCAACTTTACCAAAATTTAAGGTAAATTTCAATTAGTTCAGAGGGGAGTTTATCACAGGGAAAAAAAAGCCACAGGGGCCCAAAACCCACACAGCCGAGTTTCGCGCCAAGCCAGTACTTGCCCAATGCCTCCACGTCTCCCCCAGAGACTTCAGCAGCCCCCTTTTCCCCGACCCCGCACCCCAGCAGCAGCCTCCGCCCCGAAGTCTCTTGCTCAGGGAAACTCTGCACCCCAGCAGGGAGTCCGGGTCGAATCTCTTGGGTCAAGCCTTCCTTGGGGCCCCTTTTTTGGGGGCCCCAACACCCCCCACAACCAAGGGGTACGACCTGGGGGGGCCCCAGGTTGAAAACCCCAAGAAAAAAAAGACCTCAACGTGGGCGTGACTACGAAGTTTTTCCAAGGCAAGGGTTTTTGACCCCTATAAATTTGGGTTTTTAAAATTTGGGTTTCCCCAGAGACCCCAAAAAGCCCAGCTGAAAATACACACAGGGTGGGGTGCTTGGGGGGGGGTGATAAGGAGGGTCTGGGGGAGGGTGGGATCTAGGTGGGGATGGTGGGGGGCTGGGTGGGGGATGGAAGAGGCCTGTGGGAGGGTTGGGGTCAGGTGGGTGATGGTGGGTCTGGGTGAGTGATAGAGGAGGCTCTGGAGGAGGTGGGATCTAGGTGGGGGATGGGGGGGTACTGGGTGGGTGATGGTGGGTACTGGGTGGGTTTTTGGTGGGGGGGTGGGTGGGTAATGGTGGGTGGGTGGGTGGGTTTATAGAGGAGGGCTGGGGGGGGGGGGATCTAGAGGGTGATGGTGGGTAAGGGTGGGTATGGTGGGTGGTGGGTGGGTATTTTTTGGGTGCGGATGGGTGATAAGGAGGGTTTTGAGGGAGGGGGGGTTTTTAGGGGGGTGAGGGGGTACTGGGGGGTGTTTGGGGGGTGGGGGTGGGTGATGGTGGGGTACTGGGTGGGTGATAAAAGGGGCAGAGGGGGGGGTGGGGTTTTTAGGGGGGTTTATTTGGGGGGTTTCTGGGGGGGTGATAAAGAGGCTCTGGGGGGAAGGGGGGGGAAACTGGTGGGTGATGGGTTGGGGTGCTGGTGGGTTTTATAAGGAGGGCCCCTGATGGAAAAGTTTGTTTAGGTGGGTGTTTGGGGGGTTTTGAGGGGGTGATTTGGGGGGTTGGGGGGGTAATGGGGGTGCTGGGGGGTGATGGTGACGCTAAGTGGGTTTGGTGAGTGGTGGGTGGGTGGTGGTGGGTGCAAGGTGGGGGACTGGAATGCTAGGGGGGTGATGGGGGGTATTGGGGGGGGTGATGGTGGGTTGGGGGGTGGGTAATTTGGGGTGCTTGGGGGGGTGATAGAGGGGATCTGCCGGGGGGGTGGGACAGATGGGTTTATGGTGGGTACTGGGTGGGTGATGGTTTGGGGGGTTTGGGTTGGGGGAATTTTTTGGGTGCTGGAGGGGGGATTTGAGGAGGCTCGAGGGGGGGGTGGGTTCTAGGTGGGTGATGGTGGGTTACTGGGTGGAAAGATGGGGGGGTAAATGGCTGGGGATAGGGGGAGGCCCCTGAGGGGGGTGGGGTTTTAGGTTTGGTTTATTTGGGGGGTATGGGTGGGTGATAGAGGAGGCCCCTGGGGGGGGGGTTGGGGTTAAAGGGGGGTGAGGTGGTTCTGGGGGTGATAGAGGAGGCTTGATGGAGAGTGTGTTTTTAGGTGGGTGATGGTGGGAAATGAGTGGTGATTGGTGGGTTTTTGGGGGGTTGGGGAATGGTGGGTTTTTGGGTGGGTGATGGTGAGTTTCAAAAAGGGTTTTTTGGGGGAAATGCTGGGTTGGGGGGTTTGGGGGGTGCAAAGGGGGGGGATTGTGAAAGTAGGGGGGTGTTGGGGGTACTGGGTGGGTGATGGTGGGTGCTAGGTTTGGGGGATGGTGCAGGGTTTGGTGATGGTTTTGCAGTGTAGGTGGTTATTTTGGAAGGGTGATGGGGGTGGTGGGCAAAGATGGGTTTTTTGGGGGGGTGATGGGGGGTGATGGGGGGGATGGGGTGTAGTGGATGGGCGGTGGGTTTAAAAATTTTTTGGGTTTTTGTGGGGGCTAGGTGGGGATGGTTTGTGATGGGGGGGGGGGAAAATTTTTTAAAGGGGGGGGGGTGGGTGGTGGGGGCTGGGTGGGGGGGATGGTGGGTGCGTTTTGGTTTATGGGGTGCGTATGGTGGGTTGGGGGGTTTTGTGATAGTTTTTTTTATGGGTTTAGTGATGGGTTTTGTTGGCTGGGGGGATGGTGGGTGCTAGGTGGGGGGAATGTGGGTGTTTGGGGGGGGTAATGGTGGTGGGTGGGGAGGAAAAGGGGGGATGCTTTAGGGTGAAGGGTGTGTGGGTGGGGTTTAAAGGTGGGTGAGGGAAAGGGGGGGGGTGGGGGGGATGATGGATCCGGGTGGGGGATGGTGGGTGGGTGGGTGGGGAAAATTTTGGGTGAAGGTTTGGGGAAGGGTAGGTAGTTGGGGACCGATTGGGGGGTTTTTTCGTGCTTTGTGGGTTTGGGGGGGGCCTTTGGGGGGGTGTGGTGGTGCTTTTGCGTGATGGGGGGTTTTTTGATGGATATGGGGGCTACTGATGGGGGGAAAGGGGGGGGTGAAATTGGGGGTTTAAAAAAATTGGGGGTTGGGTTTGGGGGTTGCGGGTTTCGTTTGGGGGGTTTGGGGGGTTTGGTTTTTTGGGGGATAGGGTGGGGGGTGGGGGCTGTGAGGGACAGAGTGAAGGGAGTTGTTGATAGTGGAAGAGAAAACGGAAAGAGAGTGAAGAATGATGAAAAGAAAATTGATTCTTTGTCTGTGAAGACTGTGATCAGCTAACTCCAGTATTTTACAGGTTTTAGGGGTCAAGCCTCAGCTCCTGACCCCTCCCTCGTAGCCTATTGGGTCCCTGTCATTCCTGTTCTGAAAACTATGTAGCGTCTTCCTCTACCAAATACAAATCGAAATACGAACCACACCTGGAACTGCCCAGTACTGACATGAAGTTTATCCACCGACCACCAGAAAGAAATAAGCGAAGTCTTGAAGAGGCAGAATAAACTCTCTATGTTCATTGTTCCACTCAACAATAGTAGAGTGGAAGAAAGTCTCTTCATTATTACTGCCCACTCAAAAAATCCTATAACTGACTCGAAAACAAATGTTGTTGGACTTTGAATGGAAGTAGCACACACCCGCAACACCGGGACCAGACTCATGGAACTGTGTTTATAAATATTAGGAAGTTATTACTATTACGAGCAGTTA
>NC_069401.1:73140762-73188262 GCF_026875155.1 Cherax quadricarinatus | reverse complement strand
GTGTGTGGGTGGTGTGTGTGTGTATATTGTGTATATGTGTGTGTGTGTGTACTCACCTAGTTGTACTCACCTAGTTGAGGTTGCGGGGGTCGAGTCCGAGCTCCTGGCCCCCGCCTCTTCACTGATCGCTACTAGGTCACTCTCCCTGAGCCGTCAGCTTTATCATACCTCTGCTTAAAGCTATGTATGGATCCTGCCTCCACTACATCGCTTCCCAAACTATTCCACTTACTGACTACTCTGTGGCTGAAGAAATACTTCCTAACATCCCTGTGATTCATCTGTGTCTTCAGCTTCCAACTGTGTCCCCTTGTTACTGTGTCCAATCTCTGGAACATCCTGTCTTTGTCCACCTTGTCAATTCCTCTCAGTATTTTGTATGTCGTTATCATGTCCCCCTATCTCTCCTGTCCTCCAATGTCGTCAGGTTGATTTCCCTTAACCTCTCCTCGTAGGACATACCTCTTAGCTCTGGGACTAATCTTGTTGCAAACCTTTGCACTTTCTCTAGTTTCTTCACGTGCTTGGCTAGGTGTGGGTTCCAAACTGGTGCCGCATACTCCAATATGGGCCTAACGTACACGGTGTACAGGGTCCTGAATGATTCCTTATTAAGCTGTCGGAATGCTGTTCTGAGGTTTGCTAGGCGCCCATATGCTGCAGCAGTTATTTGGTTGATGTGCGCTTCAGGAGATGTGCCTGGTGTTATACTCACCCCAAGATCTTTTTCCTTGAGTGAGGTTTGTAGTCTCTGACCCCCTAGACTGTACTCCGTCTGCGGCCTTCTTTGCCCTTCCCCAATCTTCATGACTTTGCACTTGGTGGGATTGAACTCCAGGAGCCAATTGCTGGACCAGGTCTGCAGCCTGTCCAGATCCCTTTGTAGTTCTGCCTGGTCTTCGATCGAGTGAATTCTTCTCATCAACTTCACGTCATCTGCAAACAGGGACACCTCGGAGTCTATTCCTTCCGTCATGTCGTTCACAAATACCAGAAACAGCACTGGTCCTAGGACTGACCCCTGTGGGACCCCGCTGGTCACAGGTGCCCACTCTGACACCTCGCCACGTACCATGACTCGCTGCTGTCTTCCTGACAAGTATTCCCTGATCCATTGTAGTGCCTTCCCTGTTATCCCTGCTTGGTCCTCCAGTTTTTGCACCAATCTCTTGTGTGGAACTGTGTCAAACGCCTTCTTGTGTGTGCGTGTGTATGTGTGTGTGTTTATGTGTGTGTGTGTGTGTGGTGTGTGTGTGTGTGTGTGTGTGTGCGTGTGTGTGTGTATGTGTGTGTGTGTGTGTATGTGTGTGTGTGTGTGTGTGTATGTGTGTGTGTGTGTGTGTAAAGACAATAATGCTAATGCAATTATTTGCAGGTGCGAGGTTTCCTGCAAGAGTTTACGATAATGTTAGCGCTATAAAAGAGAGCCATAGTGTACAAAAGTGTACATATTTATATGTGGGAGTATAAAATAAGAGAGAATGAAAGAAGAGAGGAATGGAAGAGAGGGAATGTAAATGAGAAGAACTCTTCCCGGTAATCCTGTACAATCCTATGGAGCTAAATAAACAAATCAGCGAGTTCACAGGAGGAGAGGATTAAATGGAGGCAAAGTGAGCTAAGGATATATTGGAGGAAGTGAGGGTCGAAACTGCCTCCAAGGAAATATAAAGACATATGGCTTAACTTAATCCTCTAGATGGATGGCGAAGCATCCATGGCTGGTGGCTGCACCTACCTTGTACCTCCATTCCCTTTTAGTCCCCGTCCCTCCCCATTTCTCTTCTCTCTCCATTTATCTCTCTCTCTCTGTCTTTCTATATCTCTTCACGCACTTCAATACATAACCTGACTATCAGCAGACTATTGTGATTTACGTCCAGATTAAAACAAATTACCCCAGTACGTAAGAAAACTTAACTCAAACATTGAATTCGTTGTCGCCAATATTTTTATTTTTACATTTATTTATTGTAATTTTAGGTCAAATTTATATATCTTCGAGATGAATTCGTTGTATCCAATATAATTAATAAAGATATCTCTGTTATCCCGCTCTTTTTTGTTTTAGTATCGACGGCAGGAGTGGTCCCATCAAGCGAGCACCTCACTGGACGGACGAGAACACACTTGGGTCTAGAGCCTATTTCGATATGGCCTCGGACCCTCCTGGTCTGGTGCTGCAATCCGTGGAGGCATCGGATCACGCGGAGTACCGCTGCAGAGTCGACTTCCGCTCCTCCCCCACAAGGAATGTCAGGATCCAGCTGGAGGTGATAGGTGAGTTCCAGGTGAAAGAATGGGAAGTGATGGGTGAGTCCCAGACCAGAGATGGGTGAGTTCCAGATGATAGAACAACAGGTGATGGGTGAGTTCCAAACGACAGAATATCTTATGTACTTGCCTGTAGATAGTTCTGGTCAGTCAAGCTGTTGCTGCCAGTGCTTCAATTTTGTCACCACTACCATCTGATCATGAGTTTTTTTTTTTTTTTAATGTCAAATTTCCTGCTGAGAGTAAGTGATTTATTAATAAACAGCACGAAGTAAATGTGTATCAAGAAGGCATTGGTAATGTTAAGTATAAATTAAAAATATAAATTATGCTGTAAATATTCCTAAGCATCGAACTATGTTCAGAATTACTCAGCCGTATATAACTGTATAATAGGAAGAATTTAGAGGTCATTAAAAAGCATATAATAAGTCCATAGGTAAGTACCTACCGAGTCCAGAGGGTATCTAAAAAAATCTATAGGTCATTTATATACATAGTGTAGGGTCAAATATAGCTATTACCTGGAGTTTACCTGGAGAGAGTTCCGGGGGTCAACGCCCCCGCGGCCAGGTCTGTGACCAGGCCTCCTGGTGGATCAGAGCCTGATCAACCAGGCTGTTACTGCTGGCTGCACGCAAACCAACGTACGAGCCACAGCCCGGCTGGTCAGGAACCGACTTTAGGTGCTTGTCCAGTGCCAGCTTGAAGACTGCCAGGGGTCTGTTGGTAATCCCCCTTATGTGTGCTGGGGCAGTTGAACAGTCTCGGGCCCCTGACACTTATTGTATGGTCTCTTAACGTGCTAGTGACACCCCTGCTTTTCATTGGGGGGATGTTGCATCGTCTGCCAAGTCTTTTGCCTTCGTAGTGAGTGATTTTCGTGTGCAAGTTCGGTACTGTCCCTCTAGGATTTTCCAGGTGTATATAATCATGTATCTCTCCCGCCTGCGTTCCAGGGAATACAGGTTTAGGAACCTCAAGCTCTCCCAGTAATTGTGGTGTTTTATCTCCGTTATGCGCGCCGTGAAGGTTCTCTGTACATTTTCTAGGTCAGCAATTTCACCTGCCTTGAAAGGTGCTGTTAGTGTGCAGCAATATTCCAGCCTAGATAGAACAAGTGACCTGAAGAGTGTCATCATGGGCTTGGCATCCCTAGTTTTGAAGGTTCTCATTATCCATCCTGTCATTTTCCTAGCAGATGTGATTGATACAATGTCATGGTCCTTGAAGGTGAGATCCTCCGACATGATCACTCCCAGGTTTTTGACGTTGGTGTTTCGCTCTATTTTGTGGCCAGAATTTGTTTTGTACTCTGATGAAGATTTAATTTCTTCGTGTTTACCATATCTGAGTAATTGAAATTTCTCATCGTTGAACTTCATATTGTTTTCTGCAGCCCACTGAAAGATTTGGTTGATGTCCGCCTGGAGCCTTGCAGTGTCTGCAATGGAAGACACTGTCATGCAGATTCGGGTGTCATCTGCAAAGGAAGACACGGTGCTGTGGCTGACATCCTTGTCTATGTCGGATATGAGGATGAGGAACAAGATGGGAGCGAGTACTGTGCCTTGTGGAACAGAGCTTTTCACCGTAGCTGCCTCGGACTTTACTCTGTTGACGACTACTCTCTGTGTTGTTAGTGAGGAAATTATAGATCCATCGACCAACTTTTCCTGTTATTCCTTTAGCACGCATTTTGTGCGCTATTACGCCATGGTCACACTTGTCGAAGGCTTTTGCAAAGTCTGTATATATTACATCTGCATTCTTTTTGTCTTCTAGTGCATCTAGGACCTTGTCGTAGTGATCCAATAGTTGAGACAGACAGGAGCGACCTGTTCTAAACCCATGTTGCCCTGGGTTGTGTAACTGATGGGTTTCTAGATGGGTGGTGATCTTGCTCCTTAGGACCCTTTCAAAGATTTTTATGATATGGGATGTTAGTGCTATCGGTCTGTAGTTCTTTGCTGTTGCTTTACTGCCCCCTTTGTGGAGTGGGGCTATGTCTGTTGTTTTTAGTAACTGTGGGACGACCCCCGTGTCCATGCTCCCTCTCCATAGGATGGAAAAGGCTCGTGATAGGGGCTTCTTGCAGTTCTTGATGAACACGGAGTTCCATGAGTCTGGCCCTGGGGCAGAGTGCATGGGCATGTCATTTTCGCCTGTTCGAAGTCATTTGGCGTCAGGATAACATCGGATAGGCTTGTGTTAACCAAATTCTGTGGCTCTCTCATAAAAAAATCATTTTGATCTTCGACTCTCAGTCTGGTTAGCGGCTTGCTAAAAACTGAGTCATATTGGGACTTGAGTAGCTCACTCATTTCCTTGCTGTCATCTGTGTAGGACCCATCTTCTTTAAGTAGAGGCCCAATACTGGACGTTGTTCTCGACTTTGATTTGGCATAGGAGAAGAAATACTTTGGGTTTCTTTCGATTTCATTTATGGCTTTTAGTTCTTCCCGCGATTCCTGACTCCTATAAGATTCCTTTAGCTTAAGTTCGATGCTTGCTATTTCTCTGACCAGTGTCTCCCTACGCATTTCAGATATATTGACCTCTTTCAGCCGCTCTGTTATTCTTTTCCGTAGCCTGTAAAGGGAGCGCCTGTCTCTTTCTATTTTACATCTACTCCTCCTTTTTCTTAGAGGAATAAGCCTTGTGCATACATCGGATGGGGAAGCATATAACTATGTAAGTAATAGGTAAATCTATTAAAGTTAGAAACTACTTTGACTACGAGTCTGATATTAGCTATTTAGGAACAGGAAACTTGAAATTAATGGCGGTGCAATTTAATTTCAAAGTTGCTTGATATAGGTCAAACGAGGTTAAATTGAGGCGGAAAGGCAGTAAACTAATGCCAAGCGCTGCAACTTGAGCTCAGCACCAAAGTTCACTAACTTATTATGAGAGGTCAGCGGAGAGGTAAACTTGGAGAAGCTCCTCATTTACCTGAAATCGGAAATCTGTTGATAAAATTGAAAATTTTAAAGGATTTAAATAAAAAAGCTTGAAACAAAACTCGAAAATTAGTCTTAAAGAATAATTTTGAACCTGTGTTCATAAATTATACATTTCCGAGAATACACATTTTATATTATAAATATCTGGAAGAGATCACAGGACAAGTACACCGTCAGGGATGTTTATCTCTGATTATAACTCCTTAAAATTTACTTTAAGCCTTATGCTGGGATTTTTTTTAATTTAATCATTATGTATATTTAATCCCTATGTATATTTGACCTGAGGTGGAAAGTTTAGCGTTCTTCCTTAATGACTCTAGTGAAGTCGATAGACTTTAAACCCTCCATTAACAAACCGCTAACTATTCTGGAAATCCATTGACATGATCTGCCTTCAGCAGATCATGCTTGCATGTGTACTCACCTAATTGTAGTTGCAGGGGTCGATTCATATCTCCTGGCCCCGCCTCTTCATTGGTTCACTGTGTGTGTGTGTGTGTGGGTGTGTGTGTGTGTGCGCGTGTGTGTGTGCGTGTGTGTGTGTGTGTGTGTGTGTGTGTGTGTGTGTGTGTGGTGTGTGTGTGTGTGTGTGTGTGTGTGTGTGTGTGTGTGTGTGTGTGTGTGTGTGTGTCAAGTGTTGTATGTCACCTCTGCTATAATTATCGCTCGCAAGCTTGTCTATTTCCAGTGTTACTTTCATTAGTACACCTGACGTGGTGTCGACAGGTAGTTAATGAGTTTTTTTACTGTTGCAGCAGACTGAGAGGAGGTTGTTATCACCAGCTCCTTGCTTATTATTCTCCCTCACACCGTGCGTCTCTCTCCCTCACACCGTGCGTCTCTCTCCCTCACACCGTGCGTCTCTCTCCCTCACACCGTGCGTCTCTCTCCATCTCACCGTGCGTCTCTCTCCCTCATGCAGTGTGTCTCTCTCCCTCACACAGTTCGTCTCTCTCCCTCACGCAGTGTGTCTCTCTCCCTCACACAGTGCGTCTCTCTCCCTCATGCAGTGTGTCTCTCTCCCTCACACAGTGTGTCTCTCTCCCTCACACAGTGTGTCTCTCTCCCTCACACAGTGCGTCTCTCTCCATCACACCGTGCATCGCTCTCGCTCCCTTCAGGGAGCCTTGTCTATCCCAGGGTTTATGAGAAAACCCTTCCTATCCCATTGTTTATTACACAGTACCTTCAGTATCCCTTTGTTTATGACATAGAACCCTCCGTATCCCTTTGTTTATGACATAGAACCCTCCGTATAACTTTGTTTATGATATAGAACCCTCCGTATCCCTTTTTTTATGACACAGAACCATCCATATCCCATTGTTTATGACATAGAACCCTCTGTATTCCTTTGTTTATGACATAGAACCCTCCGTATAACTTTGTTTATGACATAGAACCCTCTGTATCCCTTTGTTTATGACACAGAACCATCCATATCCCATTGTTTATGACATAGAACCCTCCGTATCCCATTGTTTATGACAGACCCCTACTTATCCCATTGTTTTATGACAAACAACCTTGCCTATCCCATACTTTAAGTCAGAGATCCCTGCCTATCCCAAGGTTTATTACAGAGAGCCCTGCCTATCCCATTGTTCATGATAGAGAACCCTGCCTATACCATTGTTTATGAGAGAGAACCCTGCCTATCCCATTGTTTTGTTTATGAGAGAGAACCCTGTTTATCCCATTTTTTATGACAGAGAACTCTGTCTATCCCATTGTTTATGATAGAGAACCCTGCCTATCCCATTGTTTATGAGAGAGAACCCTACCTATCCCATTGTTTATGATAGAGAACCCTGCCTATCCCATTGTTTATGAGAGAGAACCCTACCTATCCCATTGTTTATGAGAGAGAACGCTGCCTATCCCATTGTTTTGTTTATGAGAGAGAACCCTGCCTATCCCATTGTTTATGAGAGAGAACCCTGCCTATCCCATTGTTTTTGACAGAGAACCCAGCCTATCCCATTATTTATGATAGAGAACCCTGCCTATCCCATTGCTTTGTTTATGAGAGAGAACCCTGCCTATCCCCTTGTTTATAAGAACATAAGAAGGAAGGAACACTGCAACAGGCCTACTGGCCTATGTGAGGCAGGTATAATTCTCCCATCGGCTTAAGCCAATCCCTAGTGAGGTCAGACACTTCACTTAAAGGAGGAGCACGGTATCCGATCTAGTAGCACAAGTTAGTCAGGTCCAGCTCACACCCGCCCACACCCACTCATGTATTTATCCAACCTATTTTTAAAACTACACAACATCTTAGCGTCTATGACGGTACTTGGGAGTTTGTTCCACTCATCCACAACTCTATTACCAAACCAGTGCTTTCCTATATTCTTCCTGAATCTGAATTTTTCCAATTTAAAACCATTGCTGCGAGTCCTGTCTATGTTAGATATTTTTAGCACGCTATTTACATGCCCTTTATTAATTTCTGTTTTCCATTTATACACCTCAGTCATATCTTCCCTAATTTTACGCCTTTCTAGAGAGTGCAGATTTAGGGTCCTCAGTCTATCCTCATAGGGAAGATTTTTGGTACATGGGATCAACTTTGTCATCCTCCTCTGTACATTTTCCAGAGCATTTATATCCATTCTGTAATACGGTGACCAGAACTGTGCAGCATAATCTAAATGAGGCCTAACCAAGGATATATAAAGTTGAAGAACAACCTGTGGATTTCTATTATTTATCCTTCTTCCTATGAAGCCAAGGATTCTGCTAGCTTTATTGGAAACACTAATGCACTGTTGTCTTGGTTTCAGATTACTGCTAACCAGAATTCCTAAATCCTTTTCGCAATTAGTAATATTAAGATTTACATTGTGTAGTTTACATGTCGCATGGTTATTTTCCTGTCCAACATTTAGAACTTTGCATTTGTCTATATTAAACTGAATCTGCCACTTCTCCGACCACTGCGTCAGTCTATTCAAATTATCCTTGAGTGCTGTAATGCCTCATTAGAATGAATTGGACGGCTTATTTTTGTGAACAACAAGGGACCCAACACTGACCCCTGTGGAACACCGCTTGTGACGTTCGCCCATTCTGATTTCTCCCCATTTATGCAAACTCTCTGCTGACTATTTGTCAACCATGCTGCCTCTACCCAGGAAAAAAATTCTCCACCTATTCCGTGTGCCTTAAGCTTCCTCAATAGCCTCTGAAGTGGAACTCTATCGAAAGCCTTACTGAAGTGCGTATACACAATATCATATTAATACCATGATCTGCCCCCTCAAATACCTTAGTTAAGAAAGTTAGTAAATTCGTAAGACACGAACGCCCCTTTGTAAAACCGTGTTGAGATTCATTAATCATTGTATGCCTTGCGAGATGCTAGGAATTAGTTCGGCAATTATTGATTACATAAGTTTTCAAACTATGGAGGTAAGGCTTATTGGTCTATAGTTTGAAGCCAAGGACCTGTCACCTGCCTTGTAAATAGGTATTACATTTGCCATTTTCCACTTATCAGGCACTATGCCAGTTTGTAGTGATATGTTGAAAAGATTAGCCAAAGGTATGCTAAGTTCCTCTTTACATTCCTTTAACACCCTTGCAAACAGTTCATCAGGACCTGGGGATTTGTTAGGTTTTAATTTCTCTATTTGTCTAAGAACCATATCATTAGTTACCACAATCGTGCATAGTTTATTATCGTCCTGTTCTACATAATCTATTATATCTGGAATTTCGCTAGTATTTTCCTTGGTAAAAACTGAGAGAAAGTATTGAAAATTTCCCACAAGTTACTCTTAAGTGGGCCTATCTTGTCCCTAATCTTACTTCTGTATACCTGAAAGAACCCTTTTGGGTTAGTCTTTGAATCCCTTGCGACCTTAGCCTCATAATCCCTTTTTGCTTTTCTTATTCCTTTTTTTATTTCTATCTTTAATTGAATATATTGATTTCTTAAGTGCCCATCCCCTCTTTTGATACTCCTATATGTGCCTCTCTTTTGACCAATGAGATGTTTTAATCTATTGTTCATCCATTTGGGATCATTTTTGTTAGATCTAATTTCCCTACTCGGAACAAAAGTTGTCTGGGCAGCTAGAACTATACTCTGAAAAAACGTCATATTGGCAACCAAGACCACCTACCTAGTCAGGACATCTCAATTTAGCTCACCCAGGTAATTTTTCAGTCTCATGAAATCGGCCAAGTGAAAGTCTGGGAAAGAGATTTGATTGCAGTTATCTGTGTAATTCCATGATATATTGAAACTAAGTGATTTGTGATCACTTTCCCCAAGCTCATCATTAACCTCAAGATTATTAATTAGTGAATCTTTGCTGGCAAGAACCAAGTCAAGCAGATTGTTTCCTCTAGGTGGTTCTGTCACAAACTGTTTTAAAAAGCAATCCTGAACCGTATCAAGAAAGTCACTAGACTCAAGATTTCCTGTCACATTGTTCCAAACAATTTGTCTAGAGTTAAAATCTCCCATTATCACAACATTTCCATATCTAGATGCCTTATAAATTTCGTCCCATAACAGCTTACTGCACGGCTTATAAATCACACCCAAAATTAATTTGTCACCACCCTCGAGAAACTGTAGACAAACAGATTCTGTGTCCGATGTTTCTAAACTTATATCATATCTAAGACATCAATTTAAATTTTCTCTGACATCGCCACTCCACCACCCTTCTTGTTGACCCTATCAGTGTGGAATAGTTTATAATCCTGTATGTTGCATTCAGAAGGCATTTCTCTATCTTTCAGTTGATCCATGTCACTGTTATACCAATAATATCTATTTTACCTACTTGCAAGTAATCTTAGCTCATATATCTCATTTTTTAGTACTCCTACTATTTGTATAGTAAACCTTAAGGGAGCTAGTCACTCGTTGCCCTCTACTATCTCTCTCTTTGTTGATCAGTTGCTTTGCCTTTACTAGCAACTTTATTTTGAATATTGTCTTTTAAACATATCCCTGAGCTATCCCGGTAACATCTACTGCTTTCGACTCTAATACTGCAGCCTGGTTGTTTCCCACAAACACCCATACCTCAATAATCTATCACTTTAAAGTCTTAGATAAGTCATCAATTACCTCCTCAATCGAACTGGCTAATGCAGCCAATAGAGCCCCAGAGAGATGAGCCCCATCCCTTGCATACATATCACGTTTGCCATAGAATTTGTCCCAGTTATCAATGAATGGGATTGCAAGTTCCTTGCAGTACCTGTCTAGCCAGCAGTTTATACCAGTTGCCCTAGATATCCATTCATTGCCCACTCCCTTTCTAGGCAAGGTGCTACATATGATTCGGATTCCTCCCTTAGTCCTGACTACTTGTATGGCTGACCTGTACTTTTCAAGTAGCTCCTGTCTCCTGCCCTTCCCAACGTCATTACCCCCAGCACTAAGACAGATAATGGGCTTGTTCCCATTACCTGACATAATATTATCCAACCTGCTGACTATGTCACCAACACCAGGTCCTGGGAGGCACACCCTCTGTCTGGCTTCCTATCTCTGTTACAAAAAGCACTGTCCATATATCTTACCTGAGAATCTCCTACAATTAGAATATTCTTACCTTGATTAGCAGGGGAGTCAGTGATACCTCTAATCTCAATAATCACTGATGTACACTAGTTTTGAGGAACAGAGAATCGATTTCCTACCTTCACATCTTCTCTATTAATCCTCCTTATCTTCCTTCTTCCTGAGCTGTGAACCACTTGTCACTTAAAGCAGCTGCCACTCTCACACTTGGTGACCATTTCCTCTTTACCAGCTCCATCCATCTCACACTCATTCCCAGATCCATATAGGTGAAACTTCAGCCTCCTATTTTCCTCCTGAAGAAGTAGAACCTCCTTCAACACTTTAACCTGAGATTCTAAAACACTACAAAAAGCCATGGTGCTCGGTAACACCCAATGCTAACTCCCAGAGAGCTTAGAACAGGTATGACCACATGTGACCACTGACCTCAGTGTACTGAGGTCATTGTTTATGAGAGAGAACCCTGCCTATCCCATTGTTTATTACAGAGAACCCTGATTGTCTCATTTTTTATGAGAGAGAACCCTGTCTATCCTATTGTTTATAATTGAGAACCTTGCCTGTCCCAAAGTTTATGAATGAGAACCCTGCCTATCCCCTTGTTTATGACAGAGAACTCTGCCTATCCCCTTGTTTATGACAGAGAACTCTGCCTATCCCCTTGTTTATGACAGAGAACTCTGCCTATCCCATTGTTTATGACAGTGACCCCTGCCTATCCCATGGTTTATGACAGCATCCCCTGCCTATCCCATGGTTTATGACAGCAAACCCTGCCTATCCCATGGTTTATGACAGCATCCCCTGCCTATCCCATGGTTTATGACAGCAAACCCTGGCTATCCCATGGTTTATGACAGCAAACCCTGGCTATCCCATGGTTTATGACAGCATCCCCTGCCTATCCCATGGTTTATGACAGCATCCCCTGCCTATCCCATGGTTTATGACAGCAAACCCTGCCTATCCCATGGTTTATGACAGAGAACCCTCGTTTATTAAACGCGTTAATGTACGTCGTGTTAGCCACGTTTATGACAAAGAACCATTGTTTATGAGAGAACTCTGCCTATCCCATTGTTTATGACAGTGAACCCTGCCTATCCCATTGTTTATGACAGTGAACCCTGCCTATCCCATTGTTTATGACAGTGAACCCTGCCTATCCCATGGTTTATGACAGTATACCCTGCCTATCCCATGGTTTATGACAGCAAACCCTGGCTATCCCATTGTTTATGACAGTGAACCCTGCCTATCCCATTTTTTATGACAGTGAACCCTGCCTATCCCATTGTTTATGACAGTGAACCCTGGCTATCCCATTTTTTATGACAGTGAACCCTGCCTATCCCATGGTTTATGACAGCAAACCCTGGCTATCCCATGGTTTATGACAGTGAACCCTGCCTATCCCAAATTTTATGACATGAACCCTGCCTATCCCATGGTTTATGACAGCAAACCCTGGCTATCCCATGGTTTATGACAGCAAACCCTGGCTATCCCATGGTTTATGACAGTAAACCCTGCCTATCCCATGGTTTATGACAGCAAACCCTGGCTATCCCATTGTTTATGACAGTGAACCCTGCCTATCCCATTTTTTATGACAGTGAACCCTGCCTATCCCATGGTTTATGACAGCAAACCCTGCCTATCCCATGGTTTATGACAGCAAACCCTGCCTATCCCATGGTTTATGACAGCAAACCCTGGCTATCCCATGGTTTATGACAGCAAACCCTGCCTATCCCATGGTTTATGACAGCAAACCCTGCCTATCCCATGGTTTATGACAGCAAACCGCCTATCCCAGGGTTTTAAATGACATCAAACCCTGCCTATCCCATGGTTTATGACAGTAAACCCTGCCTATCCCATGGTTTATGACAGCAAACCCTGCCTATCCCATGGTTTATGACAGTAAACCCTGCCTATCCCATGGTTTATGACAGCAAACCCTGCCTATCCCATGGTTTATGACAGTAAACGCTGCCTATCCCATGGTTTATGACAGTAAACCCTGCCTATCCCATGGTTTATGACAGCAAACCCTGCCTATCCCATGGTTTATGACAGCAAACCCTGCCTATCCCATGGTTTATGACAAAGAACCCTCGTTCATTAAACACGTTAATGTACGTCGTATTAGCCACGTTTACCAACACTATTAAATACGTTCACCAGCGTTGTATAAGACATGCATAACAGCGTCGTGTTACACAATTTTTCTGTCATTGAGACAACGAGCTTAACTCACCCGATAATGCTAATGTATTGCCTAATTAGTTTAGTCTACATGTGCAGAGATGTGAGTTGTGTACACAGGATCTGAACATTTTATTGTAACAGAGGATCTGAACAGAGGATCTGAACAGAGGATGTTAAAAGAGGATGTTAACAGAGGATGTTAACAGAGGATGTTAACAGAGGATCTGAACCGATGGTCTTAACAAAGTATCTTAATACAGTAGAGGTTCTTAACAAAGGATCTGAACAGAGAATCTTAATGAAGGATCTAAATAGGGGATCTGAACAGAGGATCTGAATAAAGGATCTCAACGGAAGATCTGAAGAGAGGATCTGAACAACAGAACTTAAGAGATGATCTGAAGAGATGATCTGAGAAGGGGATCTGAAGAGAGGACCTGAGCAGCAGATCTGAAGAGAGGATCTGAAGAGATGATCTGAGAGATGATCTGAAGAGGGGATCTGAACAGGGAATCTGAAGAGAGGATGTGAGCAGTAGATCTTAAGAGAGGATCTGAAGAGAGGATTTGAAGAGGTGATCTGAAGAGAGGATCTGAGCAGCTTAAGAGAAGATCTGAAGAGTTGATATGAAGAGGGTATCTGAAGAGAGGATCTGAAGAGAGGATCTGAAGAGAGGATCTGAAGAGAGGATCTGAAGAGGGAATCTGAAGAGATGATCTGAAGTGAAGATTGGTACCTCTTCTCTTGTTTAGGCGATGTTAAATCAGGTCAGATAACACACTGAACCCCCATTAAAAATTAGAATATTCAGTTTAATCTATTTATTTCCCGATATTTTTAATCCCGCTGTACGTTAATATATCCAGACTCACCCTTGCAACAATGATAACAAAGAGGATAAATGACTAAATTGCCACTGGGAAAAAATCCATTTAGAATAGATTAGTATTTATTAATCTAATATCCTGTCTGGGGATTAACGCCGCCTGCTCAACGCTCAAAAAAAAAAAAAAAAACTGTCTGCTTTATTTTGTGAAGACTCAGACAAGCGTAGCAAGAGAAGACATTACTGAACCTGCGTTTTGCTTGGAGGAGAGATGGATAAAGAGCTCTCTTTTAGAGAGAGAAACATTGTACCAATAAACTTCTCCGCTTGGAGCAACACGTCCTTATACGGCTCTCCCGCCGCCTTATATTCTTGTTGTGTTAACATGCGCCTGTTTATCACCTGTTTTATTCTATTTATCACATACTGCGTTGAAATAAAAATAATAGCGAAGGCAGCACCTCACCAAGACTTAAATTACCTTAAACACTGACTCATTTTTTTAGGAAGAATTATTATTTCCTATTTAATTTTTTTTTACACCGAGTCAGGTGACCCCCAGAAAAGAAGAAACATTTCCATCATTATTCACTCCGTCACTGTCCCGCAAGAGGCGTGCCTACACTACAGTTAAAAAAAACTGCGACACATTCAACACACCTCCTTCAGAGTGCAGGCACTGTACTTCCCATCACCAAGATTCACATCCGGCTAACCGGTTTTGCTCAATCCCTTCATAAATGTTACTTTGCTCACACTCCAACAGCACCTCAGTTTATATAGACCAGTTTTCTCCAATTGCTTCTGTCGAACACGCTCATGTACGCTTGCTGGAAGTCCAAGCCCCTAGCACACAAAACCTCCTTTACCCCCTCCCTCCAATATTTCCTAGGCCGACCCCAATCCCACCTTCCCTCCACTACACATTTATACGGTCTCCAAGTCATTCTATTTCGTTCCGTCATCTCTAAATATCCGAGCCACCTCAACAACCCCACCTCAGTCCTCTGGATAATACTTTTAGAAGCCCCGCACCTCCTTATATCCCATCTATGGATTCTCTTCATTATATTCACACCGCAAGTTGCCCTGTCCTGGCTGGCAAAGCTCTCGCTTTACACGATAAAAGTCCGGGTTCGATTCCCGGCAGGGGTAGAAACATTAGACGCATTTCCTTACACCTGTTGTCCTGTTCACGTAGCTTGTAGGTACCTAGGTGTTAGTCGATTGGTGAGGGTCGCATCCTGGGGACAAGATTGAGGACCCCAATGGAAATAAGACAAACAGTCCCTCGATGATGCACTGCCTTTCTTGGGTTATCCGGGTTGGCTAACCCTCTGGAGTTAAAAATCTGAACGAAATCTTATCTGACATGACATCTCCACTGCCTTCAGCTTTCTTTTTGTTGCAACATTCACCACCCATACTTCACACCCATAAAAGAGCGTTGATACAACTATACTCTCATACATTCCCCTCTTTGCTTCCATGGATAACGTATTTATGTCAACAGACTTTTCAGTACACCACTTACCTTTTCCTCCTTATCAGTTTTATGATTCACCTCGTTTTTCATAGATCCATCTGCTGACACGTTAACTCCCAGATGTTTTAATACATTCACCTCCTCCATACTCACTCCCACCATACATTCACCACCCATACTTCACACCCATAAAAAAGCGTTGATACAACTATACTCTCATACATTCCCCTCTTTGCTTCCATGGATAACGTATTTATGTCAACAGACTTTTCAGTACACCACTTACCTTTTCCTCCTTATCAGTTTTATGATTCACCTCGTTTTTCATAGATCCATCTGCTGACACGTTAACTCCCAGATGTTTTAATACATTCACCTCCTCCATACTCACTCCCACCAATCTTTCATTGCCTAAATTTTTTGTTATCCTAATTATCTTGCTCTTTCCTACGATGACTTGTGATTTCTTTCTTTTACATACCCTTCCAAACTCATCCACCAACCTCTGCAACTTCTCTTCAGACTCTCCCAAAAGCACAGTGTCATCAGCAAAAAGCAACTGTGACAACTCCCACTTTGTGTTAGATCCTTTATCTCTTAACCCCACACCTCTTGCCAACAACCGAGCATTCTCTTCACTTACAACTGCATCTGTAAATATATTGAACAACTTTGTCAAAGGCCTACTTTTGCAAGGAAATAATGTGCCTCTCTCCTCGTAAAAGCTGTTCAATACCTCTACGCTAAAGACGCAGGGGTAGTGAGGCTTTACCCAAGGAGAATAACTGCAGTTTGTAGGATCAAAAGCACTTGAGGCGCATCAAGGAACCTCCTCGCATCTACCCTTGAAGGATCGGGGAAGAGGGAGGCATATATCCTGCGTATATCATGTGTATATCTTGCGTATATTATGTGTATATCCTGCGTATATCATGTGTATATCCTGCGTATATTATGTGTATATCCTGCGTATATCCTGCTTATATCCTGAGTATATCCTGCGTATATCATGTGTATATCCTGCGCATTTCCTGCATATATATATATATATATATATATATATATATATATATATATATATATATATATATATATATAATATATATATATATATATATATATATATATATATATATACCACACAATCCTTAAGGATTGTGTGGTCTAGTGGTCTGAAGAGTCATGCGTTTTCTCTCACCATGAGGTAGGCCAAAACAGCATGGGTTCGACTCCTTGGCTAGTGCAGTGTTGTTATTGATCAATACCAATTGTTCCGTGGGTACAATTATATATATATATATATATATATATATATATATATATATATATATATATATATATATATATATATATATATATATATATATATATATATATATATATATATATATATATATATATATATATATATATATATATATATATATATATATATATATATATATATATATATCATCATTCACTCCATCACTGTCTTGTCAGAGGCGCGCTTACACTACAGTTATAAAACTGCGACATTAACACCTCTCCTTCAGAGTGTAGACACTGTACTTTTTATCACCAGGACTTAAGTCCGGCCTGCTAGTTTCTCTGAATCTCTTCATATATGTTACCTTGCCTTCACTCCAACAGCACGTCAAGTCTTAAAAACCATTTGTCTCCATTTGCTCCTGTCTAACACGCTCACACACGCTTGTTGGAAGTCCAAGCCCCTTGCACACAAAACCTCCTTTACTCCCTCCCTCCAACCTTTCCTAGGTCGACCCCTACCCCGCTTTCCCTCCATTACAGATTTGTATACTCTCGAAGACATTCTATTTTGTTCCATCCTCTCTACATGTCCCAACCATCTCAGTAACTCCTCCTCAGCCCTCTGGATATTAGTTTTGGTAATCCCACACCTCCTTCTAATCTCCAAACTACGAATTCACTGCAATATATTATATTGCCCTCAGACGTGACATCTCCACTGCCTCCAGCCTTCTTGTTGCAACATTCACAACCCATGCCTCACACCCATACAAGAGCGTTGGTATAACTATACTCTCATACATTCCCCTCTTTGCTTTTGTGAATAAAGTTCTTTGTCTCCACCGACTCCTCAGTGCACCACTCACCTTTTTCCCCTAGTCAACTCTATGATTCACCGCATCCTTCATAGACCCATCTGCTGACACGTCCACTCCCAAATATCTGAATACATTCACCTCCTCCATACTCTCTCCCTCCAATCTGATATCCAATCTTCTGTTACCTAATTCTTTTGTTATCCTCTTCACCTTACTCTTTCCTATACTCACTTTTAACTTCCTTCTTTTACATACCCTACCAAACTCATCAACCAACCTCTGCAAAGAGCGACTGTGACAACTCCCATTTCATGTTAGATTCTTTATCTTTTAACCCCACACCTCTTGCCCACACTCGAACATTCACTTCTCTTACAACTCCATCTATAAATATTTTGAACAACCATGGTGACATCACACATCCCTGTTTATGGCATACTTTTACTGGGAAATAATCCCCCTCTCGCCTACATACTCTAACCTGAGTCTCACTATCCTCGTAAAAATTTTTCACCGCTTTTAATAACGTACATTTGCAACATCTGCCACATTGCTCCCCTATCCACCCCTATCATATGCCTTTTCCAAATCCATACATTCCACAAAAACCTCTTTCCCTTTATCTAAATACTGTTCACCTATGTGTTTCACTGCAAACGTTTAGTCTACACACCCCCTACTCTTCCTAAAGCCTCCTTGTTCATCTGCTATCCTACTCTCCGTTTTACTCGTAATTCTATCAATAATAACTCTACCATACACTTTACCAGGTATACTCAACAGACTTATTTCCTTACATTTTTTGCACTCTCTTTTGTGCCCTTTGTCTTTATACAAAGGAACTATGCATGCTCCTCCATACATTTCTTAAATAAAAACACTATATCCCCACCTGCTTTTAACATTTCTATCTTTATCACATCATTCCCAGCTGCTTTATCCCGTTTCATTCTACTCACAAATCCTACATATATCTGGCACATATCCTACATAATTCCTGCATATATCCTGTACATATCCTTCATATATTCTACATATTAATATATAATACATAGCATATCCTGATTATCCTAAACATATCCGAGATACATCTTACATGTATCCTACAAATAACTCACATACATTCTCCATATATCCTACATATTTTCTAAATATATCACACATATATCCTAAGTACGTTCTACTAATATTCAAATATCCTATTTAAATTCTACATATATCCTTCACATATTCTACATATTATATATTATACATAGTGTATATTCTATATAGCGTATTTTCTATATTATTTTTCGTATATTCTACATACTGTATATTCTACACACTGTATATTCTACACACTGTATATTCTACACACTGTATATTCTACATATATCCATCATATATTCTACATACTGACCACTAATATATCCTGGTTTATTCCTTTCACAGTGCCACCCAAGAGGATTAGGATCCTTAGTAAGGAGGGATTGGAAGTGAGCGGTGTGATTGGCCCGTATCCTGTGGGTGCCTCCGTCTCCCTCGACTGCCTAGTGGACAGTGGTGAGTGCCAAGTGATGTAGCAAAGGGAGGAGGGGGAGGGTTAGTGCCACAATGGAACTATAGTGGGAGGAGAAGTTGGTATGGGTGAGGTTAGAACCAGGTGGTACTGATGCGGGTCAGGTGGTACTGATGAGGACCAGATGGTACTGATGAGGACCAGATGGTACTGATGAGTGCCAGGTGGTACCGATGAGGACCAGGTGGTACTGATGAGTACCAGGTGGTACTGATGAGTGACAGGCGGTACTGATGAGTGCCAGGTGGTACCGATAAGGACCAGGTGGTACTGATGAGTACTAGGTGGTACTGATGAGAACCGGGCGGTACCATATATATATATATATATATATATATATATATATATATATATATATATATATATATATATATATATATGTATATATATATATATATATATATATATATATATATATATATATATATATATATATATATATATATATATATATATATATATATATATATATATATATATATATATATTAAGCAAATATCGCAAACCAAGCGATACAAGATGCAAAACAACTACGGGGGGAGCAAAATAATAGCTCTAGGCCTTTCGTGTTACAATCAACACATCATCAGGAGCTTGCAAAATTGCAGAAAAGAAGAAAGGTTCTAGTAAATAACGTTCCCAGAGGACCGCCTTTACTGGAATGAGAGAATAGTGTAGGGAGAAAGGAGAGCACCGGAAATGACCAGGCACCCCAAGGCCAACGTGTCCCTTTAAATTATGAGAGAAAACTGTCCCGTATATGCGGGACTTCTACAAGTTATGTAAAGGAAACGGGGCCCATTAAAATAAACGCATTTCAAGGGGAAAAACATCTTCAATAACAAGGAAACCAGCCACATAATTCTGAGGCAAACTCTGGTTCAAGCTTCAGAAACTGCAGGAGCAATACGTATATACAAGGCCTAATTCCTTGGCGTGGCACTACATTTAAGGCAGTTTGATGCCCAGTTTTAAACCGTGCACTATTGCGTCAATTAAAAACGCATCTAATCTGAACATCCCATCACCAGTATAATAATTGCCGATTCAACAATATTTCTTTCAAGTCAAGAGGCACAGGGGAAAATGACTCTTGTTTCCTGCCAATTTGCTGGGTTACCTGGAGGTTATTCCGGGGATCAACGCCCCCGCGGCCCGGTCCACGACCAGGACTCCCGATGGATCAGGGCCTGATCAGCTAGGCTGTTATTGCTGGCCGCACGCAGTCCAACGTACGAGCCACAGCCCGGCTGATCCGGCACTGACTTTAGGTATCTGTCCAGCTCTCTCTTGAAGGCAGCCAGGGGTTTATTGGCAATTCCCCTAATGCTTGATGGGAGGCTGTTGAACAGCCTTGGGCCCCGGACACTTATGGTGTTTTCCCTTAGTGTACCAATGGCGCCCCTACTTTTTATTGGGGGCAATTTGCGTCGCCTGCCCAGTCTTTTACTTTCGTAGGGAGTGATTTCTGTGTGCAGATTTGAGACCATTCCTTCCAGGATTTTCCAAGTGTAGATTATGATACATCTCTCCCTCCTGCGTTCCAACGAGTACAAGTCAAGTGCTTTCAAGCGTTCCCAGTAGTTAAGGTGCTTGACAGAACTTATACGTGCAGTAAAGGATCTCTGTACACTCTCTAGATCTGCGATTTCACCTGCTTTGAATGGAGATGTTAATGTACAGCAGTATTCGAGCCTAGAGAGAACAAGTGATTTGAAAAGGATCATCATTGGCTTGGCATCTCTCGTTTTGAACGTTCTCATTATCCATCCTATCATTTTCTTTGCACATGCGATCGTGGCACTGTTGTGATCCTTGAAAGTGAGATCCTCAGACAATACTACTCCCAGGTCCCTTACATTATTTTTCCGCTCTATTGTATGGCCAGAGTCTGTAGTATACTCTGTTCTAGTTAATATCTCCTCCAGTTTTCAATAACGGAGTAGTTGGAATTTGTCCTCATTGAACATCATATTGTTTACCGTTGCCCAATGGAAAACTTTGTTTATATCTTCTTGGAGGTTAACCGCATCCTCAGCAGATGACAGCCTCATGCAGATCCTAGTATCATCCGCAAAGGATGATACGGTGCTGTGATGTATATCTCTGTCTATGTCTGATATGAGGATGAGGAATAAGATGGGGGCGAGTACTGTGCCTTGTGGAACAGAGATCTTCACTATGGCAGCCTCCGATTTAACTCTGTTGACCACTACTCTTTGTGTTCGATTTGTTAGGAAGTTGAAGATCCATCTCCCCACTTTCCCAGTTATTCCTTTAGCACGTATTTTATGGGCTATTACGCCATGATCGCATTTGTCAAATGCTTTTGCAAAGTCTGTGTATATTACTTCTGCATTCTGATTTTCTTCCAGTGCATCCAAGGCCATATCATAGTGATTCAGTAGTTGTGAGAGGCAGGAGCGACCTGCCCTGAACCCATGTTGCCCTGGATTGTGCAGATTTTGGGAATCCAGGTGATTTGCAATCCTGCTTCTTAGCACTCTTTCAAAGATTTTTATGATGTGGGACGTCAGAGCTACTGGTCTATAGTTCTTAGCCTAGAACATGCTTCAGCTGCCAGGAAGTTGATCCTTTCAAGGCACTGGTTTGGATCCATGTCATTTAAGATTTCTTCCCAACATGTTTCGTTTAGGACATGGTTTACCTGGTCCCAGTTGATGTTCTTGTTGTTGAAGTTGTATTTTGTGAAGACAACTTCACAGGTACATGCATTCTGCTGATCAGGACCCTTATGCATGTACGTCTGGACTTCGATTAGGTTGTGATCGGAATTAGTTGTTTTTGATATTCTTATGTCTCTTATCAGGTCCTCATTATTTGTGAAGATAAGCTCAAGTGTGTTTTCTAGTCTTGTTGGCTCCACTATCTGCTGGCTTAAGATGTGTTTTTCGCAGAGACTTAGTAGCTCATGTGTGTGTGACCTTTCATCTGCGCTACCTCCGGGGATTGTTTCAGCTATAACATTATTTGCGACATTCTTCCATTTTGTATGCCTTAGGTTGAAATCACCAAGCAGTAAGATGTTTGGGGATGGAGCTGGAAGGTTTTCCAGACAGTAATCAATTTTCAGTAGCTGTTCCTTGAACTGTTGTGAGGTTGCATCTGGTGGCTTATATACAACCACAATGACTAGGTTATTACAAGCTCTAATATGGTTGAAAATTACGTTCGACTCCTGTGCTACACGTATCGAATAACGGTGCTGGGAAATTCTCAACTCCAATGATTTTCCAGTTTGTCCCAAATTGGAGAGATTGCAGCTATTGCAACCAACTCTGTAAACACCACCAACACGTTGTTGTGGTGCATTCTTTATCAGGATGCCTCTAACAGTCCGTGAATTTTTAAATACTACTTGTATATTAAATCTTCTAAGAGCCTTCGGCAGGATAGATAAATTCTCGTTATATGGGAGGACCAGCACGTTCTTGGTCTGAGGTGTTATCCTAGGTTCTGCTCTATAATAAGTTCTTTTAGCTGCCAGCAAGGTAGGACCTATCCCTTGAAACATTCAACATCTTCAAAGGCATGGTATATGGAGCTTTGCTCAGACCTGTGGAACTGAATTGTCCTCATAGATTTATTAATTCGTACCATGAAATGAAGAGAGATACACAAATAACCCGCACATAAAAGAGAGAAGCTTACGACGACGTTTCGGTCCGACTTGGACCATTTACAAAGTCACACTAACCAGAAGTGGAGCAGGACGGCTATATATAGGCAGGAAGAGGAGGTGGTAGTAGTAGTAGTAGTAGTACAAGAATGGTATGAAATACCGACAAGATGAAATTAAGACACATGTGCAACACCCAGGCATTCCTATCGTAGACGTTTCGCCAGCCAGCCACTGGATGGCGAAACGTCCACAACAAAGGCAACCAGAGGCCGCACATGTGTCTTAATTTCATCAGTAGTAGTAGTGGTAGAAGTAGTAGAAGAGGTAGTAGTAGTGGTAGTGGTAGAAGTGGGGAATAAGGAGGACGAGCCAGTCAAATACAAAGGAAGGGGAGCACTGCAAGAGAGCTAGGTGCCCACAGAGGGAGAGCAAGCACACAGAGGTGCGTGAAAGGGGAAGTGGTGAAATAAATGAAGAAGGAACAGAAACACGAGACAGAAGAGAGAAAGACAACCCAGAGGAGAAAAAGGAAAGAGGAAAGGGGAAGAGAGATCCTCGACCTCATCTTACGAAAGCTGACAAAGCAAATGTGATGGTTATTATGGACAAGGTAGATTATAGAGGAAAAATTAACACAATATTAGAAGACAGGGATACTTATGTACCCCATAATAAGAACCCTTTGGACCAGGTTATAGTATATTTAATAAACAACTTAGAACTTTACTGAGAGGTAATGAGGAATTAATTAAACAGTTATCGGCGAGATCTGCGACACTCCCTTACATGTACGGTTTGATTAAAACCCACAAGCCAGGTTTTCCAGCCAGACCTGTTATTAGTAAGGTAGGATCGGGATCATATGTCTTGTCAAAATGGTTAGTAAAAATACTATCTCCTTTGCTTGGCAACATTTCTGAAGCCCACTTAAAAAACATTGTTGATCTCATCGACAAATTGCAAAATATCAACATGTCTAATGATTTTACTCTTGTTAGTTTTGATGTCACTGCTTTGTTCACGAGATTCCTTGTTCATGACTCGCTATCTTATTTGGAAGAAGAATTAGATGAGTTCTCTTTGCCGTATGAGAAAAATACCATTATTGAATTGATTAAGCTTTTAGTAGTTGACTGCAAGTTTGTGTTTGAAGGGAAATACTATACTCAAAAACAGGGAATGGCAATGGGTAATCCGCTGTCCCCACTATGGAACCATTGACTGTGCAAGACACGGACATTTACAAAGCAACAATGTCGTTCCCGTCCGGCTCTGTGGGGGGGGGGGGGCTACACTGGAATAAGGCCACAGCACTTAAAGGAAATGGTCAATCCAGTTATTGGGGAGATTGCAGAGACACTGCTTTCAGAGATCACAAGGTTCATCAACAATTCCTTAGCTGGTCAGATTCCTGACGAAATTAAACCTTTTTTCGTTGTTGCATCACTTTGTGCCCTTAAAAAGAAGGATGGAGGAATCAGGCCAAGTGCAGTAGGTAACACTCTTCGCCGCCTCATTTTTAAAGTTGCTATCCGAAGTATTCGTGCAGAGGCAGCCATGATGCTTCAACCAAACCAGCTTGGCTTTGGGGTCTCTCAAGGAAGTGAAGCAGTGGTTCATGCAACAAGGGCGTATATCAACAACCTGGCTGAAGATAAGGCAGTGGTAAAAGCAGATTTCAAGAATGCATTTAATTTCCTGTAAAGAGACGTGGTATTAGCAACGGTACAATAACATTTCCCTGGTCTCTTTCCTTTTGTTTCAGCTGGATATAGTAAGGAATCAATGCTCCAGTTTGGAGAGCATGAAATCACATCATCAGAGGGTGTCCAGCAAGGGTATCCTCTCGCTCCATTTCTCTTCGGTATAGCAGTTAGGGAAATCACAGTCAGACTGACCAGTGAGCTGAATATCTGGTTCCTGGATGATGGCACACTAGCAGGTACAAAGGAGACCCTTCTAGATGATCTTACATAGGTGATGACACGGGGACCACAAAGTGCTTGAGTCTGTCCAGGTTGACATATTTCCTAAGATGTGCACATTCATATGATAACCCTATACTGCACGGATATGACAGTATCCTGAGGCAGATTTTTACAAAAGTACTTAACATTACTCTAGAAGACGGGCAGTAGAACCAACCTACACTTCTAGTCAGACTAGGAGGCATTGGTGTCCGCAAGTCATTACAGATTGCGCTACTTGCTTTTCTGTCTTCATGCATTGCATCCAGAGGGCTTGTAGCAGCAATACTCCCTGAACATGTTAGGGACAAGATTGGAGTCCAGGACCAAAAGTTCACTGACGAAGCCAGGTTCTGGGTTAATCTAATTGGCTCTGAAACCAGACCTGCTCCCTCCAATAACTACAAACAGTCGCACTGGGATGGCCCAGTAGCGGAGAACATGGCCTCAGAAATGCTTCAGAGTGTGTCGGGGAAGGATAGAGCTCACCTCCTAGCAGTGAGAGCTCCTCATGCCTTGACCCACAGACCATCCACATCGGTGTTTCCCTTCGACTTGCCTCCCCTATTCTCGCCGAGCATAGGTGTATTTGTGGCAGTGAAGCATCAGACCGATTCATGGACCAAGGTCTTGTATGCAGTAAATCCGAGGGGGAGATTGCAAGACATGAGGAGGTTAATAACATTATCAGGAGGAGCCTCACAACAGCCAGATGCCCAGCAGTAAGGGAGCCACCCCAACTCTGCATATCTGATGGCAGCCAAAAGCGTCCAGATGGTATCACCCTTCAAGCCTGGACAGACCGCAAGCAGGTGGTGTGGGACTACACAAATGCATCTACCTTGGCTGATACCTATCTCCAGTGCACCAGGGAGGAAGGAGAGGCAGCCGCCAGTTTCATGGAGTCCCAAAAGTCGAGAAAATATGGGGAACTTGCCCATCATTATATGTTTGTTCTTATAGGCTCGGAGACTCTTGGCTCATGGGGAAAGAGTGCTTTTAAGTTCCTTAAGGAGCAGGGCAAAAGACTCATCAGTGCGACTCAGTGCTGCTGTTCAGAGAGGCAATGTCTGCTGTATTTTGGGCATGCGCCCCAGCTCTAAGGAGCTGGATGAAATTTTCGCAATGTAATGAGAGACAAACACGTTACAATATGTACTAGACATGTATCTCTCATACCTCATGTATTGTATATGCCATCCTTATATCAACAATGTATCTCTTAAAACTTTTGTACCATATTATGTAATAAAATATACCTGTTGGTAAAAAAGAATGAAAGGATGGGGTGGTAGGGGAAGTGAAATATTGAAACGGCTTCAGGAAGAAATCCAAATATTCTTCCTTGAAGCCTTTTTATCCACTTCTCCGAGGCTATGATGGGTCCCACAATTTACACCAAAGGTGGACCCCATGTATATATATATATATATATATATATATATATATATATATATATATATATATATATATATATATATATATATATATATATATATATATATATATATATATATATATATATATATATATATATAATATATATATATATATATATATATATATATATATATATATATATATCTACATATATATCAGTAACAACACTGCGCTAGCCAAGGATTCGAACCCATGTTGTAGTGGCCTACATCATGGTAAGCGAGAACCACATGATGCTTTAAACTACAGGAACACCCACCCAACACCACACAGCTAGCTGTTGGGCCACCATCCGAGGGCATACGGAAATGGGGGAGCTTCTAAGCTAATTTCATTCTCATCCCTGTTTGGTGTACTAGCCTCACGAGCAGTATTTATATATTATTGTAACCACGAACGAGTGGTATTGATCAATAACAACGCTGTGCTAGCCAAGGATTCGAACCCATGTTGTACTGGCCTGCCTCATGTAGGGTTGGGTGGTCCTGTAGTTTAAAGCGTCATGTGGTTCTCGTATACCATGAGGCAGGCCAGTACAACATGGGTTCGAATCCTTGGCTAGTGCAGTGTTGTTATTGATCAATACCACTCGTTCGTGGTTACAATAATATATAAATACTGCTCATGAGGGTAGTACACCAAACTGGGATGAGAATGAAATTAGCTTAGAAGCTCCCCTACCTCCGTATGCTCTCGGATGGCGGCCCAACAGCTAGCATTGCTGGCTGCACCATTCTTGTAGGGTTGGATGGTCCTGTGGTTTAAAGCGTCATGTAGTTGTCGCTTACCATGAAGCAGACCAGTACAACATGGGTTCGAATCCTTGGCTAGCGCAGTGTTGATATTGATCAATACCACTCGTTCGTGGTTACAATTATATATATATTTTAATATATATATATATATATATATATATAATATATATATATATATATATATAATATATATATATTCTTCAAACACACCAGCCGTATCCCACCGGGCGGGGTGGCCCAAAAGGAAAAACAAAAGTTTCTCCTTTTACATTTAGTAATATATACAGGAGAAGGGGTTACTAGCCTCTTGCCCCGGCATTTTTAGTCACCTCTTACAACACGCTGGGTTACGGAGGAAGAATTTGTTCACTTCCCCATGGAGGTAAGAGGAAATAAACAAGAACAAGAACTAGAAAGAAAAAAGAAGAAAACCCAAAGGGTGTGTGTATATATAATGCTTGTACATATATGTGTAGTGTGACCTAAGTGTAAGTAGAAGTAGCAAGACATTCCTGAAATCTGCATGTGTATGAGACAGAAAAAAAAGACACCAGCAATCCTAACCATCATGTAAAACAATTACAGGCTTCAGTTTTACACTCACTTGGCAGGACGGTAGTACCTCCCTGGGTGTTGCTGTCTACCAACCTACTACCTAGAATATGTATATATATATATATATATATATATATAAAATATATATATATATATAATATATATATATATATATATATATATATATATATAATAGATATATATGCAATAAGATCACAGTAAACAGGTGATTTCAGAATATGCAAACAACCACTGTGAAAGAATAGAGAAATCCAAGCGCTTTCGTGACTGCTCACATTATCAAGGAACAATGTGAGCGCTTGGAATTTCTCTATTCTTTCACAGTGGTTGTTTTGCATATTCTGAAATCACCTGTTTTTTCTGTGATCTTATTGTATATAATATATATATATATATATATATAATATATAAATATATATATATATATAAATATATATATAATATATTATATATATATATATATATATATAAATACATATTCTAGGTAGTAGGTTGGTAGACAGCAACCACCCAGGGAGGTACTACCGTCCTGCCAAGTGAGTGTAAAACGGAAGCCTGTAATTGTTTTACGTGATGGTAGGATTGCTTGTGTCTTTTTTCTGTCTCATAAACATGCAAGATTTCAGGTACATTTTGTTACTTCTACTTACACTTAGGTCACACTACACATACATGTACAAGCATATATATACACACCCCTCTGGGTTTTCTTCAATTTTCTTTCTAGTTCTTGTTCTTGTCTATTTCCTCTTATCTTCATGGGGAAGTGGAACAGAATTCTTCCTCTGTAAGCCATGCATGTCGTAAGAGGCGATTAAAATGCCGGGAGCAAGGGCTAGTAACCCCTTCTCCTGTATATATTACTAAATTTGAAAGGAGAAACTTTCGTTTTTCCTTTTGGGCCACCCCACCTCTGTGGGATACGGCTGGTATGTTGAAAGAAGAAGAATATATATATATATATATATATATATATATATATATATATATATATAAATATATATATATAAAAATATATATATATATATATATAATATATATATAGTTTTTTGCAGAGGTGCTCAGAACACAACAGTTTAGAAGCATATACGTATAAAGATACACAACATATACCTCCAAACTGCTAATATCCCGAACCCCTTCTTTAAAGTGCAGGCATTGTACTTCCCATTTCCAGGACTCAAGTCCGACTATATAAAAATAACCGGTTTCCCTGAATCCCTTCACTAAATATTACCCAGTTCACACTCCAACAGATCGTCAGGTCCCAAATTCCATTCGTCTCCATTCACTCCTATCGAACACGCTCATGCACGCCTGCTGGAAGTCCAAGCCCCCACAAAACCTCCCTTACCCCTTCCTTCCAACCTTTTCGAGGACGACCCCTACCCCGCCTTCCTTCCCCTACAGATTTAAGTGCTCTCCATGTCATTCTAATTTGATCCATTCTCTATAAATGACCAAACCACCTCAACAACCCCTCTTCAGCCCTCTGACTAATACTTTTATTAACTCCACACCTCCTAATTTCCACACTCCGAATTTTCTGTATAATATTTACACCACACATTGCCCTTAGACAGGACATCTCCACTACCTCCAACCGCCTCCTCGCTGCTGCATTCACATCCCAAGCTTCACACCGATATAAGAATGTTGGTACTACTTACTGTACTTTCATACATCCCCTTCTTTGCCTCCATATATAACGTTTTTTGTCTCCACATATGCCTCAATGCACCACTCACCTTTTTTCCCTCATCAATTCTATGATTAACCTCATCCTTCATAAATCCATCCGCCGACACGTTAGCTCCCAAGTATTTGAAAACATTCACTTCTTCCATACTCCTCCTCCCTAATTTGATATCCAATTTTTCTTTATCTAAATCATTTGACACCCTCATCACCTTACTCTTTTCTATGTTCACTTTCAACTTTCTACCTTTACACACATTCCCAAACTCATCCACTAACCTTTGCAATTTTTCTTTTGAATCTCCCATAAGCACAGTATCATCAACAAAAAGCAACTGTGTCAATTCCCATTTTGTATTTGATTCCCCATAATTTAATCCCACCCCTCTCCCGAACACCCTAGCATTTACTTCTTTTACTACTCCATCTATAAATATATTAAACATCCATGGTGACATTACATATCCCTGTCTAAGACCTACTTTTACCGGGAAGTAGTCTCCCTCTCTTCTACACAACCTAACCTGAGCCTCACTATCCTCATAAAAACTCTTTACAGCATTTAGTAACTTACCATCTATTCATTACAATCGCAACATCTGCCACATTGCTCCCCTATCCACTCTATCATATGCCTTTTCTAAATCCATAAATGCAATAAAAACTTCCCTACCTTTATCTAAATACTGTTCACATATATGCTTCAATGTAAACACTTGATCTACACATCCTCTACCCACTCTGAAACCTCCTTGTTCATCCGAAATCCTACATTCTGTCTTACCTCTAATTCTTTCAATTATAACCCTACCATACACTTTTCCTGGTATACTCAGTAAACTTATTCCTCTATAATTTTTGCAATCTCTTTTGTCCCCGTTCCCTTTATATAAAGGGACTATACATGCTCTCTGCCATTATCTAGGTACCTTCCCCTCTTTCATACATTTATTAAACAAAAATACCAACCACTCCAACACTATATCACCCCCTACATTTCTGTCATGATCCCGTCAGTTCCAGATGCTTTACCCCCTTTCATTCTACGTAATGCCTCACGCACCTCCCCCACACTCACATCCTCACTCCTAAAAGATGGTATACCTCCCTGGCCAGTGCATGAAATTACCGTTTCCCTTTCTTCGTCGACATTTAAAAGTTCCTCAAAATATTCTCGCCATCCACCCAAAACCTCCATCACCCCATCTACTAACTCCCCTACTCTGTTTTTAACTGACAAATCCATTCGTTCTCTAGGCTTTCTTAACTTGTTTAACTCACTCCAAAATTTTTTCTTATTTTCATTAAAATTTCTTGACAGTGCCTCTCTTACTCTATCATCTGCTCTACTTTTGCACTCTCTCACCACTCTCTTTACCTTTCTTTTACTCTCCATATACTCTGCACTTCTTATAACACTTCTGCTTTGTAAAAACCTCTCATAAGCTAACCTTTTCTCTTTTATCACACCCTTTACTTCATGATTCCACCAATCACTCCTCATTCCTCCTGCATGCACCCTCCTATAACCACAAACTTCTGCCCCACATTCTAATACTGCATTTTTAAAACTATTCCAACCCTCTTCATCACCCCTACTACTCATACTTGCACCAGCCCACCTTTCTGCCAATAGTTGCTTATATCTCACCCGAACTTCCTCCTCCCTTAGTTTATACACTTTCACCTCCCTCTTGCTTGTTGTTGCCATTTTCCTCTTTTCCCATCTACCTCTTACTCTAACTGTAGCTACAACTAAATAATGATCCGATATATCAGTTGCCCTTCTATAAACGTGTACATCCTGGAACCTACCCATCAACCTATATATATATATATAATATATATATATATATATATATATATATATAAATATATATATATTAATATATATATATATTTATATATATATATATATATAGGTAGTAGGTTGGTAGACAGCAACCACCCAGGGAAGTACTACCGTCCTGCCAGATGACTGTGAAACAAAAACCTGTAACTGTTTGCATGATGGTAGATTGCTGGTTTCTTTTTCTGTCTCATAAACACGCTAGATAACAGGGATATCTTGCTACTCCTACTTACACTTTGGTCACACTTCACAGACACGCACATGCATATATATAAAATAAAATACATCAGGTTTTTCTCCTTTTTCTAAATAGCTCTTGTTCTTTTTTTATTTCTTCTATGCCCAGGGGGGAAGTGGAAAAGAATCTTTCCTCAGTAAGCCATGCGTGTCGTATAAAGGCGACTAAAATGCCGGGAGCAATGGGCTAGTAACCCCTTCTCCTGAAGTACATTTACTAAAAAAGAGAAGAAGAAAAACTTTATAAAACTGGGATGCTTAAATTGCGTGGATGTAGTGCGAATGACAAGAAACAGATGATTGCTGATTTATGAATGGAAAGAAGTTGGATGTCCTGGCTCTAAGCGAAACAAAGCTGAAGGGGTAGGAGAGTTTCAGTGGGGGGAAATAAATGGGATTAAATCGGAGTATCTGAGAGAGTTAGAGCAAAGGAAGGGGTACAGTAATGTTAAATGATCATTTATGGAAGGAGAAAAGAGAATATGAATGTGTAAATTCAAGAATTATTTTGGATTAAAGTAAAGGTTGGATGCGAGAAAGTGGGTCATAAAAAGCGTTTTATCACCTGGAGAAGAAGGAATGCAGGGGAGAGAGAGAGATTTTGGAGATGTTAAGTGAATGTATAGGAGCCTTTAAACCCAAGTGAGAGAGTAATTGTGGTGGGGTTACCTGAATGCAAAGTAGGAGAAACTTTTAGAGAGGTGGGGTAGGTAAGTTTGGGGTGCCGGGTGTAAATGATAATGGAGCCCTTGATTGAACTTTGTATAGAAAGGGGTTTAGTTTAGGTAATACATATTTTAAAAAAAGAGGGTAAAAAAAGTATACACGAATGATGTAGGGCGAAATGACAGTAGTTTGTTGGATTATGTATTGAGATAAAAGACTGTTGAGTAGACTTCAGGATGTACATGTTTATAGAGGGGCCACAGATATATCAGATCACTTTCTAGTTGTAGCTACACTGAAGTAAAAGGTAGATGGGATACAAGGAGAATAGAAGCATCAGGGAAGAGAGAGGTGAAGGTTTATAAACTAAAAGAGGAGGCAGTTAGGGAAAGATATAAACAGCTATTGGAGGATAGATGGGCTAATGAGAGCATAGGCAATGGGGGCGAAGAGGTATGGGTAGGTTTAAAAATGTAGTGTTAAGTGTTCAGCAGAAGTTTGTGGGTTTCAGGAAAGTGGGTGCAGGAGGAAGAGGAGCGATTGGGGAATGATGAATGTAAAGAGAGTAGTAAGGGAAAAAAGTTAGCATATGAGAATTTTTACAAAGTAGAAGTGATGCAAGGAGGGAAGAGTAATGGAGAAAAAGAGAGAGGTTAAAGAGTGGTGAAGCAATGTAAAAAAGAGAGCAAATGAGAGAGTGGGGGAGATGTTATCAACAAATTTTGTTGAAAATAGGAAAAAAATTTGGAGTGAGATAACAAGTTAAGAAAGCCAGAGAACAAAAAGGATTTTCAGTTAAAAATAGGAGGGAGAGTTATTAAATGGAGAGTTAGAGGTATTGGGGAAATGGAGGGAATATTTTGGGAATTGTTAAATGTTGATGAAGATAGGGAAGCTGTGATTTCGTGTATAAAGGGGAAGGAGGAATAACATCTTGTAGGAGTGAGAAGAGCCATTGTGAGTGGGGGGGAAGTATCGTGATGCAGTAGGATAAAATGAAAGGGGGTAAGGCAGCCGTGGGATTGATGGGATAAAGATAGAAATGTTTAAAGTCAGGTGGGGATATAAGTTTTTGGGAGTGGTTGGTGCAATTATTTTAATAAATGTATGGATGAGGGTAAGGTACCTATGGATTGGCAGAGAGCATGCATAGTTTCCCTTTGAATAAAGGCAAAGGGGATAAAAGGATGCAAAAAATAAGGGGTATAAGTCTGTTGAGATGTAACCTGGTAAGTGTATGGTAGAGTTATAATTGAAAAGAATTAAGAGTAAGACGGAAAATCGGATAGCAATGAACAGTAGGCTTAGGAAAGGTGGGGGGTGTTGTGGACCAGAGTTTACAGTGAAACATATACATAGAACAGTATATTTAGATAATGCTAAAGAGTCTTTGTGGCATTTATGGATTTTTGAAACGGCGGTATGACTATTGGATAGGGGGGCAATTTCAGATGTTGCAAGTGGTATGGTGTAGGAGTAGGTACTGAAAGGCAAGTGGAAGAGTTTTTAACGATTAACGTGAGGCTCAAGTTAGAGTATGTACAAGAGGGAAAATTTGTTTCCCAGTAAAGAGTAGCTTAGACATAGATGGTTGATGTCCACGTGGTGTTTAATATATTTATAATAGGGTTGTAAGAGAAGTACATGCGAGGGTCTATGGAAATAGCGTGGAGTAAAAGATCAAGACGTCACACCACAAAGAGGGAGTTGTCACAGCTGCTCTTTGCTGATGACACTGTGCTCATGATATACTGAAGAGAAGCTGCATAGATTGGTGATGAATTTGTAGGGTGTGACTTCAAAAGAAGAAAATAAAGCGGTTAAAACAGGAACGATAAGGCTATGGAAGGAAAACAAAAAAGATTAAGTGATGAAAATTAATAATCAGATTTGGAGGAGAGAGTATGAGGAGGTTAGAATGTAATCAGATATTTGGAGTGGACGTGTTCCAGCGATGGTCTAATGAAAGATGAGGTGAAATCATTTAGAATTTGAGAGAGGGAAAAAGAGTGAGTGTCACTTTAGGAGTCTGTGGAACAAAGAACTTTGTCCTTGAGGCAACAGAGGGGAATGTATAGAGTATAGTTTTACCATCGCTCTATATGGGCGTGAAGCCGTGGTGAAGAATGGTTGCAGCGAGGAGAAGGCTGAGGCATGGAGATTCATGTCCTGAGGGCAAATGTTGGTGTGAATATAAATGCAGAGAATTCGTAGTTTTTGGAAGTTAGGAGGAGGTGCGGATTAACCAAAACTGTTGTCCAAGGGCTGAGGAAGGGTTGTTATGAGGTTGGTTCGTACATGTAGAGAGAATGAGCGAAACAGAAGGACTTCAAGAGTGTATCAGTCATGTAGTATGGAAGAAAAGGCGTGTATGGGTCGGCCTAAGGAAGGGTTGGAGGAGGGGGAAAGGAGGTTTTGTGAGCGAGGCTGGACATCCAGCAGGCATGCGTGAGCGTGTTTGATGAGGAGTGAAATGGAGACAAATGGTTTTTTAATACTTGACGTGCTGTTGAGTGTGAGTCAAAGTAACATTTACAAGTGGATTCAGGTGAAAGCCGGCAGCCGACTTGAGTCCAGGAGATGGTGAATACAGTGCCTGCACTCTGAAGAGGGGTGGTTAGAGTTGCAGGGTTGAAAAAACTGTATGTAAAGCACCCTTCTGGCAAGAACAGTGATGGGAGTGAAATGATGTGAATGCGTTTTTTCTTTTTCTCGGGCCACCCTGCCTTGGGGGAATCGCAGTTGATAAAAAAAAAATAATAATATATATATATATAGAAATATATATAATATTAATAAATTATAAAAAAATATATATATATATATATATATATAGGAAGAGGGTACCACCTCTGTGTAAATTTGTGGGACCCATAAGCTCGGAGAAGTGGAAAAAAAGGTACCACCACTAGAACTGTTATAGGGACCCTGATCCTCAAGAAAAGAATAAACTTGCTTCACAGGGAAAACTCAAGGTCTCCTCTGAATCGTGTTTGAGAACTATCCTCCATTCCACCCCTAATATTTTGTATATTTTTATTTAAGACAAAATACATTGACAATAACATATCAACTAAAATAAGATAGAAGTAACACAACATCGTGACTCCAGAGCTACATTTCTGAGAATGACTTTCGCCAGCCCCCGCGGTGGCCGCGTGCCCAGATGCTGCAGGCAATTCCTCTCTGGATTGCAACACTGATCTCTGAAAGTGAAGCCTGTCGCCCTAGTGGTCCTTTGGGTTTCTATGAAGAGTCATTATCAACTCCAGCTCTATTAGGAACTTTAGAGCACACTTGCCCCATGCTCCAAGGGTCTCGACCCTAAATTGGGTATGAAGTTATAGAGCGAAGAGGGAAAGGTTCATCATATTGCATCGCAGTGGTGGTCTCCCTGTGGCTGGCAAGCTCCACCCCCGTCCACTACGGCTAAATGGCAAGTAGGTGTCTGCCAATGTGGCGGGACATGTTTATCCCCAGGCAATCTCTTTCATCCTTCCAAGGTAGCATAGTGGGGCTCCATCAGACGCTTGACTCCGTCAGAACCTCTGCCTTGGGTTTCCGTTGGATGGGCAACGCTGGGGCGAGCTTCTCGTATGATGGCATTGACCTCCTCATGCTGCATACTTCCCTTCTGCTGTGTGGACACACGAACCCTAGAAGTACGAATTGATCAGCTGTCGCCCTGCCGCAATACACCTATGTACGGTAGAGATGGTGCGGCTAGGCGAAGATCAACACAAACCCGAATGGCTGTGGGTCTAGTCGAGTGCCCCATGGAAGAATTGGGACAGCTAACAGGAAATCTCTGGTGTGGTGCCTTCACTGCCATGAGACGAGCTTTGTTTCTTTCCTGAGGCACTGAGAGCATATTGTGTTGCGATTTTTCCAAGATCGTTTTGTCCAGTGGGACTGTTTGTGTTCTTTGGGAGGAGCATGTCACGTGAAGAATCTGTAAGGGTGTCCCACCGACTCGCGCTTCCAGTAAACCTGGGGGTCTTGAGCCTCCTACCAAGTCTCTCAGCGTTTCGTGAACTATCTCATTGACTAGCACTGGAAGCCAAACACGAAGACAGAAAAGCATGTAAAGCAACATGCGTTGCTTTGCGCACCCCTATACCCTCCCAGTCGCCCAGGGAGGGTTGCCTGATCCCATTGGCGATTAGCTTGCCAACACGTTGATCCAAGGCAGCAGCTTCAGGAAAGGCTTTCAGCTTTTCATCTCATCCCCTGCCATGCATCAGCCTACTAGAGATTTTAACAATGCAAGAATACGCAGAGCAGGCGAAATATACACAACACACTGATCTCTGGCTGAAGAACTCGAACCAACGACCTTAGGACAAGGTACGCAGTGCTTATAAATCACCACACACTGGACAATACCATGGCTGTAGCTTGCCGGGCCCCATTAACACCGTTTTTTATATTTTTGATCCAAGGCAGCCAGCTTTCAGGGAGAAGCCAGAGTCAGAGTGGTGTATATTTCGCCTGCCTCGCGAATTCCTGCATTGTTAAAATCTCTAGTAAGGCTGATGCATGCAGGCGGATGAGATAAAAGGCTGTAAGCCTTCTCCTCTGAAAGCTGGCTGCCTTGGAAAATATCCCCAAAAAACCGTTGGGTTAGCGCAAGCTACAGCTCCAAGGTATTGTCCATGTGGGTAGATTGGTATAGCACTGCGTACTGTCCTAGTTTTGTAGTGTTTCGAGTCTCCTTCACCAGAATCTGTTTGTATATGTAAATAAAAATATAATCCATATATAGATAAAAAAAAATAATTATAATATATAATATATAAATAATATATATATATAAATATATATATATAAATATATACATACAGGGGTCCCCGTTGTTCGTATTAATCCGTTCCAGGAGCCGTTTAACTATTACTATAAACGAAATTACGATTACCGAATCAATTTCCCCCCATAAAAATAATGTAAATACAATTAATCCGTTCCTGACACCAGAAGTATTAAAACAAAATTTTTTTTAACATGAAATATGCATGTAGACATAAACATACAATGGGAAGATGATGAATGCAAAACATTAACAAGCAGAACACTTACTTATTGGAATTCTTCTAAGTGTATGGGAACTGTAGAGGAGAGTGATTGTTTTATAGTTTGGAAGGGAATCCCCTTCCATCAACACTCAGGTACATTTTCTTTTCTGGGTTGCTTTGTTTGGTCTTGTTTCTTAATGCCACGTAGGACAACTTGAAGTCACTGGAGTCCTTCTCACAAAAGTAACTGGAGGAGAGCTCTGTTTCTTTCTGGCGTCTCTTAACACTTCCCTAAAATGGCCCAAGACTTTGTCACTGTACGATTTTGCCATCCTGGCTTGCCAACAACCTTGTTAGGGTGATGTATCTCCATAAAGCTTTTCCATCTTACTCCCACAATATAAAAATCGACTTTAATTTCTGAAGAAGGCACCTTCTTCTATCTCTCTTCCCGAGCCTCCTCTGAGGCAGCAAGATTCTGAGCTGCGATGTGTTGCTCGGCCTGGCTGGAAGGCTGCAGCTCCTCATTGCTGAGCTCTTCAGTGGACTTCCACTCATTCTTCCACATCCTCCAAACTCACATACCAACCCCATGGAACTCCGCCCAGTGTTCACAATTGATTTTACAACAGACATAGGCCTCATTAAGGGTCAGTCCCAATTCTTTCAAAATCCTCTTGACGACACAATCTGCCACAATTGTTCTCCAGCAGAGTTCAAAGTCCTGGTATCACTCCCGTCCCAAGCCATACCTGATAGAGGGTTATGCAGTGGAGGATGCTGAGTGTTCCTCATCCAAAATTCCCTTAGGGTCAAGTGAGTGTCTGTGTCACAGTCAAGCACCTGTGAAACATTGCCTTTTGTGTAGAGTTTTTTTAAAGTTTTCAATAACTGCTGGTCCATGGGTTGGAAGGAGAGTAGTGTATTCGTGGCAAGACTTCATGTGAAGAACCCTAAACCCGCGAAAATTAGGTCATCCAAGTTTTGAAGATGAGCATTGCATAGTCCAGTACTAGCAGGCACTTGAGATCCAATTTCTTTTCTAGAGATTCTCCTTCATACTAGGCCAAACACTTCACTGAACCCTCGACGATAATTTCCCCTCGTGACCCATGCCTTACTATTAATTCCAAAACACACACAATTTACTTCTTCATAACATTGTTTTTTCATGAACACTCTGGGATTTCGAGAATGTAACCTAGTAAATGCCTTCACTTTGAATCCCGCACCGCATTAGCACAGAACATTAGCGGCAGCCTGTCCTTTCATAGGCTTTTGGTCCTGCATGCCTTTTTCCTCTTGAGTAATGAAGGTCCTCTTTGGCATTTTCTTCCAAAGAGGCCTTTTTCGTCACAATTGAACACGTGTTTCAGGTTTCAGACCTTCAGCCGGTCTATGTACTCCTGGAATTCATGCACATATTTTTTCAGCCCGCATTAAAGTCCGAACTGGCAGCCCACTCACCATGCTTACCACACTGTGTATGCCAGTACGGTTCTTAATCTCTCAAACCAGCCTTTGCTGGCCTATGAAATTCAACTTTCAACTTCACACTATTTGCAGGCAATTTCTTTACAAAATCTCATGCCAACTGCCTGCCTTTTCACAAATAAACGAATCATAAGGTACTCCTGCTAATTGTTTTCTCATTTATCCACACCAATAATAACTTCCTCACCTCATCCAGTATCTGGTGATCTCATTTTTGTCAGCATAGTTACTCCCTTTGCAACAACAGCATCCTTTATTTAATTTTTCTTGGCCACTATGGAACATAAGGTTGTGTAGGGTTTCTTATACATCCTGGACAGTTCGGCCACACTTGTACCACTTTCATATTGTTCAATGATGGTTTTCTTAAATTTAATCGTATTTCTCACCTTCTTTACCACAGGCTTGGCACTAGGAGCTTTCTTTGGAGCCATGGTAGCTTATTTAGTACTTGCAAGCACTAAAATAAATGGAATATTATGAAATATTTCGCTGGAGCACGTGAGGGGACCTTCGCTCACTGGTAAACAATGCCAGACTGGCTGCCGCCCTGGCTCACGCCGTGGGTACGCGTCCCGGACGAACTACGACTCACGAGTCAACCTATGAAAAGCGAGTCCATGTTTATACGAAAATACCTCTATGATTGGCGAATTTTACGATTGCCGGGAACTACGAAAAGCGGGGGACCACTGTATATATATATATATATATATATATATATATATATATATATATATAATATATATATATATATATATATAATATATATATATAATAGATAGATATTATTGTAACCACGAAACAAGTGGCATTGATGAATAACACTGCACTAGCCATGGAGTCGAACCCACCTCATGCTGAGAGAAAACACATGACGCTTTAGACCGCTAGACCACACAGTCCTTAACAATGGTGCATCCAGCCAAGTTAAATGTTGTACCCACCATCGAAGGACATACGGTGGTGTGGACGCCTCTGAGCTAATTTCATTCTACTCCTTGTTTGTGTACTAGCTCAACAAGCAGTATATATTATTGTAACCACGAAACGAGTGGTATTGATCAATAACAACACTGCACTAGACAAGGAGTTGAACCCATGCTATTTTGGCCCTTTGGATGCAATGCATGAGGACAGAGAAACAGGTAGCGCAATCTGTGATGACTTGCGGACACCAATGCCTCCTAGTCTGACTGGAAGTGTAGCTTGGTTCCACTGCCCATCTTTAGAGTAAGGTTAAGTTCTTTTGTAAAAATTTGCCTCAGGATACTGTCATTCGCGCAGAGGGTTATCATGTGAAGGTGCACATCTTAAGAAATATGTCAACCTGGGCAGACTCAAGCACTTTGTGAGAAGGTACAAGGCATCGTGGGTGTCAAGATTGCCTATTCGTTGTTCCATTCTCCTCAGTTCTTCCAAATTCTTCCTGAGAATTGTGTCAATGGCATCGCTTCCCAGAAGTGCTCCAAGCAAGACGCTATTTGTGGGGGCAATGACTGATGCTCCTGGTAGTTTGGATCTCACTGCATTTATCACTTGTTGTTGACTGACTGAGATGATTTCACATTTGTATTGATTCAGGATGAGGCCCATTTCTTGTCCCCGTGTCATGTCATCACCTGTGTAAGATCATCTAGTGCTAGAGTGCCATCATCCAGGAACCAGATATTCAGCTCACTGGTCAGTCTGACTGCGATTTCCCTAACTGCTATACCGAAGAGAAATGGTGCGAGAGGATCACCTTGCTGGACACCCTCTGATGATGTGATTTCATGCTCTCCAAACAGGAGCATTGATTCCTTCCTATATCCAGCTGAAACAAAGGGAAGGAAACCAGGGAAATGTTCTTGTACCGCTGCTAATACATACATACATACATATATATATATATATATATATATATATAATATATATATATATATATATATATATATATATATATATATATATATATATATATATATAATATATTAATTTACTAACACATCGGCCGTCTCCCACCAAGGCAGGGTGGCCCGAAAAAGAAAAACTTTCATCATTCACTCCATCACTGTCTTGTTAGAGGCGTGCTTACACTACACTTAAAAATCTGCAACATTAACATCCCTCCTTCAGAGTTTAGACACTGTACTTCCCATCTCCAGGAATCAAGTTCAGCCTGCTGGTTTCACTGAATCCCTTCATAAATGTTACCTTGCTCACACTCCAACAACACTCAAGTCCTAAAAACCATTTGTCTCCATTCGCTCCTATCTATCACGTTCACGCATGCTTGCTGGAAGTCCAAGCCCCTCGCACACAAAACCTTCTTTGCCCCCTCCCTCCAGCCTTTCCAAGGCCGACCCCTACCTCGCCTTCCCTCCCTGGAGATTTATACACTCTTGAAGTCATTCGGTTTCTTTCCATCCTCTCTGCATGTCCGAACCACCTCAACCATCCCTTCTCAGACCTTTGGACAATAATTTGGGTAATCACGCACCTCCTCCTAATTTTCAAACTACGAATTCTCTACACTACATTCACACCACATATTCTTTCAGACATGACATTTCCAGCTTTCTTCTTGTTGCAACATTCACCACCCATGCTTCACACCCATATAAGAGCGTTGGTATAACTATACTCTTATACATTCCCCCTGTTGCTTCCATGGACAAAGATCTTTGTCTACACAGACTCCTAAGTGCACCACTCACCTTTTTCTCCTCATCAATTCTATTATTCACCTCATCTTTCATAGACCCATCTTTTGACACTTCCATTCCTTAATATTTGAGTGCATTCATCTCCGCCATACTCTCTCCCTCCAATCTGATATCCAATCTTTCGTCACCTAATTTTTTTTGTTATCCTCATCACCTTACTCTTTCCTATATTCAATTTTAATTTTCTTCTTTTACATACCCTACCAAACTCATCAACCAACCTCTGCAACTTCTGTTCAGAATCTCCCACAAGCACAGTGTCATCAGCAAAGAGCAACTGTGACAACTCCCACTTTGTTTTAGATTATTTATCTTTTAACTCCACACCTCTTGCCAGCACCCGACCATTCACTTCTCTTACAACTCCATCTACAAATATATTGAACAACCACGGTGACATCAAACATCCCTGTCTAAGGCCTACTTTTACTGAGAAATAATCTCCCTCTCTCCTACATACTTTATCCTGAGTCTCACTATCCTCATGAAAACTCTTCACTACTTTCAGTAACCTACGTCGTATTCTCTACATTTGCAACATCTACCATATTGCTCCCCTATCCACCCTGTCATACGCCTTTTCCAAATCCATAAATGCCACAAAAACCTCTTTACTCTTATCTAAATACTGTTCACGTTTATGTCTCACTGTAAACACTGGTCTACACACTCCCTACCTTTCCTAAAGCCTCCTTGTTCATCTGCTATTCTACTATCTGTCTTACCCTTAATTCTTTTAATAAAAACTCTACCATACAATTTACCAGACTTATTCCCGTATAATTTTTACATTCTATCCTTTGCCTTTATACAAAAAACTATGCATGCTCTCTGCCAATCTTTAGGTACCTTACCCTCTTCCATACACTTATTAAATAATTGCACCAACAACTCCAAAACTATATCCCCACCTGTTTTTAACATTTCTATCTTTATCCCATCAATCCCGGCTGCCTTACCCCCTTTCATTTTACCTACTGCCTCACGAACTTCCCCCACACTCACAACTGGCTCTTACTCACTCCTACAAGATATTATTCCTTCTTGCCCTATACACGAAATCACATCTTCCCTATCTTTATCAACATTTAACAATTCCTCAAAATATTCCATCCATCTTCCCGATACCTCTAACTCTAAATTTAATAACTCTCCTCTCCTATTTTTAATTATCAACACCATTCGTTCCCTAGGCTTCGTCAACTTATTAATCTCGCTCCAGTAGGCGTCTTCAGTCGAATACAGAAAGTGGGCAGAAGCAGTAGAAATGTGAAAACGATGTAATCAGTCAATCACCCTTGAAGATGTAGATTTGAAGTTGTCAGTCCCTCAGCCTGGAGAAGAATTGTGTTTCATAGCCTGAAACAATGTGACGAACAAGTGACAGTGTGGAGACTTATATACTGTCGGCAAGAGAGGTGTAGAGTACAGAAGAGAAAACACCTTGGACAATTTTTTCAAGAGAGAATGGTTGGATCTAAGAGGGACGTGATCTCTTAGTGATTACATTCTTTCTTCTACTACTCTACACCTCTCCTGCAGACAGTATATAAGTCTCCACACTGTCGTTTGTTCTTCACATTGTTTCAGACTGTGAAACAGAATTCTTCTCCAGGCTGAGAGACTGACAACCTCAAATCTACATCTTCAAGGGTGATGGACTGATTGCATCGTCTTCACATCTCTACTGTTCCTGGCTACTTTCTGTACTCGACTGAAGAAGCCTAGTGTGTAGGCGAAACGTTTCGAAATAAAGATGCCTAAAGTTGCCTATGTGTCTTACTTACCAGCTAAAAAGTGTTCTGATATATTTGTGGCCCTTCTATAAACATGCACATCTTGAAGTCTACTCAACAGTCTTACTTCGCAATACGTAGTCCCAACAAACTGCTGTCATTACACCCTATATCATATCTTGTATACTTATTTATCCTCTTTTTCTTAAAATATGTACTGGCTATAACTAAACCCCTTTCTATACAAAGTTCAATCAAAGGGCTCCCATTATCATTTACACCTGGCACCCCAAACTTACCTACCACACCCACTTTAAATGTTTCTCTTACTTTAGCATTTAGGTCCCCTACCACAGTTACTCTCTCACTTGGTTCAAAAGTTCTTACACACTCACTTAAAAACTCTCAAAATCTCGCAGTTCCCACTTCATTCCTATCTTCTCCAGGTGCATACACACTTATTATGACCCACTGTTTGCATCCAACCCTTATTTTAATGTACATAATTCTTAAATTTACACATTTATATTCCATCTTCTCCTTGCATATCTGATCCTTCAATATTATTGCTACCCCTTCCTTAGCTCTAACTCTCTCAGATACTCCTGACTTAATCTCATTTATTTCTCAACACTGAAAGCCACCTACCCCCTTCATCTTTGTTTCGCTTAGGGCCAGGACATCCAACTTCTTTTCATTCATAACATCAGCAATCATCTCTTTCTTGTCATCCGCACTACATCCACGCACGTTCAAGCATCCCAGCTTTATAAAGTTTTCCTTCTTCTCTTTTTTAGTAAATGTTTACAGGAGAAGGGGTTACTAGCCCATTGCTCCCGGCATTTTAGTCGCTTCATACAACACGCATGGCTTACGAAGGAAAGATTCTTTTCCACTTCTGCATGGAGAATAGAAGAAATAGAGAAGAACAAGAAAAAAGAAGATAAACCTAGATGTGTGTGTATGTATACACTGGCATGTGAGTGCCTGTTTAGTGTGACCCAAGTACAGGTAGAACTAGCAAAATTTACCTGTTATCCAGTGTGTTTATCAGACAGAAAAAAAGACACCAGCAATCCTACCATCATGCAAAACAGTTAAAGGTTTTTGTTTCACACTCACTTGGCAGGACGGTAGTGCCTCCCTGGGTGGATGCTTTCTACCAACCTAATACCTACACACACACACACACACACACACACACACACACACACACAACACACACACACACACACACACACCACATATATAATATATATATATATATATATATATATATATATATATATATATATATATATAAAATATATAAATATATAAAAATGCAGTATTAGAATGTGGGCAGAAGTTTGTGGTTATAGGAGGGTGGGTGCAGGAGGAAAGAGGAGTGATTGGTGGAATGATGAAGTACAGGGTGTGATAAAAGAGAAAAAGTTAGCTTATGAGAGGTTTTTACAAAGCAGAAGTGTTATAAGAAGAGAAAAGTATATGGAGAGTAAAAGAAAGGTGAAGAGAGTGGTGAAAGAGTGCAAAAGGAGAGCAGATGATAGAGTGGGAGAGGCACTGTCAAGAAATTTTAATGAAAATAAGAAAAAAATTTGGGGTGAGTTAAACAAGTTAATTAAGAGAACGAATGGATTTGTCAGTTAAAAACAGAGTAGGGGAGTTAGTAGATGGGGAGACGAAGGTTTTGGGTAGATGGCGAGAATATTTTGAGAAACTTTTAAATGTCGACGAAGAAAGGGAAGCGGTAATTTCATGCACTGGCCAGGGAGGTATACCATATATTAAACAACCATGGTGACATTACACATCCCTGTCTAAGACCTACTTTTACCGGGAAGTAATCTCCCTCTCTTGTACACACCCTAACCTAAGCCTCACTATCCTCATGAAAACTCTTTATAGCATTTAGTAACTTACTACCTATTCCATATACTTGCAACATCTGCCACATTGCTCCCCTATCCACTATCATATGCCTTTTCTAAATCCATAAATGCAATGAAAACTTCCCTACCTTTATCTAAATACTTTTCATATATACTCTTCAATGTAAACATTTGATCTACACATTCCCTACCCACTTTAAAGCCTCCTTGCTCATCTGCAATCCTAAGAACATAAGAACATAAGAATGGAGGAACACTGCAGAAGGCCTACTGGCCCATGCGAGGCAGGTCCTTATCAAAACGACTACTACCTAAAGCTTCCCTAGAAATAACTCTCGTACCCAATGACACCAATCATACCCAGCCCCTCCCACTCATATAGTTGTCCAGTCTCTTCTTAAAGCTACCCAAGGTCCTAACCTCTATCACCCCACTGGGAAGACTGTTCCACGCATCTACAACTCTGCTAGAAAACCAGTACTTACCTATGTCCTTTCTAAATCTAAATTTATCCAACTTAAATCTATTATTCCTGGTTCTTACCTGGTTCGACACCCTCAGTACTTTATTAATATCTCCCTGCTTTATGCCCGTCATCCACTTATACACTTCAGTGATATCTCCCCTCATTCTACGCCTCTCCAGAGAGTGGAGATTTAAGGCTTTGAGTCTATCTTCATACGGGAGGTTCCTTACACAGTAAATCATTTTAGTCATTCTTCTCTGTATGTTCTCTAATGAGTCTATATCCATCCTGTAGTAAGGGGACCAAAACTGAGCAGCATAATCTAAATGAGGCCTCACTAGTGATGTATAGAGCTGTAAAATAACTTTTGGACTTCTGTTACTTATACTTCTTGAGATAAATCCAAGTAATCTGTTGGCCTTGTTGCGCACACTAAGGCACTGCTGTCTTGGCTTTAGATTTCTGCTTACCATGACTCCCAAGTCTTTTTCACATTCTGCATGATCAAGCTCTACTTCACCTAGATTATAGCTTCGAGGGTTATTTTCATTACCAAGGGCAAGTACCTTACACTATCCACATTGAACTTCATCTGCCATTTTTCAGACCAAGACATTAATTTGTCCAAATCGTCCTGGAGTTCATTGATATTCTCCTCAGAGTGAATTATACAACCTATCTTTGTATCATCAGCAAATTTACTCATGTCACTCGTAATCCTCTCATCAAGGTCATTAATGTAAATTATGAACAAGAGAGGGCCTAAAACTGATCCTTGTGGAACGCCACTAGTGACTAATCCCCATTCAGATTTCACTCCATTAATGGTAACTCTCTGCTTTCTATTGGTAAGCCATGCCTCAATCCATGCTAGAACTTTACCTCCTATACCATGAGCTGCCACTTTTCTTAAGAGTCTCTTGTGAGGTACTCCATCGAAGGCTTTACTAAAATCCAAATAAACAATATCATATTCCTTATCGCTGTCAACTGCCTCAAATGTTCTATTGAAGAACGTCAGTAAGTTTGTCAGGCAGGAACGACCTCTCGTGAATCCATGCTGAGATTCATTTATCAAGTTATGCTCTTCAAGGTGACTTCTGATAATGTCAGCTATAATTGATTCTAATAACTTGCCCACTATAGATGTCAGGCTTATTGGACGGTAATTTGAAGGAGTTGGACTTATTCCCCTGATTTGAAAATAGGAACCACATTAGCCATCTTCCACAACTCTGGCACAACACCGGTAATGATGGACGCATTGAATACACTCGTTAATGCTGACTAAGCTCCATCTTGCATTCCTTAAGTACCCTGAAAACAACTCATCGGGTCCCGGGGACTTATTTTGTTTCAGTTTGTCTATCTGTTTAATAACCATGTCCCTCGTGACAGTAAATTAGTTAACTTAAATTCATCAGGAACTAAATAATTGTTAATTACTGGAATCTCATTACATCTTCCTGTGTAAAAACTGACAAAAATAGTCATCATAAATAAGGAACACATTTCCAGTTCATTATCCGTCAGCTGTCCATTCCCAGTTTTCAGAGGTCCTACTTTTTCCTTCACCTTCGTCCTATACACTTGAAAGAACCCATTTGGATTAGTCTTTGATTCATTAGCAACTCTAATTTCATAGTCACGTTAGCCTTTCTAATCGCCTTTTTTTACTTCTCTTTTAAGCTGAACATATTGGTCAGTAAGGTTAACCTCTCCTCTTCTGATGCGCCTATAAATTCCCCTTTTCTCCCCTAATAGATGTTTTTAGCCTCCTGTTAACCCATTTGGGATCGTTATTATTAGACCTAATTTCTCTCTGGGAATGTAATACTCTGGGCACTGTGTACATTATTAAGAAAACAATCATAAAAGCAGATCCCTTCATATTCATAAGTATGATTATCGTCAATAAAATCATTAGCTAGATAACCCCAATCAAGATTAGACAGATGTTCCCTAAGTCCATTATAATCGGCAGAACGAAAATCAGGGATTTTACTGTATTATCATTATTCTTGCATTCCCAATTAATGCTAAAAGTGATGGATTTGTGATCACTTGCGCAAAGCTCTTCAGTGATCTCCAGATTATTCACGAGTGTTTCCTTATTTTAACAAGACTAGGTCTAACAAATTATTACCCCTGGTAGGCTCAGTTACGCTCTGTTTCAGAAAACAGTCCTGAACTGTTTCCATAAAGTCACTGGACTCTAGATTACCTGTCAAAGAATTCCAGTCAATTTGACTAAAGTTAAAGTCCCCTACTATGACTATGTTACTGTGTCCAGAAGCCCTAACAATTTCGTCCCAAAGAAGTCTCCCTCTATCGTGATCCAAGCCTGGAGGTCGGTATATTACACCTAGAATTAGTTTTTCTTGACCCTCTACGAACTCTACCCA
>NC_069401.1:73133262-73135762 GCF_026875155.1 Cherax quadricarinatus | reverse complement strand
AGAAATTTTCAGAAAGTACTTAATTTTAAATGGGTTCTAGCTAATTGACCAGTTTTACATATTCGGCACGACATATATTATATATATATTATATATATTATAATATTATATATATATATATATATATAATATATATATATATATATATATATATATATATATATATGCAAAACAACCACTCTGAAAGAATAGAGAAATTCCAAGCGCTTTCGTGACTACTCACATTATCCTTGATAATGTGAGTAGTCACGAAAGCGCTTCGAATTTCTCTATTCTTTCAGAGTGGTTGTTTTGCATATTCTGAAATCACCTGTTTACTGTGATCTTATTGCATATATATATATATATATATATATATATATATTATATATATATTATATATATATTTTATATATATATATATATATATATATACAAAATTATTAATTTTTATATTAATATAAATGAAAAATTATATCTTTAAGCATATAAGAGAAAATTTAGAAAAGATTTAATTTTAAATGAGTTCTTGCTAATTACCAGTTTTACATATTCGCCACGACACACACACACACACACACACACACACACACACACACACACACACACACACACACACACACACACACACACACACACACGCACACTCACATGCAGGGCAAAGTTCCTGATCATGTGTGATTTTAACCACAAGGAAATCGATTGGGAGAACTTGGAGCCACATGGGGGCCAAGATACATGGAGGGCTAAGATGATGGAGGTGGTACTGCAAGACTTCATGTACCAACACGTATGGGACACTACAAGAGAGAGAGAAGAGGATGAACCAGCAAGACTGGACTTAGTATTCACCTTGAGTAGTGCAGATATTGAGGACATCACATATGAAAGACCCCTTGGGGCCAGCGATCATGTGGTTTTAAGCTTCGAATACACAGTAGAGCTACAAGTGGAGGGGGAAGCAGGAAGGCCATGACGAATGAAGCCAAACTACAAGAAAGGGGACTACATGGGAATGAAGAACTTCCTGAACGGGGTTCAGTGGGACAGAGAACTGGCAGGGAAGCCAGTTAATGAGATGATGGAATATGTAGCAACAATGTGCAAGGAAGCTGAGTAGAGGTTTGTACCCAAGGGTAACAGGAATAATGAAAAAGCCAGGATGAGCCCATGGTTCACCCAAAGGTGCAGGGAGGCAAAAACCAAGTGTGCTAGGGAATGAAAGAAATATAGAAGGCAAAGGACCCAGGAGAATAAGGAGAGCAGTCATAGAGCCAGAAATGAATATGCACAGATAAGAAGGGAGGCCCAACGACAATATGAAAACGACATAGCAGCGAAAGCCAAATCTGACCCGAAGCTGTTATACAGCCACATCAGGAGGAAAACAATAGTCAAGGATCAGGTAATCAGGCTAAGGAAGGAGAGGAGAGACGACAAGAAATGACCGTGAAGTATGTGAGGAACTCAACAAGAGATTCAAAGAAGTGTTCACAGAGGAGAGAGAAGGGGCTCCAGAAAGACGGAGAGGTGGGGTACACCACCAAGTGCTGGACACAGTACACACAACCGAGGAAGAAGTGAAGAGGCTTCTGAATGAGCTAGATGCCTCAAAGGCAATGGGGCCGGATAACATCTCTCCATGGGTCCTGAGAGAGGGAGCAGAGGCGCTATGTGTACCCCTAACAACAATATTCAATACATCTATCGAAACAGGGAGATTACCTGAGGCATGGAAGACAGCAAATGTAGTCCCAATCTTTAAAAAAGGAGACAGACATGAAGCATTAAACTACAGACCAGTGTCACTGACATGTATAGTATACAAAGTCATGGAGAAGATTATCAGGAGAAGAGTGGTGGAACACCTAGAAAGGAATGATCTCATCAACAGCAGCCAACATGGTTTCAGGGACAGGAAATCTTGTGTCACAAACCTACTGGAGTTCTATGACATGGTGACAGCAGTAAGACAAGAGAGAGAGGGGTGGGTGGATTGCATTTTCTTGGACTGCAAGAAGGCGTTTGACACAGTTCCACACAAGAGATTAGTGCAAAAACTGGAGGACCAAGCAGGGATAACAGGGAAGGCACTACAATGGATCAGGGAATATTTGTCAGGAAGACAGCAGCGAGTCATGGTACGTGGCGAGGTGTCAGAGTGGGCACCTGTTACCAGCGGGGTCCCGCAGGGGTCAGTCCTAGGACCAGTGTTGTTTCTGGTATTTTTGAACGACATGACGGAAGGAATAGACTCCGAGGTGTCCCTGTTTGCAGATGACGCAAAGTTGATGAGAAGAATTCATTCGATCGAAGAACAGGCAGAACTACAAAGGGATCTGGACAGGCTGCAGACCTGGTCCAGCAATTGGCTCCTGGAGTTCAACCCCACCAAGTGCAAAGTCATGAAGATTGGGAAAAGGCAAAGAAGACCGCAGATGGAGTACAGTCTAGGGGACCAGAGACTACAAACCTCACTCAAGGAGAAAGATCTTGAGGTGAGTATAACACCAGGCACATC
>NC_069401.1:73113262-73128262 GCF_026875155.1 Cherax quadricarinatus | reverse complement strand
TGTGTGTACTCACCTAGCCATACTCAGTGGTACTCAGCTGTACCCAGTTCCACTCACCTAGCCATACCCTGTTGTACGCATCTGTACTCAGTTCCACACACCAAGCTGTTCACTGCTGCACTCACTTTGCTGTACTTAGTTGTTCTCGCCTACCTACATTCAGATACGATCAGCTCTACTCAACTAGCTCTTCTCAGCTGTACTCATCTAATCATACTCAGTTGTACTCACCTAGCTATTTATAGCTGTACGACATATGCGCGGAGAAGCGGTTTATGCACTGCAAACGGAGTTGAAGCAGCAGGCGGTGTCTCCATTGGAGTATTCCACTAGTGTCAGTAGTTCTGACACGACATCTTGGGATCGTGAAACAAGGAGTTCTTCAACTCTTGCCCGACCTATGGGCATGACCTGACCTACTTACATTAGTGGAATTTTCTAGCGATGACTCTGCCTCCTGCTGCTTCAAATCATCTGTCTGCCTTATATAAGCCACTTCTTCACGCATGTGCTGTACTTTTCTTAAGATTGATGGACTAAACATGTCGACTCAAGACTGAGGGACTCATTACTTCATACTCCTCATCTTTCACCATTCATCTCTGTACAAGATGAGGAAGTCACTTGTTGGCGAAACGTTTCCACAATAAAGATCCTGAAATGTAGCAAATGTGTCTAATTCTTCGTCAAGACCCTGGCATGGGCTCTACAGTGACAACAAAAGGTCAGCGTGGGTTTCACTCTGAAACGCCACCATGGGTTCCTCTGTGACAACAAAAGGCCAGCATAGGTTATGCTGTGACAATAAAAGGCCAACATGTGTTTCACTGTGACAAAAGGCTAACATGGGTTCTGCTGTGACAAGAGACTGACATGGGTTCCACTGTGATATCAAGAGACTAACATGGGGCTCAACTGTGACAAGAGACTAACATGGGGCTCAACTGTGACAAGAGACTAACATGGGCTCCACTGTGACAGGAGACTAACATGGGGTTCACTGTGACAAGAGACTAACATATTCTCCACTGTAATAACAAAAGACTAACATGGGCTCCACTGTGAAAACAACAAACTAACATGGGCTCCGCTGTGACAACAAGAGACTAACATGGGATCCACTATGACAAGAAACTAACATGGGCCCCACTGTGACAACAAGAGACTAACATGGGCCCCACTGTGACAACAAGAGACTAACATGGGCCCCACTGTGACAACAAGAGATTAACATGGGCCCCACTGTGTCAACAAGAGACTAACATAGGCCACACTGTGACAACAAGAGACTAACATGGGCTCCACTATGACAAGAAACGAACATGGGCTTCACTGTAACAGGAAACTAACATGGGCTCCACTGCGGCAACAACAAACTAATATGGGCTCCACTGTAATAACAAAAGACTAACATGGGCTCCACTATGACAACAAACTAACATGGGTTCCGTTTTGATAAGAGTCTAACATGGGCCCCACTGTGACAACAAGAGACTAACATGGGCTCCACTATAACAAGAAACTAACATGGGCTCTACTGTGGCAAGAAACTAACATGGGCTCCACTAAAACAAGAAACTAACATGGGTTCCACTTTAACAAGAAACTAACATGGGCTTCACTATATAAATAAACTAACATGGGCTACACTTTAACAAGAAACTAACATGGGCTACACTTTAACAAGAAACTAACATGGGCTCCACTGAGACAACAACAGACTAATATGTGCTCCATTGTGACAAGAAACTAACATGGGCTCCAATATAACAAGAAACTAACATGGGCTCCACTATAACAAGAAACTAACATTGGATCCACTATAACAAGAAACTTACATGGGCTCCACTATATAAATAAACTAATATAAGCTCCACTTTAACAAGAAACTAACATGGGCTCCACTATAAAAAGAAACTAACATGGGCTCCACTTTAACAAGAAACTAACATGGGCTCCAATACAACAAGAAACTAACATGGGCTCTACTATAAAAAGAAACTGACATGGGCTCTACTGTGACAAGAAACTAACATGGGTTCCACTTTAACAAGAAACTAACATTAGCTTCACTATATAAATAAACTAACACGGGCTACACTTTAACAAGAAACTAACATGGGCTCCACCTTATAAATAAATGAACATGGGCTCCACTGTGACAAGAAACTAACATGGGCTCCACTATATAAATAAACTAATATGGGCTCCACTTTAACAAGAAACTAACATGGGCTCCACCTTATAAATAAATGAACATGGGCTCCACTGTGACAAGAAACTAACACGGGATCTACTTTAACAAGAAACTAACATGGGCTCCACTTTAACAATAAACTAACATGGGCTCCACATTAACAAGAATCTAATATGGGTTCCACTATAATGAGAAACTAACATGGGCTCCACTATAACAAGAAACTAACATGGGTTCCACTATAACAAGAAACTAACATGGGCTCCACTATAACAAGAAACTAACATGGGTTCCACTTTAAGAAGAAAATAACATGGGCTCCACTTTAACAAGAAACTAGCATGTGCTCCACTTTAACTAGAAACTAACATGGGCTCCACTTTAACAAGAAACTAGGGCTCCACTATATAAATAAAGTAACGAGGGCTCCACTTTAACAAGAAACTAACATGGGCTCCACTATATAAATAAACTAACATGGGCTCCACTGTAAAAAGAAATTAACATGGGCTCCACTATATATATATATATATATATATATATATATATATATATATATATATATATATAATATATATATATATATATAATATAATTAAACATGGGCTCCACTGCGACAACAACAGACTAATATGTGCTCCACTGTGTCAAGAAACTAACATGGGCTCCACTATAACAAGAAATTAACATGGGCTCCACTATAACAAGAAACTAACATGGGCTCCACTATATAAACTAACATGGGCTCTACTATATAAATAAACTAACATGGGCTCCACTATATAAATAAACTAATATGGGCTCCACTTTAACAAGAAACTAACATTGGCTCCACTTTAACAAGAAAATAACGTGGGCTCCACAATATAAATAAGCTAACATGGGCTCCACTATAACAAGAAACTAACATGGGCTCCACTGCGACAACGACAGACTAATATGTGCTCCACTGTGTCAAGAAACTAACATGGGCTCCACTATATAAATAAACTAACATGGGCTTCACTATAACAAGAAACTGACATGGGCTCCACTATATAAATAAACTAACATGGGCTCCACTATATAAATAAACTAACATGGGCTCCACTATATAAATAAATTAACATGGGCTCCACTTTAACAAGAAACTAACATAGGCTCCACTATATAAATAAACTAACATTGGCTCCACTTTAACAAGATCCTAACATGGGCTCCACTATATAAATAAACTAACATGGGTTCCACTTTAACAAGAACCTAACATGGGCTCCACTATATAAATAAACTAACATGGGCTCCACTATATAAATAAACTAACATGGGCTCCATTGTGACAAGAAACTAACATGGGCTCCAATTTAACAAGAAACTAACATGAGCTCCACTGTGACAAGAAACTAATATGGGCTCCACTATAACAGGAAACTAACATGGGGTCCACTATAACAAGAAACTAACATGGGCTCCACATTAACATGAATCTATTATGGGCTGCACTATAACAGGAAACAAACATGGGCTCCACTATAACAAGAAACTAACATGGGCTCCACTATAATGAGAAACTAACATGGGCTTCTCTATATAAATATACTAACATGGGCTCCATTATAACAAGAAACTAACATGGGCTCCACTATAATGAGAAACTAACATGGGCTCCACTATATAAATATACTAACATGGGCTCCATTATAACAAGAAACTAACATGGGCTCCACTATAATGAGAAACTAACATGGGCTCCACTATATAAATATACTAACATGGGCTCCACTATAACAAGAAACTAACATGTGCTCCACTGTAACAAAAAACTAACATGGGCTCCACTATAAGAAGAAACTAATATGGGCTCCACTATAACAAGAAACTAACATGGGTTCCACTTTAACAAGAAAATAGCATGGGCTCCACTTTAACAGAAAACTAGCATGGGCTCCACTTTAACTAGAAACTAACATGGGCTCCACTTTAACAAGAAACTAACATGGGCTCCACTATAACAAGAAACTAACATGGGCTCCACTATACAAATAAACTAACATGGGCTCCACTGTGACAAGAAACTAGCATGGGCTCCACTTTAACAAGAAACTAACATGGGCTCCACTATAACAAGAAACTAACATGGGCTCCACTATAACAAGAAACTAACATGGACTCCACTATAAGATGAAACTAACATGGGCTCCACTATAACAAGAAACTAACATGTGCTCCACTGTAACAAAAAAACTAACATGGGCTCCACTATAACAAGAAACTAACATGGGCTCCACTATAACAAGAAACTAACATGGGTTCCACTTTAACAAGAAACTAACATGGGCTCCACTTTAACTGGAAACGAGCATGGGCTCCACTTTATCAAGAAATTAATATGGGCTCCACTGTAACAAGAAACTAGCATGTGCTCCAGTTTAACTAGAAACTAACAAAGGCTGCACTTTAACAAGAAACTAACATGGGCTCCACTATACAAATAAACTTACATGGGCTCCACTGTGACAAGAAGCTAACATGGGCTCCACTTTAACAAGAAACTAACATGGGCTCCATTATAACAAGAAACTAACATGGGCTCCACTATAATAAGAAACTAACATGGACTCCACTATGGCAAGAAACTAACATGGGCTCCACTATAACAAGAACCCAACATTGGCTCCACTATAGCAAGAAACTAATATGGGCTCCACTTTAACAAGAAACTAACATGGGCTCCACTATAACAAGAAACTAACATGGGCTCCACTATAACTAGAACCCGACATTGGCTCCACTATAGCAAGAAACTAACATGGGCTCCACTATAACAAGAAACTAACATGGGCTCCACTATAACAAGAAACTAACATGTGCTCCACTGTAACAAAAAACTGACATGGGCTCCACTATAACAAGAATCTAACATGGGCTCCACTATAACAAGAAACTAACATGGGTTCCACTTTAACAAGAAACTAACATGGGCTTCACTTTAACTTGAAACGAGCATGGGCTCCACTTTATCAAGAAACTAATATGGGCTCCACTGTAACAAGAAACTAGCATGTGCTCCACTTTACCTAGAAACTAACAAGGGCTCCACTTTAACAAGAAAGTAAAATGGGCTCCTCTATGCAAATAATCTAACATGGGCTCCACCTTGACAAGAAACTAACATGGGCTCCACTTTTACAAGAAACTAACATGGGCTCCACTATAACAAGAAACTAACATGGGCTCCACTATAACAAGAAACTAACATGGGCTCCACTATAGCAAGAAACTAACATTGGCTCCACTATAACAAGAACCCAACATTGGCTCCACTATAGCAAGAAACTAACATGGGCTCCAGTTTAACAAGAAACTAACATGGGCTCCACTATAACAAGAAATTATCATGGGCTCCCCTATAGCAAGAAACTAACATGGGCTCCACTATAGCAAGAAACTAACATGGGCTCCACTATAACAAAAAAACTAACATGGGCTCCACTGTAACAAGAACCTAACATGGGCTCCACTGTAACAAGAAACTAATATGGGCTCCACTTTAACAAGAAACTAACATGGGCTCCACTATAACAAGAAACTTACATGGGCTCCACTATAACGAGAAACTAACATGGGCTCCACTATAGCAAGAAACTTACATGGGCTCCACTATAACGAGAAACCAACATGGGCTCCACTCTAACAAGAAACTAACATGGGCTCCACTTTAACAAGAAACTAACATGGGATCCACTTTAACAAGAAACTAACATGGGCTCCACTTTAACAAGAAACTAACATGGGCTCCACTTTAACAAGAAACTAACATGGGCTCCACTCTGAGAAGAATTGCAAGTTTTTTTTTTCATCGCCGAATCTTTCTGATTGGTCGACGAATTACATTTTGAACAAACTTTTGCTATTTTGGCCAGTAGGATCTTCAGTTGCGGTAAGAGCTTCTGCCTTTCTCTCTGCCAATCTTCTTTTCAGTCTAAGTTGTACATGATAGGGAAAAAATCATTAAAGTAAATCCTTGCGAGTGAAGTTTTATAGTTCTCAGAGCCGATTTACGCAATAAACAAATTATGTGGCTCTTTGCTGCACTTGGCTCATGGCAAGGTTGTTCAAGGTTACGTCTCGCATTGCAGGGATCGTCTGCAGCTAGTTCGTTAGCGTTACGACTGTTAACGGTGATAGTCGCACGGACTTCAACATTTCTTGGCCACCCTCGGTTACCTCCTTGCTTGACGCATGGCGGCATATTAATTATTTTTTATAATATGGTTATGTGTAGCTCAGTATTAGCTTTTCATATCTTCAATTAAGTAGCTGAACCTCTTCCACCCTACACTAACCTAAAATTAGTGAGTTAATAGCAAACGTTGAGAACTAGACGTTCTGCACTACATAAGGAAATCAAGTAATTAAAATGAGAATGAGGTAGCAGAGAGTTTGCGTAAATGGGGAGAAATCAGAATGGGGACACTCTCGAGCGGTGTTCCACAGTGGTCAGTGTTGGGCCCCTTGTTGTTCACAATTTACATAAACGACATAGATGAGGGAATATATAGCGACATAAGCAAATTTGCTGACACTTAAATAGGCCGTCCAATTCATTCTAACGAGGACATTAGAGCACTCCAGGATGATTTGAATAGACTGATACAGTGGTCGGAGAAGTGGCAGATACAGTTTAATATAAACAAATGCAAAGTTCTAAATGTTCGACAGGAAAATAACCATGCCACACATAAACTAAACAATGTAAGTCTTAATATTACAGAATGCGAAAAGGATTAAGGAGTTCTGGTTAGCAGTAATCTGAAACCAAGACATTACAAAACACTGATTGGCCTTATATCAGTGTTGTAACATAAGAGTTCGGGATACAGAATAAACACAAAACTTTATAATCTTTACTATAACAATGGTTGGTAGGTAAGACACATATGCAACATTTAGGCAACTTTATTCCGAAACGTTTCGCCTACAGAGTTGGCTTCTTCAGTCGAGTACAGAAAGTAGGCAGGAACAGTAGAGATGTGAAGACGATGTAATCAGTCCATCACCCTTGAAGTCGTAGATTTGAGGTTGTCAGTCCCTCAGCCTGGGGAAGTTCTGTTCCAAAGTCTGGAACTAACTGAAGATCAAGCGACAGTGTTGAGACTTAAATACTGTCGGAAGGAGAGGTGCAGAGTAGTAGTAGCGAGAATGTAGCCACTGAGAGGTCACGTCCCTCTCAGATCAAAAAATTCTCACTTGAAAAAGTTGTCCAAGGTGTTTTCTCTTCTGTACCAAGATGCCATTGTGTTGCAGTGTCTGACAGAGTGAATATCAAAAAGGTATACAATACCAACAGGTTGGTAGGTAAGACATATAGGCAACATTTAGGCAACTTTATTCCGAAATGTTTCGCCTACACATATCAACCTATTCTCACTTGAAAAAGTTGTCCAAGGTGTATTCTCTTCTGTACCAAGATGTAGGCGAAATGTCGTGGGGTTTGATAGGAGATAACGAGGGTTGAAGATATGCACACTTGTTGGATGGTAACAATATATTGCAGAATGAGAGAAAGGGGAGCCCAACCTGCCGTGTGTTGCCTGGTAGACCTATGCGTGGACTGAGAGCGAGGTAGCGCGTCCCGTGCACTCATGCCACATCCTGTGACGTCATACAAACAGTCACTAGGCCCCAGCAAAGGGGTCGTGTATGTAAAACATATGGATGGTACTCTGATACACAGATAAGCTATATAACACATGTAGGGGATCAGCAACTATGCTGACAGCTCGGTCATGTTACGTATGTCGTCTCGACATACAATACTACACTATAGGCTGAACAGGCAGGTGGCTCTGGGCTGATTCTATACAATAACAAAAACATATGTAACTTAGAACTAATGGATGGTATCATAATGGATGTTAACATAATTGGTTTTAACATAATGAGTTTTAACATAATGCATTTCGAATTATAAGAACAAATCATGGTATAATATAGGATGGAATTGATCGATTGATCTGTATTCATGCACTCTACCGATTCTGAGGAAGAATAAATATATATACATTTTGAAAGTAATTAACAACAAAGGCAAATCTGTTGCACACAGATCATTACTGTTAAATTCTCAGAATTCAGAGGGAACGTGAACACGAAAAAAAAAAATTGTTTGAAAACTGATCAGCTGATAACAAAACACACAGTTGACAACTTCATTCATCTTGGACATCTAATTATACAGGCTATGTACATTTAAACCCAACTCTGCGAGGGTAAGATTTACATATGCAGAATGGTTATTATCTTTGGGAGGATCGAATTCTTCTGCAATGGCTAACACATGTCTTGACTGAGGACGATCTGAACGAGTATCTACAAGATACTTGTGGGTTTCTCATTACTTGTCGAGTACACAAAGAATAACGACATTCGGGTTGATTATCTGACTGAGTATTAGAGGTAGAGGGTACAGAGTCAAGAGGATTGTCAGCATCTGTCACATTAGTCTGGGTAGAATTATCATCAACATAGCATACTAATTTCATATGATCTAAATGCGATTCTTTGTACTGACCAGTACTAATTTCTCTAACCTTATATTTATTGCCATTGATATGTTCAACTACTCGATAAGGGCAAACAAACTTTTGATCGAGCTTAGGCATTGCAGATGTTTTGTTGAAATTAGTCAGCATTACTCTCGAACCTACTTTAACTTTTGACGGCTTAGCACGGCTATTAGTTACTCTAGTAAATTCTGCTGTTGATTTATGAAGTGTTTCACGGATTCTTCTAAAAACACTTTGAGCAATGCTGGTACGAGTTGCCATGAAATCATCAGGATTATAATTGGGTTTTGGAGTGGAATATAACAACTCATAAGGTAAACACTTGTCTACACCATACAGTGCATAATGTGGAGTGTCACCTATGGAAGCATTGTAAGCAGAATTTATGGCACATTGAACATCTAGTATAACTTCATCCCAAGTTTCACTATTGGGGTTGATAGTGGCTCTCAAGACATCAAGTACTTTCGTATTGGTTCGTTCAGCTAACCCATTGCTGGCAGGATGATGAGGAACAATGGTGGATTTAGAGATTTTGTACAAGGTACACAAATTTTCAAGAATCTCATTACAAAATTCACCTCCATTATCTGTTACTAAGGACTTAGGGGTGGTATGCCTGCAGATAATGCGTTCTTTAAATGCTTTAGCTACTGTCTCGGCAGTCTTATCTGCAATAGGAACTAACTCACAATATCTGGTGAAATGGTCTACCATAACACACAGATGTTTGTTGCCTTGGAGGGAACATTTAAAATTGGTTAACAAATCTAGCGCAACTCTTTCCCATGGTTCGCTAGTGGTTGGATACAACTGGATTGGATTAGGACCATTGACATTTCCCTTATGCTGCATACAGACACTACATTTCTTAACATACTCAGAAATGTCAGTTGCCATACGTGGCCAAAAGTATTTCATTCTGGCTTGTTACACAGAATGATCTATACCGGGTGTGCAACACCTGGTGCATCGTGAACTAGCGGTAGAGCTACATTCACTAGTGACTGTGGAATTACTAACTGGTATACTCTTCTGCTTGGAGTACTCAACTCGGCTGTTTGATACAGTAATTCTTGGCTCATTAGAAAGTCGCTAATGGGTGCTGATGGCTTCACAGTCAGAATAAGATCTTCCTGGAACAGGAATCGAATCACACCAGACCACAAGGAATCTGTTCTTTGGGCATTCTTTACATCCTCGGCAGTAAATGGAGGGTCTGCGGTTACTATACTAATGTGTCGCGATAAAGCATCTGCGACTACATTTGACTTGCCAGGTAAATGTTCAAAAGTGGGATTGAACTCTTGGATAGTCAAGGTCCATCTGGCTAACCTTCCAGTAGGTTGTTTATTCTGGAATAAAGGTATCAGTGGTGCATGGTCTGTCAAGACATAAACAGGGTACTGGTAAATAATGTCTCAGAAGTGCTTTAAAGACCATACTATTGCTAAAGCTTCTTGCTCCGTTACTGTATAATTATGTTCAGCCTTCGTAAAGACTCTACTAGCAAATGCAACTGCGTTGTACTTGCCATCAGTCTTCTGAGCAAGTACGGCACCTATGCCAATTGAACTAGCATTAGTTGTCAGATAGAAGGGCTTAGTAAAATCTGGGAATTTCAAAATGGGAGCGGACGTTAGCTTTTCTTTTAGTGTCTGGAATGCTCTTTCTTGACGGAAGGTCCAAATGAAAGGAGCATCTTTCTTAAGCAATTCAGTTAGAGGAGCTGCTATTGAAGAAAAATTAGCAATGAAAGATCTATAGAAACCTGCTAGACCCACAAAGGATCTTACAGCATCAGCAGTTTTAAGGGATGGAAAATTTAGTACTGCCGTTACTTTACTTTGATCAGTCGTAACCCCTCTAGGATTGACTACGTGGCCAAGAAACTTAATTTCTGATCTGAAAAATTGACATTTGGACAGTTTGATCTTTAAATTGGCTTCTTCAAGCTTACCAAGCACTATATCAAGTCTTTTCAGATGTGTATCCACGTCTTCGGACATGACGATTACATCATCTAAGTACACCATAAGTGCTTTACCTATGAGACCTCTAAAGATATTGGTCATGAGCCTTGAGAATGTGATAGGAGAGGATCATAATCCAAAGGCCATTCGAAAGAAGTGATAATGACCTGTGGGAGTGGAGAAGGCAGTTAACTCTTGGCTGTCCTAGTGAAGAGGGACTTGCCAAAACCCTTGTAACAAGCCCAAGGTTGAGAAAACTTTGTTATCTCCGATGTTACGTAAAAGATCACCAAGTACAGGAAGTGGGAAGTGATCTGGAATAGTTTTCACATTTAACTTCCTAAAGTCAATCACTGGGCGCCAAGTACCATCCTTCTTAGGCACTAGGATCAAGGGTGCATTCCAGGGTGAATTACTAGGTGCAATAACTCCATCATTGAGCAGTTGATTGATCAATTCTTCTGCGACAGCAACTTGGGAATGAGGCATTCTGTACACAGGTATATAGATAGGTCTAGTACCAGGTTCAAGTGGAATACGATGGGACAATAAGTTCATTATACCCATCTTCTCAGCTGGTAAGGCAATGGCTTTACGATGTTTGTTCAACAGAGTCAACAAACGCTTGACTTCGTCTGGGAAGTCAGTGGGAGCTAAGTCTTTCTCCTCAACTGGTGGAATGGATTGATCCAGTGGAGTGGATGAGGTCTCCCCTGTTGAAATAGCACCGAAATAGCTGGTCAGGTGGCACGTCATCCTGTACTTGAACAGGGTAAGGATAGTGAACCAGGTCAACGAGATTGGTATTTGCTCTGAGACAAACACTGTGACCCGAAGTGTTAGCAAGGAATAAATGGATCTTACTGTCTCTTACAACATATAAGGAAGATTCAACAAATAAACCCTTGACCTTGCAGGAATCACTGTCAGCTAGGACGTTATCACCATCTGGAACACTAGGGACAACAACAGACACTCTAGTGAGAGCACTAGCCGCAACATAGACGTCTTTCTGCAGACGGCATGTGACATCAACAAGAGATGGCATTACTAGTTTCAAGTAATCGTTTTCCGACAAGGCGTCCCCTGTGGAGAAACTACTACTTGGACTAGTAGACATTGCAGGGATAGGCTGAGCACTCAAGGCAGTCTGAGCATCCTCGGACACTTGAGGCAATACACTATCTTGCATGTCTGAAGGTGCAGGTGGAACACAGATGGGAGTGACAGAGTTACTAGTGCCTGACTGCTTGGGTACGCTACTGGAGAATGCACTGGCTTGTAAGGACTTAATCTGTACATCGTACTCTGTGGCAGTATGGCAGATCTCTGATCCAAGCTGGTAGCCCCAAAATGGAACGATCAAGTCGTCAATTTGGGCATGCCATCGGTACAGGTCAAGCGCAATACGTAAGTCTCTCATAGAAGCAAATCCCAGTAGAAGGTCACCAGGGAAAGTAATCTGGTCGACAACAAGGAAAGCAGCAGTAAAGTCTTTACCTTGGATAGAAAAGGTGAGGGAAGTCTGACCTCAGACACGCAGAAGGGAACCAGCTACTCCACTAAGGGAGGTTACAGTAGTTGGTTCTATGAGGAGGACACGTTGTAACTGCTTATCTTTAAACAAACTAGACCTGATGATATTAACTTGCGCACCAGAGTCCATGAGCACATGAACGGACATATTATGAATAGATGCTTGCACTAGGTGACCTATCGTTTCATTGGGAGTAATGTGCAAACAGAAGGGTGGGCTGTCATCGGAGAAGGCATGTTCCACTTCATCCCCAAATTAATCTACATCAGAGATGTGTGAAGCAACATCATCAGCAGGGTTGTCATTCTCAAGACTGCTTAAGACTTCAAAGGAGTTGTGAACAGGGATGGTGTACTCATTATCACCTACTGTCACGACTGGACGAGTAGACTGGGGCACTCGGATTCCCCCAAATTGGAAGAATGAGGCTGGTTCTGGTTATTCTGAGAACCCCGACCTCTATTTCCTCTCCTGGCTCTGCGGTTGGAACGGCCACGGAAAGATCTAGAGTACTGGAGGTTACAGAGAGCATTGCACTCGGATGTGTCATGGCCATGAATTCTGTGATAAGTACAGTAAGGCAAATCGGAACGGTACCCATCAGTATTTCGATGCCTCATAGATCGACTATCGGGACAATTTGCTGCGATATGTCCACTGTAACCACAATTATAGCAAGTTCTTTGGCTATGGGTACTGTACATGCTACGAGTGCTATGGGAATAATGACTCTTGACACTACCTTTGGATGATGGTCGCGAGTGATTTAGATCGGGAGTTTTGTTTGTAGCACAAACAAGAGGAGGTACGGGATTAAACAAAGTGATTGACTTAGGCCTTCGATAGGGGAAGGTTCCCTCAGGGCACAAGTTACGCACATGGACAAGGGCTGCAAGCGGTCCCATTGCGGCAGTTAGTGGGCTGGAATTATACACATACATTGACGTTGGTGGCATTAGCTGTTTAATAACGCCAAATGCTGCTAATTTGGTAAACCCCTCAAGAGCTGGTTTATCATCGTCTTTAAGGTACTTGGAACTTTGACCTGCCTTAACAAATGAGGTCATGAGGTTATTTAAATGAAGAGCAAACTCATCTAAGGATTCCTCTGGCCTCGGAGCTGTACACACTAATTCCTTAAGAACAACAAAAGGATCAGTCTCTCGCACTGGTTCAAGATAGTTACGGATTAATAGCTCATAATCTTGCCACTTGGTTAGATCCTGAAAGTCCTGCATATGGATCAAGTTGAAGACATGCGAGGCAGCTGGTGAACGAGCTAAACTCTCCTTTCCGATACTAATTATACAGCTCTCTGATGGGGGACCATCTACTGAGGCATTTGCCCTAGCACGAACAGCAGTAAACCTCGCTTCCAGGTTGTCTGGATTCCCATTGAACAATGGCATAGCATCATAAGGGTCACGACTAAAATTGCAAGGCTCGAAGTCTGAGTGTCTATTGTTTGATAAAGAATTACTCGAATCTTCGACTTACGCATTATTGCTTGGACTAACAGTGTGTGCTGAGGCATCGCTAGAGAAGACTTGAGACATGCTTGCAAAATGTGAAACAAGAATATAAAGAAACACCAAAAAAAATGTAACTGAGGAACACACAACACAGTAAACTTAAATGGGAAGAAATTACTTAACTATTCTGCATAAGTAAAGAAAAAAAAATTGACAAGTCACACTGTAAGCAAGGAGAACTCACATGAAAATAAAACAAAATACTCAACTGGATAAGCAACACTTTGAAAATCAAGAGAAATTGTACTTTACTCAAATCAAATTTACTCAAATTTACTGTAAATTGAATGAATGGCACAGTGAGTTGTCTTTACTCTCAATTCAATAAAGAAATTCCACAATAAAATGAATCAATCAAAAATGCTAAAATGGAATCAATAAAGCTTGTGCAAAATTAAAACAAACTGGGAAAACAATTCACTAAAAAGAAAATAAAATGACACACAAAGAATAAAATATTATTCACAGAACAGAGCATATGAAACTGCACTGAAATAAACTGTAGCAATATTGCAAATAACAATTACTAATCAAAAGTACTGCACAACACTACATAAAATTTCTGAAAGAAAAAAAATTGAAGGCCAGCACAATGTTACACAAGAATTATTGTAAAATGAGTCAATGTTGCAATAATAATAAAAAAAATAACGCACACAAGAAAATACAGTTTACAAAAGCAACAAAAAAGAATATTATCAAGGAATGAACTGATTGAACACTTTAACTCTTATTTGCAGCTTAAACAACACTTACTGAACAAGCAAAAGAATGATTTACTTTAAAAGAAGAACTTAAAAATTGCATTAAGAGTGAATTTGTTCAATGAAATATGAAAATAATAGAGGAAAAAAAACATAAAACAAGGGAAAGAATTAACACTTACAGTGATGCAGGAAAAATAACACATCAATATATGCACAATACTACGAGAATTTTCTTGCAATATGGTCTTATGTTGGCAAAAAAAAAAATGGAAAATAATTGTCTTGCTTCAACAAAATAATGGCACTATTGTCTGTGGAGATAAGACAAATTAGACACTGGCTAAATGAAAAAAAGTAACACAAGAATGTTGAACACACAGAAGAAAAAAAAAATAGCAAATGAATGAAAACAAAAACAGAAAGAATACACAAATGCTGGGAGAAAGATTATAACAGAGAGAACAATGAGTTGTGATGCAGAATATAAGGTAACAAGTTATTGAATT
>NC_069401.1:73105762-73108262 GCF_026875155.1 Cherax quadricarinatus | reverse complement strand
TATCTTCTATTCACAACGTTTCGCCCACACAGTGGGCTTTATCAAGTCAGAAACAGATTTGTTTGTGAGTTGATAAATCCCACTGTGTGGGCGAAACGTTGTCAATAAAAGATCACATTATACTGCTTATGTATTTATATTTCCATTTTGTCGCTATTTTATACAATCTATTTCCTTATGCAGTCTTCCTTACTTAATTTTTTCCTTATTATTATGCTCGGGGTGTCTCTGTCTGCTCTATTTTGAAAGTGTATATGCAGTGAAAATTTATATACTCAATGTATATATGCCGATGTTTAACGGGTTATTTTGCCAGTCATAATGTATTAATATTTTTGTAAAGGTTTAACGCAGTGTTTTAAACCTTGGCACTGAAAGTGCTTTTATGTTAAGCTTAAAGTATTTATATTCAAAATGTATATATTTATTGAAAGAGTCAGGGAGAGTGTAATGGAAAAATTAAGTTAATATATAATTGAGGAGACTATGGTGAACGTGAGAGGGAGGGAGAGAAGGGCAAAAGGCAGGGAAAGAGGGAGGAATAGAAGAGGAAAAGGCAGGGAAAGAGGGAGGGAGAGAAGGAGAAGGGAAGGGATGAAAGAAGAAAGATATAAATGTAGATAATTAGTTCAGAGAACCGACAAGTTGATAAATTAGACACATGTGCAACACTTGGTATCTTTATTGAGGAAACGTTTCGCATATGACGCGCGTCTGTAAAATGTTTGAATAACATAATGACATCACCGAAATAAAGTCAGTTGACCAAATGACATCGGTGGTTCCAACCTCATCCTGTTCACTATTTGTATGCTTTAGAACAATAGAAAGGCTTTCAAATGAGCTGATGGTGATAATAGATCTTAGTTTGTAAATAAAGTTAGGAACTTTAACCTAACCTTGTGCAGCTCTGTGTGTGTGTGTGTGTGTGTGTGTGTGTGTGTGTGTGAGAGAGAGGGAGAGAGAGAGAGAGAGAAGGGGGGGGGGAGAGAAGAAATCAGCGTAATTACAGGTGTTGAAGTTAGGACCAATCAGGTGTGTGTCGCTGTAGCCAGCAACACTCTCCTGGAATATTCAACTAAGTTTTAATGAACCACTCACATGCCAGCCAAGTCCACTAATTTTCAATATAAGTCAACTTCTTTTAGTAAACTTCGTCCACAATTTTACTCTGTAAGTCAATTTGGAGAAAAAAAATTGTCGTTTTTTTGTATATACTTCACTTAAACTTGAAAAAAAATATATATATATATACATAATTCATCTTTTTATGCAGATCTATTTTTTAGACTTTTTCTTCTCTAGATCAATAATTTTCTTAAGTGTACCATGTGATTTTATTGTACGTATGATTGTAGTTACCCGAGTGAAAAATATTATATAATAGTCTCTAATTCTGAGGTAGTCTTCAAGCATTAGAATTAGGTTGGCCGAAATACAAACACTAGTAGTAGTAATAATAGTTGTAGCACTACCACTACTACTACTACTACTACAACTACTACTACTACTACTACTACTACTACTACTACTAACTACTACTACTACTACTACTACTACTACTACTAAATACAACTACTACTACATACTATATACTACTTACTACTACTACAACTACTACTACTACAACTACTACTACTAAAATACTACATACTACTAATACTACACTATACTACTATCAACTACTACAATACTACTACTACTACAACTACTAAAATACTACAAACTACTACTACTACTAACTACTAACTACTACTACTACTACTCACAACTACTACTACTACCAAATACTACAACTACTACTACTACTAACTAACTATACAACTACTATACTACTACTACTACTCAAATTCTTTCACTATACTACAACACTACTACTACTACTACTACTACTACAACTTTCTTTCTACTACTACTACTACTACAACTAAAATACTACTACTACTTTCTACTACTACAACTACTACTATACTACTACTATCTACTAACTACTACTACAAACAACTCACTACTACTACTACTACTACAACTACTACTACTACTACTACTACAACTACTACTATACCTACTACTATACTACTACAACTACAACTACTACCTACTACTACAACTACATACTACTACTACTACAACTACTACTACAACACTACTACTACTACTACTACACTACTACTACTACTACACTACTACCTAACTCAACTACAACTACTATCTACTACTACAACAACACTACTACTACAACTACTACTACATACAACTACTACTACTATTACTACTACAACAACTACTACTACTACTACTACTACAACTACTACTAGTACAACACTACTACTACTACTACTACAAACTACTACTACTACAAATACTACTACTACTAAAGTAACCACTACTACTACAACTACTACTACTAGTACCAACTACTACTACTAGTACAACTACTACTACTACTACTAAACAACTACTACTACTACTACAACTACTACTATCAAATACTACTACT
>NC_069401.1:72978262-73100762 GCF_026875155.1 Cherax quadricarinatus | reverse complement strand
GCTAGATGACGTTCCCTGAAGCCAGACTGACGCTCTCGGCCTTCAAAATCGTATGCCTGGGAACCAAGGCTCTAGTCTGAGTTGCCGGAAACAGCAAAGAATGAACAGTGATCAAGTGCTCTGGACAAGTGAAAATGTCAGTCACTATAATAGTCATAATGGGACAAGATCTTATTTCTTGATATCAAGTAAATGACGACTCAGATATGTCAATAAAGACGTTCTCTTATATAACGGCGTCTCCTAAGATGGGAGAATTGGTCAAGCAACCTCTCTTCCCTCCTACTTTGCGAGGGTGTCAACAATCACGATGACGTAAAGTAAAAGGACACAAGTGCAACTAATGTGACATTTATTGTGGCAACGTTTCGCTCTCCAGGAGCTTTATCAAGCCATTACAAACAATACATGGAACACAGAGGGTATATAAAGGCTCAGAGTGAGGTGAATACTAGTGAGGTACCATTTCGATGTTCACTAGTGGTAGTAGTAGTAGTAGTAGTAGTGGTAGTGACAAAAGTAATACAATACACTACCACTACTACTACTACTACTACTACCACTAGTGAACATGAAATGGTACCTCACTAGTATTCACCTCACTCTGAGCCTTTATATACCCTCTGTGTCCATGTATTGTTTGTAATGGCTTGATAAAGCTCCTGGAGAGCGAAACGTTGCCACAATAAATGTCACATTAGTTGCACTTGTGTCCTTTTACTTTACATATTGTCGGTAATTCTACCAACTTTATTACAATCACGATGACCCTGGAGTCACTTGCACCCCTGTCTTGGGAGGGAGTGTTAGAAAAAACGGTGGAATAAAATACCACACCATCCCCCAAACACAACCTCTCACCTAACCACCCACCCACTGGAATGGTGAGCAAATGAAAATTTAGCTTCCTAAATAATAGAACTAAAAGAGTAGTAGGAGTATACCGTAAACAGCAAAATCAGAGCTTACTGCAATGAAAACTAATGTTCTCCAAGGCACACTACTCGTCCCAACTTTTTTCCTCATTCTCATTTCTGATATAGACAAGGATATAAACAATAGCACTGCATCATCCTTTGCAGATGATACTAGAATTTGCATGAGAGTGGCAGCCACAGAAGACCCAGCAGGTTTCCAAGCTGATATCAGGAAAGTCTTCCAGTGGGCTACTAAAAGCAATGTCATGTTCAATGAGGTAAAATTTCCATTATTATGTTAGGGAAGGAGTGAAGAAATAAAAACTAAGATTACACACAAAAGAAGAAACCATACAGAGGAGACTGAAATTTATGACGACGTTTCGGTTCTAGTTGGACCATTAGCTGGTCCAAGTTGAATGGAAACGTCTTCATGAGAGTCAATGCTCATATTACGAGTTATTTGTGTATCGTTTCAGTCACAGTATTTTGCCATTTTATTAAAAACTAGTTAGGAGTCCAAGACAAGCTGAAATTACTCAATAGAAAGTAAATTTAATGCGAGAGACCTGAAAGTAATAACGACAGAAGATCTCACATTCAAAGAGCACAACAGTGTCATCATCACAACTGAAAAAAAATAAAATAAAAAATAATAGAGTGGATAACCAGAATGCTCAAAACAAGAACTATTAAGCCAGTGATGGCAATCTACAAGTCACTCGCTCTCTCTATGTTGGAACATTTCAAGTAACTGCGGTGCTGGAAAATGTACAGTGAACATGATAATGTTAACCTGGAAGATCCAAGAGGGATTGATCCCAAATCTGCACACTAAAATCACTACTTATGAACATAAAAGACTTTGTACATGAATGGAATACAATACCGATAAGATAAAAATTAGATACATGCCTTCTTCTGCTACACGTCCCTTACCACCTGACGCCATTACATAAGCGCCAGCCTTCTTGTCTGTGCTCCAGTTTCTTTACCAACTCAATCTTTTGTATATAGTTCTGTCTTCAAGTTATGTCCTGGAATTTGTTTTGATAAAGCCACTGGATGGCAAAACGTCTACAATAAAGATACCCAGATGTTACACATGTGTCTGATTTTCATAAAAGACTTTTCAGATGAAGAACTGTGAAGTGGTGAGTTTACTGACAACCCTGAGTGTTCAGTACCCAACACTCTTCAACACCCTACCTTCATGCATGAGGGGAATTACCAAAAGAACCATGGCTGTATTCAAAAGGGAATGCAACACGATCTCTCCAATCAGTTCCTGATTAGCCAGGCTGGGGTGCATGTATTTGGCTACGAGTGGGGGGCACCTACAGCCGTCTTGATCGATCAGGTCAGCAACCAGGAAGCCTAGTTTGGGACCGGGCAGCGAGGGCGATGACCTCCGGATGCGTAAATAGATAAACTACAGGCAGATAGTGATTTTTTTTTTCATATTTGTCGGGGGTTAAGCATAGACTAAGCTTCTCCTCGAAATCTTTTATTTTCTAGATGTCTCCCAGGAGGGCTTCTGGAGTGCCTGCCAAAGTGCCATCATCCAAGAACCAGATGTTAAGCTTATTGGACAATGATGCCGTGACTTCCTTGAGGATCAGACAGAAAAGGAGACGGAGGAAAGGGGGGTCTCCCTGATGCACATGAGTCAAATTCATGTTCACCAAACAGGAGTTTAGAGCTACTACTGCTAATCTATATATATATAATATATATATATATATATATATATATTATATATATATATATATATATATATATATATATTATATATATATATATATATATATATATATATATGTCGTGCCGAATAGGCAGAACTTGCGATCTTGGCTTAAAAAGCAACGCTCATCTTGCCATATAGGACAACTGAAAATTTGTGTATGCAATAATGTCGCCAAAATCATTCTTAACCTAACGAAAAAAATATATTTCACTGTGTTTGTTTAGTATCAAATTATTGTAAACAAATCTAAAATATATTTAGTTGGGTTAGGCTAAAATAAATTGCTCTTGTCATAATAAGGTTAGGTAAGTTTTCTAAGGTCCTTTTGGTGCAAAATTATAAATTTTTACATCAACATTAATGAAAAAAATATATCTTTAAACGTATAAGAGAAAATTTTAGAAAGGACTTAATTTTAAATGAGTTCTTGCTAATTGACCAGTTTTACATATTCGGCACGACATATATATATTATATATATATATATATATATATATATATATATATATATATATATATATATATATATATAAAATTATATATATATATATATATAATATATAATGTAAACATTTCAAACCAAGCGATACAGAACAACCACAGGGGGAATAGAATGATAGCACTAGGCCTTTCATATTGCAATCAACACATCATCAGGAGAGGAAAAACGGCCAGTCAAGTGATTTTCGAGGCAGAATCAGCTCGATGCAGGATCCTGCAGGAGAAAGCACAACTAAGGGACAAACCGACGTACTGAAGGGTGTACCTCGACATCGCAACAGAACACAAGAGGCAGAAACTGAAAGAGAAGGTACAGAGATGCAAGGAGGAAAGAAAGACAAAGGCAGAGATGAGCAGGAGAACTCAGACTCAAGAGGAAGAGCAACTACAAACTCCCTCATCACACACTCCACCTGCACAGAAACCCCCATAGTTCCCCTCCAGGTCTCCTGCTCCTTAGAAAAGAAGTTGAAGGTTTGGTATATGATTTTCGATGGAATAGTAAATAAGTGGCATAATAGAATAGAAAAGATGTCCCCAGACATCATAGCATATACAGAAACAAAACTAACCAGGATGATAACAAACACAGTCTTCCCATTGGATATCGGATCCTGAAGAAAGATAAAGGGAGCAGAGGGGGAGGAGGAGTTACACTGCTCATTAAAAACCGATGGGGATTTGAGGAAGTGGAAGGAATGGACGAAATGGGCGAAAGGGACTGTATAGTAGGTACAATTCAGTCTGGGGGGACACAGGGTAGTCATTGCAATGATATACAACCCACCACAGAACTGCAGGAGGCCAAGAGAAGAATATGAAGAGATCAACAGTGTAATTGGTGGATGCACTAGCTGAGGGGGCCAGAAGAGCTCACAGGGCTAAAGCAAAGTCATGGGCGATTTTAATCACAAGGAGAGTGATTGTGAAAACCTGGAGCCACATGGGGGTCCCAAAACATGCACAGCCAAGTTGATGAATATGGTACTGGAAAACTTCATGCATCAACATGTTATAGACACTATCAGAGAGAGAGAGGTGAGGATGAACCAGCAGGACTGGACCTCGTATTCACGCTGAGTAGTTCGGACATCGAGGACATTACATATGAAAGATCCCTCAGAGCTAGTGATCAAATGGTTCTGGGCTTTGAATACACAGTAGAGTTACAAGTGGAAAGGGTAACAGGAGTAGGATAGGAGAAGCCAAACTACAAAAGAGGGAACCATACAAGTATGAAGAACTTCCTGCAGGAGGTTCAGTGGGAAAGAGAATTGGTAGGAAAATCACAAAATGAAATGATGGACTATGTAACAACAAAACGCAAGGAGGCTGAGGAGATGTTTGTTCCCAAGTGCAAAAGAAATAACGAGAAGACCAGAACGGACCTTTGGTTTACCCAAAGGTGTAGGGAGGCAAAAACTAAGAGCACCAGAGAATGAAATAAGTACAGATGACAAAGGACCCAGGAAAATAAAGAGATTAGTCGAAGAGCCAGAAACAACAATGCACAGATAAGGAGGGAGGCCCAGCGACATTATGAAAACGACATAGCATCGAAAGTCAAGTCTGATCCAGAGCTGATGTGTAGCCACATCAGGAGGAAGACCACAGTCAAGGACCAAGTAATCAGGCTGAGAAAGGAAGGTGGGGAGCTGATATGAAACGACCAAGAAGTATGGGAGGAGTTCAACATAAGATTTAAGGAAGTATTTACATTGGAGACAGAAAGAACTCTGGGAAATCAGAACAGGAAGGCACACTAACCAGGGATATACCAACAAGTGTTGGATGAAATACACACAACCGAGGAGATGAAGAAACTGCTAAACGAAATTGATACCTCACAGGTGGTGGGACCGGACATCTCTCTGTGGATTCTTAGAGAGGGAGCAGAGACACTGTGTCCCACGAACAACAATTTTCAACACATCCATTGCAACTGGGCAAATATGGAAGACAGCAAATGTAGTCCCAATTTTTAAGTAAGCAGACAGACATGAGGCACTAAACTACAGACTAGTGTCACTGACTTGTGTGATATGCAAAGTCACGGAGAAGATTATCAGGAGAGTGGTGGAGCAACTAGGACGGAACAAGCTTATAAACGACATCCAGCATAGAGTCATGGAAGGAAAATCCTGTATCACAAACCGACTGGAGTTTTATGACTAGGTAATGGAACTACGACATGAGAGAGAGGTGGGCAGATTGCATTTTCTTGGACTGCAAGAAGACATTCGACACAGTTACTCACAAGAGATTAGTGAAAAGCTAGAGGATCATTCACTTATAACAGGAAGGGCACTGTAGTGGATCAGAGAATATCTGACAGGGAGACAACGACGAATCATAGTACGTGACGAGGTACCAGAGTGGGCGCCTGTGACAAGCGAGGTTCCACAGGGGTCAGTCTTAGGAGCAGTGCTATTTCTGGTATCTGTGAATGGCATGACGGAAGGGAGACTCAGAAGTGTCCCTGTTTGCAGATGATGTGAAGTTAACGAGGAGAATTAAATCGGATGAGGGTCAGGCAGGACTACAAAGAGACCTAGACAGGCATGAAGCTTGGTCCAGCAACTAGCTTCTCAAATTTAACCCCGCCAAATGCAAAGTCATGAAGATCGGGGAAAGGTAAAGAAGACCTCACACAGGGTATAGACTAGGGGGCCAAAGACTGCAAACCTCATTCATGGAAAAGAATCTTGGGGTGAATATAATACGGAGCACATCTCCTGAGGCTCACATCAATCAGGTAACTACTGCAGCATATGGAACCCTGTCAAACCTGAGAATCCCGTTCCGATACCTCAGTAAGAAATCGTTCAAGACTCTGTACACCGTGTACGGCACTCCATACTGGAGTATGCAGCACCAGTTAGAAATCCACACCAGGTCAAGCACGTCAAGAAATTAGAGAAAGTGCATAGGTTTGCAACAAGGCTAGTTCCAGAGGTAAGGGGAATATCCTATGAAGAAAGGTTAAGGGAAATCGGCCTGACGACACCGGAGGACAGGAGGGTTAATGGAGACATGGTAACGACATGCAGAATACTGCGAGGAATTGACAAGATGGACAGAGAAAGGATATTCCAGAGATGGGACACAGAATCAAGGGGTCATAATTGGAAATTGAAGACTCAGATGAGTTAAAGAGATGTTAGGAAGTATTTCTTTAGTCATAGAGCTGTCAGGAAGTGGAATAGTCTGGCGAGTGACGTAATGGAGGCAAGAATCATACATAGTTTTAAAACGAGGTTTGATAAAGCTCACTGAGCAGGGAGTGAGAGGACCTAGTAGGAGTCAGGAGCTATTTATCAACCCCTGCAACCACAAATAGGTGAGTACAAATAGGTGAACACACACACACACACACACACACACAGTGAAGAGGCGGGGCCAGGAGCTTGAACTCGACCCCTGCAACCTCAACTAGGTGAGTACAACTAGGTGAGTACACACACACACACACACACACACACACACACACACACACACACACACACACAGAAGATTATCGCTCACATAAGGGGCTCACTACTGCTATGAACATAACGCACTACAATCAATGCATTTGTGATTAATGTCAACACAGTGAGTACCTCAGAGGGGAGTAGAGAGGGAGATGGGAGGGGATTGGTTGAGGGGAGGGGATTGGTTGAGGGGAGGGGATTGGTTGAGGGGAGGAGTGAGAAATGGGCAGGGGGTAGTGGAGATAGTAGGGGAGCGAGTGATGGGAGATGAAATGTGTGGGGAAGACATGTTCGGTGGTGGAGGTGATCTTAGGGGGGCTATGTGTGGGAAAATTAGGGAAGGGGCGGTGGGAGGGTGAAATATAGAGAAAGACTGGAGGAGGAGGAGGAGAAAAGGAACGAGAGAGTGGCCATAAACGGGAGGACAGGGAGGAAGAAGAAAGTTGGGACAGGAAAGGAGGGAGGAGTAGAAATAGGGTAGAAGAGGGACTGTTAGGGAAGGAAGATGGAAGAGCGGGAGAGAGAAGAAGAAAGAAGTTGGGCTGGAAAGAAGAAAGGAAAGTAGGAGGGAGAAAAAGAATGGAAAGAAAGAAGAGAGATATATAGGTACAGAAAGAAAGAGAGAGAGAGAGAGAGAGAGAGAGAGAGAGAGAGAGAGAAGAGAGAGAGAGAGAGAGAGAGAGAGAGAGAGAGAGAGAGAGAGAGAGAGAGAGAGAGAAAGAGAGAGAGAGAGAGAGAAAGAGAGAGAGAATGATAATAATGATAATGATAATGATTTCTGTGTTAGGAAGGAATCTGTCGTCCAAACGTCCCAACACTTGGTGATTCCCTCAGCCAGTACTTCGTGTCTGAACCGAAATATGTACTGTGTGTGTATATTAGTTACCATTTTGCCCTATGTGTGTAAGTGTGTGTGTGTGTGTGTGTGTGTGTGTGTGTGTCTATATTCACCTATTTGTGGTTGCAGGGGTTGAGTCATAGTTCCTAACCCCTCCTCTGCACAGGTCGCTACTAGGTTTCTCTCCCTACTCCAGGCGCTTAATTATATCTCATCTTAAAACAATGCATGGTTCGTGCCTCCACTGTGTCGCTTGCCAGACTATTCCACTTCCTGACAACTCTATGACTAAAGAAACACTTCCTAACAACCCTATGACTCCTCTGAGTCTTCACTTTCCAATTGTGACCCCATGTTTCTGTGTCCCATCTCTGGAACATCCTGTCTCTGTCCACCTTCTCAGTTCCTACTTGTATGTTGTTATCATGTCTCCCTTGACCCACCTGTCCTTCAATGTCGTCAAGCCGATTTCCTTTAACCTGTCTTCACAGAACATTCCCCTTAGCTCTGGGACTAGTCTTATTGCAAACCTTTGCACTTTCTCTAAATTCTTGACGTGCTTGAACAGGTGTGGGTTCCAAACTGGTGCTGCATACTCCAGTAAGGGCCTGATGTACACGGTGTACAGTCTTGAACGATTCCTTACTGCGGTATCGGAACGCTATTCTCAGGTGTGCCAGGCGCCCATATGCTGCAGCAATTATTTGGTTGATGTGCACCTCAGGAGATGTGCTCGGTTTTATAGTCACCCCAAGATCATTTTCCTTGAGTGAGGTTTGCAGTGTTTGGCAACCTAACCCATACTCTGTCTGCTGTCTTCTTTGCCCTTCCCCGATCTTCATGACTTTGCTTCGAGGAGCCAGTTGTTAGACCATGCTTGCAGCCTGACCAGGTCTCTTTGCAGTCCTGTCTGATCCTCATCCGATTTAATTCTCCCCATTAGCTTTACATCATCTGCAAACAGGGACACTTGATGGTGTCCCTTCTGTCTCCTCTGTGAACACTTATTTGAATCTTATGTAAAGTTCCTCACATTCTTCGCGGTCGTTTCTTATGATCTCTCCTCCTTCCATCCTCAGCCTGATTACATGGTTCTTGACTGTTGTTTTCCTCCTGATGTGACTGTACAACAGCATCTGGTCAGATTTGGCTTTCGTTGCCGTCATTTTCATAATGTCGTTGGGCCTCCCTTCTTACCTGTGCATATTCATTTCTGACTACGACTGCTCCCCTTATTTTTCTGGGTCCTTTGCTTTCTTTAGTTCTTCCATTCTCTAGAACACTTAGTTTTGGCCTCCTTCACCTTTGGGTAAACCATGGGCTCATCCTGGCTTTCTCGTTATTTCTGTTACCTTTCAGTACAAGCTCTCCATAGCTTCCTTGCATATTGTTGTCACATATTCCATCATCTCGTTTACTGACTCCCCTGTGTGTGTGTGTGTGTATGTGTGTGTGTGTGTGTGTGTGTGTGTGATGTGTGTGTGTGTGGTGTGTGTGTGTGTGTGTGTGTGTGTGAGTGTGGTGTGTGTGGTGTGTGTGTGTGTGTGTGTGTGTGTGTGTGTTGTCTGTCTGTGTCTGTCTGTGTGTATGTATGCCTGTGTATGTGTTTCCAAGCGTCTGTAATTTCGTTATATCTGTCTGTCCTCCTGTGACTGGCTGTCTCCACACGTGGCTGTCTGTCCTCCTGTGACTGGCTGTCTCCACGCGTGGCTGTCTGCCCTCCTGTGACTGGCTGTCTCCACACGTGGCTGTCTGCCCTCCTGTGACTGGCTGTCTCCACACGTGGCTGTCTGCCCTCCTGTGACTGGCTGTCTCCACGCGTGGCTGTCTGCCCTCCTGTGACTGGCTGTCTCCACACGTGGCTGTCTGCCCTCCTGTGACTGGCTGTCTCCACACGTGGCTGTCTGCCCTCCTGTGACTGGCCGTCTGCCAGTGTGCGTTCTCTGCCGATCTGTCTCTGTACTTGCATTGTCGTACTTGCACTTTTGCGTGTTCACCAGAGTGCACAGATATCGAGTTACAACTCCCGGTACTTAAGGTAATTAGTTTCACATATATTTGCATGTAAATATTATCCCTCAGTCCACAGCAGGATTCGAACCTGCAAAAATAGCATCAGAGCACACAGTACTTGATCCACACAGACAGACTCCAGAAGAATGTCGCCTGTTTGCTAATTGTTAAGCATATTTGCATATGGTGTTAGTCACCACATATGCGTTCGTACATATTGTTAGTCACCACTACTGTGTTCGTATATGGTGTTAGTCACCTCTAATTCGTTCGTATATGGTGTTAGTCACCAGAAGTGATTCCATATATGGTGTTAGTCACCACTGATGCCGTCGTATACGGTGTTAGTCATCACTAGTGGGTTCGTATATGGTGTTAGTCATCACTAGTAGGTTCGTATATGGTGTTAGTCATCACTAGTGGGTTCGTATACAGTGTTAGTCATTACTAGTGGGTTTTCGTGTACGGTGTTAGTCATCACTAGTAGTTTCGTATACGGTGTTAGTCATCACTAGTGGGTTCGAATACAGTGTTAGTCATCACTAGTGGGTTTTCCTGTACGGTGTTAGTCATCATTAGTAGGTTCGTATACGGTGTTAGTCATCACTAGTGGGTTCCAATATGGTGTTAGTCATCACTAGTGGGTTCGTATATGCAGTTAGTCATCACTAGTAAGAACATAAGAACATAAGAACGAAGGAACACTGCAGAAGGCCTACTGGCCCATGCGAGGCAGGTCCAAGTCTCCTACCGGCTTAAGCCAATGCACCCAACCTAGTCAGGTCAGGTCACATTGACTTAAGGGAGGAACACGGCAACCGACCTGGTAGCACAAGCTATCAGGTCTAACTCACACCCACCCACATCCACTCATGTATTTATCCAACCTATTTTTAAAGCTACACAACGTTTGGCCTCTATAACTGTACTTGGGAGTTTGTTCCACTCATCCACAACTCTATTACCAAACCAGTACTTTCCTATACCCTTTCCCTGAATCTGAATTTTTCCAACTTAAAACCATTGCTGCGAGTCCGTCTAGGCTAGATATTTTCAGCACACTATTTACACCCCCTTTATTTTTTCCCTGTCTTCCTTTATCACCTCAATCATACCCCCCTAATTCTACGTCTTTCTAGAGAGTGCAGATTCAGGGCCCTTAGTCTTTTCCTCTGGGGAAAGGTTTTGTTTACATGGGATCAACTTTGTCATCCTCTTTGTACTTTTTTCCAGAGAATTTTATATCCATTCTGTAATAAGGTGACCAAACTGTGCAGGCATAATCTAAATGAGGCCTAACCAAGGATGTATAGATTTGAAGAAAAACCTGAGGACCCCTTATTATTTATGCTTCTTGATATTTAAGCCAAGGATTCTATTAGCTTTATTGCGAACACTTATGCACTGTTGTCTTGGGTTTTAGATCACTGCTAACCAGAATCCTAAATTTTTTCGCAATCCGTAATATTAAGATCTACATTATTTAGCTTATATGTGGCTGGTCATTGTCCTGTCCAACATTTAGAACTTTGCATTTGTCTATATTAAACTGCATCTGCCACCTCTCGACCACTGCATCAGTCTATTCAAATCTTCCTGGAGTGCTCGAATGTCCCCGTCAGGGAAAGAATTCGACGGCCTATTTTGGTGTCATCGGCAAAAATTGCCGATGTCGCTCTTTATTTCCCTCATCTATGTCGTTTATTTTAGATTGTGAACAGCAGGGGGCCCAACACTGACCCCTGGGGGAACACCCCTCGTGACACTTCCCCACTCTGATTTCTCCCCCTTTATGCAAAACTCTCTGCTGCTATTTGTCAACCATGCCTCTATCAGGAAAAAATTTCTCCTCCTATTCCATTTTGCTTTAATTTTCCTCAATAGTCTCTGATGTGGGACCTGTCAAAAGCCTTACTGAAGTCCATATACACAATATCATATTCATTACCATGATCTACCTCCTCAATACCTTAGGGGAAAAAAGTTAATAATTTTGTAAGGCAGGAACCCCCCCTTTGTAAAACCATGCTGAGATTCGTTGATTAATTTATGCTTTTCAAGGTGGCTACGAACTGCCTGGCAATTATTGATTCCATAAATTTTCCCACTATGGAGGTTAGCTTATGAGTTTTAGTTCGAAGCTAACGGACTGTCACCTGTTTTGTGAAAATTGGTATCACATTTGCCATTTTCACTCTATCTGGCACCCATAGCCAGTTTGTAGTGATATTGTTTGAATAAGATTAGCCAAGGGTTTGTGCTAAGCACCTCTTTACATTCCTTTAGAACCCCTTGCATTACAGGTCATCAGGGCCTGGGATTTGTTAGGTTTTAATTATCTATTTGCCTAAGGGACCATGTCACCTGTGACCCTGATAGTGCACAGTTATTATCGTCCTGTTCTACATTATTTATCATTACTGGAATATCGCTGGTATCCACCTGTGTAAAAATGAGAGGAAGTATGTGTTAAATAGTCTACCATTTCCTTATCACTGTCGTGGCTGACGAGGAACTTTTGAGTGGGATATCTTGTCCTGATCTTACTTCTGTATACTGAAAGAATCCTTTTGGGTTTAGTCTTCGATTCTCTTGCAACTTTAACCTCATAATCCTTTTGCTTTTCAATTCCCTTTTTATTTCTCTCTTTAATGAATATATCGATTCTTATATTGCCTCTCCTCTTTTATGATTTGCCCTATTATATGCCTCTCTTTTGACCAACAGATATTTAATCTATTGTTATCCATTTAGGATCATTTTTGTTTGATTCTGATTTCCCTATTTGGAACATAATTTGACTGAGCAGCTAGAACTATGCCTGGAAAGCATCATATCGGAACCATCACCACCTACCTGACCCTTAGTCAGGTAATTCCAGTTCCAGCCCTCCTAAGTATTTTTCAGTCCTATGCAAAATCAGCCAAGCGAAGTCAGGGGACGGAGGACTTGATTGCCATTATTAGGGGAATTCCATGATATATTATAAACTGAGTGATTTGTGATCACTTCCCCAAGCTCATCATTAACCTCAAGTTATTAATTAGATGTTTCCCTACTGGCAAGAACCAAGTCAAGGAGGTTCTATTTCCCCTCCTAGTTGGCTCTGTCACAAACTTGTTTTAAAACAATCTGGATCGTATCAAGAAAGTCACCTGACTCTAAATTTCCTGTCCCAAATTGCTCCAGTCAATCTGTCTATAGTTGAAAATTCCCATTTGCACACATTTTCGTATGTAGATAGCCCTTACGAATTCGTCCATTCAGAAGTTAACTGCACTCCATATCAAGATTTGGGGCCTGTAAATCACACCCAAAATTAGTTTTTCTCGCGCCCACGAGAAGCTGTACCAAACAGATTCAGGGCTGACGCTTTAATTTAATATCTTGTACTAACCACAACAAAACATCTACATTGTCTCTGACCTACATCTCTACTCCACCACCTTCCTGTTGACCTGACAGTGTGGTATAAATTTATAGCCTGTATGTGACATTCAGAGGGCATCTTCTATCTATCAGATTGAGCAGGTCTTTGTTATAGCAAATATATCTATGTTTCCTGCACTTGCAATTAATCTTAGTCATCTATCTTATTTCTTACACATCATTGCTATTAGTATTGTAAACCTTAAGGGAGCTCCGTCCCCTTGCTGCCCTCTGACGGTCCCCCTTTGTTTGCTGACATGATCTATTGTCTTTATTTATTACTTCATGCTGAATGCCTTCTATAATTTACTGTTTCCAACCCAAGTGTTGTCAACCTGCTTGTTTCCACACACACCCATACTCTGATATTCCATCAGTTTAAAATCATAAAGGCATTTCACCAATGGCCTTCTCAATCGATGGTCTGCAAGTGCTACCACCCCAGCCCACAGAGAGATGTACCCCTCCCCTTGCTACATATCATGTTTGCCATAAAAGTTGTTACCCAGTTGTCAATGAATGGGATTGCAGTTCCTTGCAGTATCTGGTCTAGCCAGCAATTTACACCAATTGCCCTAGACAACCATTCATTTCCCTACTCCCTTCTGGCAAGGATGATACATATGATTGGGTTCCCTCCCTTAGACTTAATGAAATATATAGCTGACATGTGTACTTTTTAGCAGCTCTTCTCTCCTACCTTCCCAATATCATTTCCCCCCCAGCCCCTGCGGGACAGATAATGGGCTTGCTCCATTACATGACATGATATTATCCAGCCTGTTGACAATGTCCCCAACACAAGCTCCAGGAAGCACACTCTATCTCTCATCTTCTATATTCCTATTACAAAAAGCACGGTCAATGTATCTTACCTGAGAGTCACCAACCCACAAGAATGCCGCTTACCTCATTAGCAGGGGGCAGTAGTACCTTAACTCACTGGCCAACTGAAGTACATTCATCTGAGGAACAGAGAAGCGATTTCCTACCTTCAGATCTTCACTCTTAACTTTTCCTTACTCTGATGCGCCCCTTCCATTACTGTGAATACTCGCCACTTGTAGCAGGTTTGCTGGGCTGCCTCCTCACTGCTGGATAGCCGTTGCTGCCTCCCCAACTACAGCCTCCCCCACAGCGAGAGACAGACTTGGCACCTCGCGGCTAGAAGCCTCATTCCCCACAACTCCAGCACTCACCTCTCTCCCAGACCCATTGAGGTGGACCTTCAGCCTCCTAATCTCCTCCTGGAGAAGCAAGACCTCCTCCTTCAACTCTCCAACCTCAATTTTTAAAACACTGCAGAAGCAAGCCATGCTTTGTAACCGTCCACACTAATCCCCAAAGCAGCTCAGGGTCTGTGACCTCACGTGACGACTGACCACTGAGTACTGTGACGACTGACCACTGGTTCGTATATGGTGTTAGTCATTACTAGTGGGTTCGTATATGATGTTAGTCATCACTAGTGAGTTCGTATAAGGTGTTAGTCATCACTAGTGGGTTCGTATATGGTGTTAGTCATAACTAGTGGGTGCGTATATGGTGTTAATCATCACTAGTGGGTTCGTATAAGGTGTTAGTCATCATAGTGGGTTCGTATAGGGTGTTAGTCATACTAGTGGGTTCGTATTTGTTGTTAGTCATCTCTAGTGGGTTCGAATTTGGTGTTAGTCATCACTAGTGGTTCGTTTTGGTGTCAGTCATCACTAGTGGGTTCGTGTTATGGTATTGTATCACTAGTGGGCTCCGTATTATGGTGTGAGTCATCACTAGTGGGTTCGAATATGGTGTTAGTCATCACTAGTGGGTTCGTGTATGGTGTTAGTCATCAAATGTGCGGGTTCGTGTATGTGTTTAGTTCATCATCGTGGGCTCGTTTATGGTGTTAGTCATCCATCTAGTGGGTTCGTATATGGTGATTAGTCATCACTAGTGGGTTCGTGTATGGTGTTAGTCTCACTAGTGGGTTAGTTGTATGGTATTAGTCATTACTAGTGGCTAGTACATGGTTGATAGTATCACTATGTGGGCTCGTATATGGTGTTAGTCATCAACTAGTGGGTTCGGTTTTGTGTGTTAGTCTTACTAGTGCAGGTTCGTGTGGTATTAGTCATCACTAGTGGGCTCGTATATGGTGTTAGTCATCACTAGTGGGTTCGTATATGGTGTTAGTCATCACTAGTGGGTTCGTATATGGTGTTAGTCATCACTAGTGGGTTCGTGTATGGTGTTAGTCATCACTAGTGGGTTCGTATATGGTGTTAGTCATCACTAGTGGGTTCGTATATGGTGTTAGTCATCACTAGTGGGTTCGTGTAAGGTGTTAATCATCACTATTGGGTTCGTATATGGTGTTAGATCATCACTTTTGGGTTGTATATGGTGTTATCATCTATAGTGGGTTCGTGTATGGTGTTAGTCATCACTAGTGGGTTCGTGTAAGGTGTTAGTCATCACTATTGGGTTCGTATATGGTGTTAGTCATCACTACTGGGTTCGTATATGGTGTTATTCATCACTAGTGGGTTCGTGTATGGTGTTAGTCATCACTAGTGGGTTCGTATATGGTGTTAGTCATCACTAAGTGGGTTCGTATTGGTGTTTGTCATAATTAGGGAATCGTATATGGTGTTAGTCATCACTAGTGGGTGCGTTTGTAATGGTGTTAGTCAATCACTAGTGGGTTCGTGTATTGTGTTAGTCTATCACTAGAGGGTTCGTATATGGTGTTAGTCATCACTAGTGGGTACGTATATGGTGTTAATTTAGTCATCATCAATAGTGGGTTTCGTTCTGTAGGTGTTAGTCATCACTATTGGGTTCGTACATGGTGTTAGTCATTACTATTGGGTTCGTAAATGGTGTTATTCATCACTAGTGGGTTCGTGTATGGTGTTAGTCATCACTAGTGGGTTCGTATATGGTGTTAGTCATCACTAGTGGGTTCGTATATGGTGTTAGTCATCACTAGTGGGTTCGTATATGGTGTTAGTCATCAGTAGTGGGTTCGCATATGGTGTTAGGCATCACTAGTGGGTTCGTATATGGTGTTAGTCATCACTAGTGGGTTCGTATATGGTGTTAGTCATCACTAGTGGGTTCGTATATGGTGTTAGTCATCACTAGTGGGTTCGTGTATGGTGTTAGTCATCACTAGTGGGTTCGTGTATGGTGTTAGTCATCACTAGTGGGTTCGCATATGGTGTTTGTCATCACTAGTGGGTTCGTGTATGGTGTTAGTCATCACTAGTGAGTTCGTATATGATGGTAGTCATCACTAGTGGGTTCGCATATGGTGTTAGTCATCACAAGTGAGTTCGTATGTGGTGTTAGTCATCACTAGTGGGTTCGTATATGGTGTTAGTCATCACTAGTGGGTTCGTATATGGTGTTAGTCATCACTAGTGGGTTCGTATATGGTGTTAGTCATCACTAGTGGCTTCGTATATGGTGTTAGTCATCACTAGTGGGTTTGTGTATGGTGTTAATCATCACTAGTGGGTTCGTATATGGTGTTAGTCATCACTAGTGGGTTCGTATATGGTGTTAGTCATCACTAGTGGCTTCGTATATGGTGTTAGTCATCACTAGTGGGTTTGTGTATGGCGTTAGTCATCACTAGTGGCTTCATATATGGTGTTAGTCATCACTAGTGGCTTCATATATGGTGTTAGTCATCACTAGTGGGTTCGTATATGGTGTTAGTCATCACTAGTGGTTTCATAGATGGTGTTAGTCATCACTAGTGGGTTCATATATGATGCTAGTCATCACTAGTGGGTTCGTATATGGTGTTAGTCGTCACTAGTGGGTTCGTATATGATGTTAGTACATTCACTAGTGTGTTGTATATGGTGTTTAGTCATCACTAGTGGTTCGCATATGCGTTAGTCATCACTAGTGGGTTCGTATATGGTGTTAGTCATCACTAGTGGGTTCGTATATGATGTCAGTCATCACTAGTGGGTTCGTATATGGTGTTAGTCATCACTAGTGGGTTCGTATATGATGCTAGTCATCACTAGTGGGTTCGTATATGGTGTTAGTCATCACTAGTGGGCTCGTATATGGTGTTAGTCATCACTAGTGGGTTCGTATATGGTGTTAGTCATCACTAGTTTGTTCGTATATGGTGTTAGTCATCACTAGTGGGTTCGTATATGATGTTAGTCATCACTAGTGGGTTCGTATATGGTGTTAGTCATCACTAGTGGGTTGGTATATGGTGTTAGTCATCACTAGATGTTTCGTATCTGTGTAGTCATTACTAGTGGTTTTCGTGTACGGTGTTAGTCAATACTAGTAGTTTCGTTATTACGGTGTTAGTCATCATAGTGGGTTCGAAATACAGTGGGTTTTTGTCATCACTGTGGGTTTTCCTGTACGGTGTTAGTCATCATTAGTAGGTTCGTATACGGTGTTAGTCATCACTAGTGGGTTCCAATATGGTGTTAGTCATCACTAGTGGGTTCGTATATGCAGTAGTCTCACTAGTAGGTTTCGTATATGGTCTGTTAGTCATTACTAGTGGGTTCGTATATGATGTTAGTCATCACTAGTGGGTAGTTAATAAGGTGTTGTAGTCATCACTAGGTGGGTTCGTATATGGTCTTAGTATCTAGTGGGTTCGTATATGGTGTTAGTCATAACTAGTGGGTGGTATATGGTGTTCTATATACATATGTGGGATTCGTATAAGGTGTTAGTCATCAATAGCTGGGTTCGTATATGGTTTTGTCATCACTAGTGGGTAGTGGGTTCGTTATGGTGTTAGTCATCACCTAGTGGGTTGTATATGGTGTTAGTATCACTAGTGGTTCGTATATGGTGTCAGAGTCATCAAACGTGGTTCGTGTTGGTATTAGTCATCACTGTGGGCTCGTATATGGTGTTAGTCATTCACTAGTGGGTTCGTATATGGTGGTTAGTCATCATAGTTGGTTCGTGTATGGTGCTAGTCATCATCTGGTGGGTTAGTGTAATTGTGTTAGGGGGTCATCATAGTAGGGCCAGTTGTATATGGTGTTAGTATCATAGTGGGTTCGGTATATGGTGTTAGTCATCACTAGTGGGTTGTGTATGGTGTTTCATCATAGTGGGTTCGTTGTATGGTATTAGTCAATTTACTAGTGGGCTAGTATATGGTGTTAGTCATCATGTGGGCTCGTATATGGTGTTAGTATCAACTAGTGGGTTCGTATATTGTGTTAGTCATCATAGTGGGTTCGTTGTATGGTATTAGTCATCACTAGTGGGTCGTTTATGGTGTTAGTCTTCACTAGTGGGTTTCGTGATATGGTGTAAGTCATCACTCGTGGTTCGTTATTTGGTGTTAGTCTTCACTAGTGGGTTCGTGTATGGTGTTAGTCATCACTAGTGGGTTCGTATATGGTGTTAGTCATCACTAGTGGGTTCGTATATGGTGTTAGTCATCACTAGTGGGTTCGTGTAAGGTGTTAATCATCACTATTGGGTTCGTATATGGTGTTAGTCATCACTATTGGGTTCGTATATGGTGTTATTCATCACTAGTGGGTTCGTGTATGGTGTTAGTCATCACTAGTGGGTTCGTGTAAGGTGTTAGTCATCACTATTGGGTTCGTATATGGTGTTAGTCATCACTACTGGGTTCGTATATGGTGTTATTCATCACTAGTGGGTTCGTGTATGGTGTTAGTCATCACTAGTGGGTTCGTATATGGTGTTAGTCATCACTAGTGGGTTCGTATATGGTGTTAGTCATCACTAGTGGGATCGTATATGGTGTTAGTCAATCTAGTGGTTCGTGTATGGTGTTAGTCATCAAATGTGGGTTGTGTATTGTGTTAGTCATCATAGTGGGTTGTATATGTGTTAGTCATCACTAGTGGGTGTATATGTGTTAGTCATCACTAGTGGGTTCGTGTAAGGTGTTAGTCATCACTATTGGGTTCGTACATGGTGTAGTTCAGTACTATTGGCGGTTCGTAAATGGTGTTATTATCACTAGTGGGTTCGTGTATGGTTAATGGTGTTAGTCATCAATTAGTGGGGTCGTATATGGTGTTAGTCATCATAGTGGGTTCGTATATGGTGTTAGTATACTAGTGGGTTAGTATATGGTGTTAGTCGCGTAGTGGGTTCGCATATGGTGTTAGCATCACTAGGGGGTTCGTATATGGTGTTAGTCATCACTAGTGGGTTCGTTTATTTGGTGTTAGTCATCATAGTGGGCTAGTATATGGTGTTAGTCATCACTAGTGGGTTCGTTTATGGTGTTAGTCATCATAGTTTGTTCGTATATGGTCGTGAGTTCATCACTAGTGGGTTCGTATATGATGTTAGTCATCACTAGTGGTTCGTATATGGTGGTAGCATCACTAGTGGGTTGGTATATGGTGTTAGTCATCACTAGTGGGTTCGTATACAGTGTTAGTCATTACTAGTGGGTTTTCGTGTACGGTGTTAGTCATCACTAGTAGTTTCGTATACGGTGTTAGTCATCACTAGTGGGTTCGAATACAGTGTTAGTCATCACTAGTGGGTTTCTGGACGTATCCGGGCCCCCCCGTGTTAGTCTTTTAGTAGGTTCGTATACGGTGTTAGTCATCACTAGTGGGTTCCAATATGGTGTTAGTCATCACTAGTGGGTTCGTATATGCAGTTAGTCATCACTAGTAGGTTCGTATATGGTGTTAGTCATTACTAGTGGGTTCGTATATGATGTTAGTCATCACTAGTGAGTTCGTATAAGGTGTTAGTCATCACTAGTGGGTTCGTATATGGTCTTAGTCATCACTAGTGGGTTCGTATATGGTGTTAGTCATAACTAGTGGGTGCGTATATGGTGTTAATCATCACTAGTGGGTTCGTATAAGGTGTTAGTCATCACTAGTGGGTTCGTATATGGTGTTAGTCATCACTAGTGGGTTCGTATATGGTGTTAGCATAACTAGTCGGGTTCGTATATGGTCGTTAGTCATTCACTAGTGGGTTCGTATATGGTGTCAGTCATTCAATAGTTGGGTTCGGCTATCGGTATTAGTCATCACTAGTGGGGGGGGAACCCCCTCGGTATAGGTGTTAGTCATCACTACGTGGGAATTCGTATATGGTGTTAGTCATCACTAGTGGGTTCGTGTATGGTGTTAGTCATCACTAGTGGGTTCGTGTATTGTGTTAGTCATCACTAGTGGGCTCGTATATGGTGTTAGTCATCACTAGTGGGTTCGTATATGGTGTTAGTCATCACTAGTGGGTTCGTGTATGGTGTTAGTCATCACTAGTGGGTTCGTGTATGGTATTAGTCATTACTAGTGGGCTCGTATATGGTGTTAGTCATCACTAGTGGGCTCGTATATGGTGTTAGTCATCACTAGTGGGTTCGTATATGGTGTTAGTCATCACTAGTGGGTTCGTGTATGGTATTAGTCATCACTAGTGGGCTCGTTATATGGTGTAGTCTTCACTAGTGGGGTTTAGGTTTCGTATATGTGTTAGTCATCACTAGTGGGTTCGTATATGGTGTTAGTCATCACTAGTGGGTTCGTATATGGTGTTAGTCATCACTAGTGGGTTCGTATATGGTGTTAGTCATCACTAGTGGGTTTCGATATGGTGTTAGTCATCACTAGTGGGTTCGTTTGTAAGGTGGTTAATCTTCACTATTGGGTTCGTATATGGTGGGTCTCACTATTGGGTTTCGTATATGGTGTTATTCATCACTGTGGGTTGTGTATGGTGTTAGTCATCACTAGTGGGTTACGTGTATGGTGTTAGTTCATCACTATGGGTTTCGTATATGGTGTTAGTCATCACTTCTGGGTTCGTATATGGTGTTAGTCATCATAGTGGTTCGTGTTATGGTGTTAGGTCATCACTAGTGGGTTCGTATAAGGTGTTAGTCATCACTAGTGGGTTCGTATATGGTGTTAGTCATCACTAGTGGGTTCGTATATGGTGTTAGTTCATCATAGTGGGTTCGTGTTATGGTGTAGTATCACCTGTGCGGTTCGTGTATTGTGTTAGTCATCATAGTGGGTTCGTATATGGTGTTAGTCATCTCTAGTGGGTATTCGTTATGGTGTTAGTCATCATAGTGGGTTGTGTAAGGTGTTAGTTCATCACTATTGGGGGTTCGTACTTGGGTGTTAGTCATTATATTGTGAGTTCGTAAATGGTGTTATTCATCACTAGTGGGTTCGTGTATGGTGTTAGTCATCATAGTGGCGTTGTATATGGTGTTAGTCATCACTTGTGGGGTTCGTATATTGTTTGTTAGTCATCATAGTGGGTTCGAAAATGGTGTTAGTCATCACTAAGGGTTCGTGTATGGAGTTAGTCATCTAGTCGTTCGTGTATGGTGTTAGTCTCCACTAGTGGTTCGTGTAAGGTGTTAGTCATTCACTATTGGGTTCGTATATGTTGTTAAGTCTATCACTAACTGGGTTCGTTTATATGGTGTTATTCTTCACTAGTGGGTTCGTGTATGGTGTTTAGTCATCAGTAGTGGGTTCGCATATGGGTTAGGCATCACTAGTGGGTTCGTTAGGTGTTAGTCATCAATAGTGGGTTAGTATATGGTGTTTTAGTCATCACTAGTGGGTTCGAAAATGCGTGTTAGTCATCACTAGAGGGTTCGTGTATGGTGTTAGTCATCACTGTGGGTTCGTGTATGGTGTTAGTCATCACTAGTGGGTTCGTTCGCATATGGTGTTTAGTCATCACTAGTGGTCGTGTATGGTGTTAGTCATCACTAGTGAGTTCTTATATGATGTTAGTCTCACTAGGGGTTCGCCATATGTGTTTGTCATCACAAGTGGTTATTTCGTTTGTGGTTGTTAGTCAACACTAGTGGGTTCGTATCTGGTGTTATTCATCCACTAGTGGGTTTTCGTTATGGGGTGTTAGTCATCACTTAGGGGTTCGTTTATGGTGTTAGTTAATCACTAGTGGCTTCGTATTATGGTGTTAGTCATCACAGTGGGTTTGTTTATGTTGTTAATCATCACTAGGTGGAGTTTCGTATATGGTGTTAGTCATCACTAGTGGGTTCGTATATGGTGTTAGTCATCACTAGTGGCTTCGTATATGGTGTTAGTCATCACTAGTGGGTTTGTGTATGGCGTTAGTCATCACTAGTGGCTTCATATATGGTGAATAGTTTCGCTAGTGGCTTCATATTTGTGTGTTAGTCATTCATAGTGGGTTCGTATTATTGGTGTTAGTCATACTAGTGGCTTCATAGATGGTGTTAGTCATCACTAGTGGGTTCATATATGATGCTAGTCATCACTAGTGGGTTCGTATATGGTGTTAGTCGTCACTAGTGGGTTCGTATATGATGTTAGTCATCACTAGTGGGTTCGTATATGGTGTTAGTCATCACTAGTGGGTTCGCATATGGTGTTAGTCATCACTAGTGGGTTCGTATATGTTGTTAGTCATCATAGTGGTTGTATATGATTGTCAGTCATTCCTAGGTGGGTTTCGTATATGGTGTTTGTCATCACTAGAATGGTTCGTATATGATGTTAGTCATCACTAGTGGGTTCGTATATGGTGTTAGTCATCACTAGTGGGCTCGTATATGGTGTTAGTCATCACTAGTGGGTTCGTATATGGTGTTAGTCATCACTAGTTTGTTCGTATATGGTGTTAGTCATCACTAGTGGGTTCGTATATGATGTTAGTTCATCACTAGTGGGTTGTATATGGTGTTAGTCATCCCAACTATAGGTTGGTAATATGGTGTTAGTCATCCTAGTGGGTTCGTTATATGGTGTTATTCATCACTAGTGGGTTGTATATTGTGTTATAGTATCACTAGTTTGTTCGTATATGGTGTTAGTCATCACTAGTGGGTTCGTATATGATGTTAGTCATCACTAGTGGGTTCGTATATGATGTTAGTCATCACTAGTGGGTTCGTATATGATGTTAATCATCACTAGTGGGTTCGTTATATGTCGTTGTCATCACTAGTGGGTCGTATATGGTGTTAGTCATTATAGTGGGTTCTTATGTGGTGTTAGTCATCACTAGTGGTTCGTATATGTGTTAGTATCCACTTTGGTTCGTATATGTGTGTTAGTCTCACTACTGGGTTCGTAGTGGTGTTAGTCATCACTAGTGGGTTAGTAATATGGTGTTTGTCATCACTAGTGGGTTCGTATTGGTGTTAGGTCTCACTAGGTAGGTTCGTGTTATGGTGTTAGTCATCACTAGTGGGTTCGTATATGATTGTTAGATCATCATAGTGGAGTTCGGTATTATGGTACTAGTCATCCACTAGTGGGTTCGTTATGGAGTTAGTCATCACTTGTGGGTTCGTTATGGTGTTAGTCTCTATAGTGGTGTTCGTTTATGGTGTTGTCATCCATGTGGGTTCGTGTATGGTACTAGTCGTCACTAGGTGGGTTCGGTATAGGTACTAGTCATCGCTAGTGGGTCGTATATGATGTTTGTCATCTACTATTTGGGTTCGTATATGTGGTTAGCGTCATTACTAGTGGGTTCGTATATGGTGTTAGTCATCACTAGTGGGTTCGTATATGATGTTAGTCATCACTAGTGGGTTCGTATATGGTGTTAGTCATCACTACTGGGTTCGTTAATTGGTAGTTAGTCATTCACTAGTGGGTTCGTATATATGGTGATACGTCTCACTATTGGGTTCGTATATGGTGCTTTAGTCAGCACTAGTGGGTTCGCAATATGGCGTTAGTCATAACTAGTGGTTCGTATAGTTGTTAGTCATTCACTAGTGTGTTCGTATTGATGTCAGTATCACTAGGGGGGTTTTCGTATATGGTGTTAGTCATCACTAGTGGGTTCGTATATGATGCTAGTCATCACTAGTGGGTTCGTATATGGTGTTAGTCATCACTAGTGGGCTCGTATATGGTGTTAGTCATCTCTAGTGGTGGTATATGGTGTTAGTCATCAACGAGTTTTGTTCGTTAATGGTGTTAGTCATCACTTGTGGGTTTCGTATATGATGTTAGTCATTCACTAGTGGGGTTCGTTTATGATGTTAGTCATCACTAGTGGGTTCGTTATTTATTCTTTGGTGTTAGTCATCATTGTGGGTTCGGTATATGGTGTTGGTCATCACTGTGGGTTCGTTATGTGGTTGTAGTCATCACTAGTGGGTTCGTATATGGTGTTAGTCATCACTAGTTTGTTCGTATATGGTGTTAGTCATCACTAGTGGGTTCGTATATGATGTTAGTCATCACTAGTGGGTTCGTATATGGTGTTAGTCATCACTAGTGGGTTGGTATATGGTGTTAGTCATCACTAGTGGGTTCGTATATGGTGTTAGTCATCACTAGTGGGTTCGTATCTGGTGTTGTCATCCACTTGCTAAAAACTTTGTTCGTTATATGGTGTTAGTCATCACTAGTGGGTTCGTATATGATGTTAGTCATCACTAGTGGGTTCGTATATGATGTTAGTCATCACTAGTGGGTTCTTATATGATGTTAATCATCACTAGTGGGTTCGTATATGATGTTAGTCATCACTAGTGGGTTCGTATATGGTGTTAGTCATTACTAGTGGGTTCGTATATGGTGTTAGTCATCACTAGTGGGTTCGTATATGATGTTAGTCATCACTAGTGGGTTCGTATATGGTGTTAGTCATCACTACTTGGTTCGTAATTGGTGTTAGTCATCACTAGTGGGTTCGTATATGGTGTTAGTCATCACTAGTGGGTTCGTATATGGTGTTAGTCATCACTAGTAGGATCGTGTATGGTGTTAGTCATCACTAGTGGGTTCGTATATGATGTTAGACATCACTAGTGGGTTCGTATATGGTACTAGTCATCACTAGTGGGTTCGTATATGGTGTTAGTCATCACTAGTGGGTTCGTATATGATGTTAGTCATCACTAGTGGCTTCGTATATGATGTTAGTCATCACTAGTGGGTTCGAATATGATGTTAGTCATCACTAGTCGGTTCGTATATGATGTTAGTCATTACTAGTGGGTTCGTATATGATGTTAGTCATCACTAGTGGGTTCGTATATGGTGTTGTCATCACTAGTGGGGTTGTTATTTGGTGTTAGTCATCACTAGTGGTTTCGTATATGATGTTGTCATCACTTGTGGGTTCGTAATTATGGTGTTAGTCATCACTAGGGGTTCGTATATGATGTTTAGTCAGCACTAGTGGTTCGTATATGGTGTTAGCTCTTCACTAGTGGGTTTTAGGTTCGTTATGGTGTTGGTCATCACCTAGTGGCAGGTTCGTATATGGTGTTAGTCATCACTAGTGGGTTCGTATATGATGTTAGTCATCACTAGTGGGTTCGTATATGGTGTTAGTCATCACTAGTGGGTTCGTATATGGTGTTAGTCATCACTAGTGGGTTCGTATATGATGTTATTCATCTCACTAGTGGGTTGTATATGATGTTAAGTATCACTAGTGGGTTCGTATATGGTGTTAGTCATCACTAGTGGGTTCGTATATGGTGTTGGTCATCACTAGTGGGTTCGTATGTGGTTTTAGTCATCACTAGTGGGTTCGTATATGGTGTTAGTCATCACTAGTGGGTTCGAATGTGGTGTTAGTCATCACTAGTGGGTTCGTCTATGGTGTTAGTCATCACTAGTACGTTCGTATGTGGTGTTAGTCATCACTAGTTGGTTCGTATATGGTGTTAGTCATCACTAGTGGGTTCGTATGTGGTGTCTCTTCTTCTTCTTCTTCTTTTTCTTCTTCTTCTTCTTCTTCTTTTTCTTCTTCTTCTTCTTCTTCTTTTTCTTCTTCTTCTTCTTCTTCTTCTTCTTCTTCTTCTTCTTCTTCTTCTTCTTCATCTTCTTCTCTTCTTCTTCTTCTTCTTCTTCTTCTGACTTCTTCTTCGTCTTATTCTTCTTCTTGGTCTGTCATGGTGTGTTATAATAGTCTCTCGTGGTGTGGGAGAATAGTCTCTCGTGGTGTGGGAGAATAGTCTCTCGTGGTGTATGAGAATGGTCTCTCGTGGTGTTTGAGAAAGGTCTCTAGTGGTGTGTGAGAATGGTCTGTCGTGAGTGTGAGAATTACTCTCATCTCCATGGTGAGAATGATCTCCTGGTGTGTGAGAATGGTCTCCGAGGTGTTGAGGATGTCTCTTCCTGGTGTGTTAGATAGAGAATGGTCTCTCGTGATGCGTGAGAATGATTTCTCGTGGTGTGTGAGAATGATCTCTCGTCCTGTGTGAGAATGATCTCTCGTGGTGTGTGAGAATGATGTCTCGTTGTGTGTGAGAATGGTCTCTCGTTGTGTGTGAGAATGGTCTCTCGTGGTGTGTGAGAATGATGTCTCGTTGTGTGTGAGAATGGTTTCTCTCGGTTGTGTGGAGAATGGTCTCTCGTGGTGTGTGGTGAATGATGTCTCGTTCGTGTGTGAGAATGGTCTCACGTTTTTTTTGCGTGTGTGAGAATGGTCTCTCGTGGTGTGTGAGAATGGTCTATCGTGGTTTTTGAGAATAGTCTCTCGCGGTGTGTGAGAATGGTCTCTCGTGGTGTGTGAGAATGGTCTCTTGTGGTGTGTGAGTATGGTCTCTTGTGGTGTGTGAGAGGGGTCTCCGTGGTATGGTGTGAGAATAGGTTCTCGTGGTGTGTGAGTTGGTCTCTCTTGGTAGTGAGATGGTTTGTCGTGGTGTGTGAGATGGTCTATCATGGTGTGTGAGAATAGTCTCTCGTGGTGGGAGAATGGTCTCTCATGGTGTGTGAGAATAGTCTCTCGTAGTTGAGGATTTTCTGTCGTGGTGCTCGTGTGAGAATGGTCTGTCGTGGAGTGTGAGAATGACTCTATCGTGGTTTGTGTGAGTATGGTCTATCATGGTAGTGTGAGAATAAGTCCGTGAATGTGTGAGAATGGTACTATCGTGGTGTTTGAGAATGGTCTGCGTGGTGTGTGAGAATGGTCTATCGTTGTGTGGGAGTATCGTCTCTCGTGGTGTGTGAGAACTGTCTGTCGTGGTGCGTGAGAATGTTCTGTCATCGTGTGTGAGAATGGTCTGTTTTGGTGTGTAGGAATGGTCTGTCATTGTGTGGTAGATGGTCTGTCGTGGTTTGTGAGAATGGTCTCTTGTGGTGTGTGAGAACGGTGTCTCGTAGTGTGTGAGTATGGTCTGTCATTGTGTGTGAGAATGGTCTATCCTGGTGTGTGAGAATGGTCTGTCGTGGTGTGTGAGAATGGTCTGTCATTGTGTGGTAGAATGGTCTGTCGTGGTTTGTGAGAATGGTCTCTTGTGGTGTGTGAGAATGGTGTCTCGTAGTGTGTGAGTATGGTCTGTCATTGTGTGTGAGAATGGTCTATCCTGGTGTGTGAGAATGGTATGTCGTGGTGTGTGAGAATGGTCTGTCATGGTGGTGTGAGAATGGTCTGTCCTGGTTGTGTGTAAATGGTCTGTCATGGTGTGTGAGAATGGTCAGTCTTGGTGTGAGAATGGTCTGTCATGGTGTGTGAGAATGGTCTGTCATGGTGTCTAAGAATGGTCTGTCATGGTGTGTGAGAATGGTCTGTCCTGGTGTGTGTAAATGGTCTGTCATGGTGTGTGAGAATTGTCAGTCTTGGTGTGAGAATGGTCTGTCATGGTGTGTGAGAATGGTCTGTCATGGTGTCTAAGAATGGTCTGTCGTGGTGTGTGAGAATGGTCTGTCATGGTGTTTGAGAATGGTCTGTCATGGTGTCTAAGAATGGTCTCTCGTGGGTTGAGAAAAGGCTACAATTGGGGACTATCTTTAATATAAAAAAAAAGTTACCCTTTCAACAAATTTACTCCTGCTTATATATGGCGCTTATTAAGACATGAAATTGGGCTCAGTAATTGGGTTAGTTTCTGGAAGCGGTATAAACTGTGTTCATTTAGTGACTATTGACTATCTTGAATTAACAACTCGTGCCTCACAAATTGATTAACTAGCACTCTCAATAAAACAATCACAACTTTACTTCCTCTTAGTTTTAACTTGAGTTATTCATGCGTGAATCCGCGAGGACACAGAGTACAGACAGACACACTCAAACACTCACAAACACACACAAACACACACAAACACACTCAAACACACACACACACACACACACACACACACACACACACACACACACACACACACACACACACACACACACACACACACACACACACACACACACGCACGCACACACACACATCAGTGCAGAGGCGGGGCCAGGAGCTATGACTCGACCCCTGCAACCACAACTAGGTGAGTACACACATCCACACTGCGACAACCCCAAGGCAACTAAACACTCTAAACCAGTGGTTCCCAAACTGGGGGTAAATCACCCCCTGGGGGTAATTTAACCATTTTTGGGTGGTAATGGAGGGGTGACAGAAAAAAAGTTATGAATTCTGAAAATCAAGAAAACAATGCGGTACCCGGTATGAGGATTATTGTTAACTTTGTCTTAGTATATAAAGTTGTAAAGTAAACCTATTATAAGTAAGTAATAAAGTTAAACCAAATAACAATAAACATCAAAAACTAATATACAGTATTAGAAAAGAAGAAATATATAGCTAAGTGTGTGGAAACCCAAAAGTATTTTGACAAGTATGCTTCAGGACAAAAGTCACTCAGTAGCCCAGATCGACCTGTCCAGTATGCGTCACTCATTTCCTGAGGCTGCCTCTATTTCACACTGTCAGTTTATCTGTGAGCATCAGCCGAGGTAGACATAAGCTGGTATGTATGTGTACTGCCCTGTGCAGTATATAGTTAGTATTTACCCACTGTTACTGTGGATTTGTAGCTATTATTAATTTTATATATAATGTATGTGTGGTTCTTACGTTTTCAATGGTTTTGCTAGGATTAGCAGAGCATGCGAGGCTGTATACGTTCACGTTTAGCCATATATATCAATAATAACAACATTTTGTGAAAGGGGTAACATGCTTTATGTGGCATGTTAAATTGGGTAACAAGCTGAAAAAGTTTGGGAACCACTGCTCTAAACCAACACTCACACACTGATCCCTATGTCCCCACCCCCACACCACAAACCCTACCCCTACAGCAACCCCCTATAGGAACTCTGCCACCACCCCCACTGCAACCCCTGTAGGTCCCCGCCAAGGCTCCCGATCCCCCATCCCCAATGTTCTCCCAGAATCACAGTTTTAGAAAAGAAGTTGAAGGTTTGGTACACGAACGCCAATGGAATAACGAATAAATATGAGGGGTGACATGAAAGAATCAATGAGAATTCCCCAGACATCATAGCAGTCACAGAAACGAAACTCACTGAGACAGTAACAGATGCAATCTTCCCACCAGGATATCAGATCCTGAAGACAGATAGGAGCAGAAGGGGAGGAGGGGTTGCTCTGCTCGTAAAAAAACGATGGAGATTTGAGGAAATGGAAGGCATGGACGGGATTGGAGGAAGGGATTACATAGTAGGTACAGTTCAGTCTGGGGAATATAAGGTAGTCATTGCAGTAATGTATAATCCACCACAGAACTGCAGGAGACCAAGAGAGGAATATGAAGAGAGCAACAGAGCAATGGTGGACACACTAGCCGAGGTGGAAAGAAGAGCTCACTCGAGCAGAGCCAAGTTACTGGTTATGGGCGATTTCAACCACAGGGAGATCGACTGGAAAAACCCAGAGCCACATGGGGGTCCTGAAACATGGAGAGCCAAGATGATGGGTGTGGTGCTGGAAAAACTCATGCATCAACATGTTAAGGACACTACCAGAGAGAGAGGGGAGGATGAGCCAGTAAGACTGGACCTTGTGTTCACCCTGAGCAGTTCAGGCATTGAGAACATCACATATGAGAGGTCCCTTGGAGCTAGTGATCACATGGTTCTGTGTTTTGAATAAATAGTAGAGTTATAAGTGGAGAGGGAAACAGGAGTTGAATGGGCAAAGCCAAACTATAAAAGGGGGGACTACACAGGTATGAGGAACTTCCTGCAGGAGATTCAGTAGGACAGAGAATTGGCAGGAAAGTCAGTAAATAAAATGATTGACTATGTAACAACAAAATGTAAGGTGGCATTGGAAAGGTTTGTTCTCAAGGGCAATAGAAATAATGGGAAGACCAAAGCGAGTCCTTGGTTTCCCCAAAGGTGTAGGGAGGCAAAAACTAAGTGCACCAGAGAATGGAAAAGGTACAGGAGGCAAAGGACCCAGGAAAATAAAGAGATTAGTCGAAGAGCCAGAAACGAGTATGCACAGATAAGGAGGTAGGCCCAGCTACAGTACGAAAACAACATTGTATCAGAAGTCAAGTCTGGCCCGATACTGTTGTATAGCCATACTAGGAGGAAGACAATAGTCAAAGACCAGGTGATCAGGCTGAGGAAAGAAGGTGGGGAACTCACCAGAAACGATCAAGAGGTATGTGAGGAGATCAACATGAGATTTAAGGAAGTGTTTACAGAGGAGACTGGAAGGCCTCTGGGTGGACAGAACAGAAGGAGACACCAACAAGAAATATACCAACAAGTGTTGGATGACATACACACAATTGGGGAGGAGGTGAAGAAGCTGCTAAGGGACCTTGATACCTCAAAGGCAATGGGACCAGACAACATCTCCCTTTGGGTCCTTAGAGAGGGAGCAGAAATGCTGTGTGTGCCTCTAACCACAATCTTCAACACATCCCTTGAAACTGGGCAACTACCTGAGGCATGGAAGACGGCAAATGTAGTATCCATATTTAAAAAAAGAGAAAAGTGGCACTAAACTATAGACCAGTGTCACTGACGTGTTTAGTATGCAAAGTCATGGAAAAGATTATCAGGAGAGTGGTGGAGCACCTGGAACGGAGCAAGAGTATAAACGCCAACCAGCACTGATTTATGAAAGGCAAATCCTGTGTCACAAACCTACTGGAGTTTTATGATAAAGTAACAGAAGTCAGACACGAGAGAGAGGGGTGGGTTGATTGCATTTTTTTGGACTGCAAGAAGGCCTTCCACATAGTTCCTCACAGGAGATTAGTGCAGAAGCTGGAGGACCAAGCGCATATAACAGGAAGGGCACTGCAATGGATCAGAGAATATCTGACAGGCAGGCAACAATGGCTCATGGTACGTGATGAGGTATCACAGTGGGCACCTGTGGCGAGCAGGGTCCCACAGGGGTCGGTCCTAGGTCCAGTGCTGTTTCTGGTATATGTGAATGACATGACGGAAGGGTTAGACTCAGAAGTGTCCCTGGTCGCAGATGATGTGAAATTAATGAAGAGAATTAAATCAGATGAGGATCAGGTAGGACTTCAAAGAGACCTGGACAGGCTGGATACCTGGTCCAGCAACTGGCTTCTCGAATTTAACCCTGCCAAATACAAAGTCATGAAGATCGGAGAAGGGCAAAGAAGACCGCAGACAGAGTATAGGCTATGTGGCCAAAGACTGCAAACATCGCTCAAGAAGAAAAATCTTGGTGTGAATATAACACCGAGCACGTCTCCTGAAGCACACATCAACCACATAACTGCTGCAGCATGTGGGCGCCTGGCAAACCTGAGAATAGCCTTGCTATACCTTAGTAAGAAATCGTTCAAGACACTGTACACCGTGTACGTCGAACACATACTGGAGTATGCAGCACCAGTTTGGACCCCACACTTGAGGAAGCACGTCAAGAAATTAGAGAAAGTGTAAATGTTTGCGACAAGGTTAGTTCCAGAGCTAAGGGGAATGTCCTACGAAGAAAGGTTAAGGGAAATCGGCCTGACGACACTGGAGGACAGGAGGGTGAGGGGAGACATGATAACGATATACAAAATACTGCGTGGATTAGAAAAGGTGGAGACAGGATGTTCCAGAGAGGGGACACAGAAACAAGGGGTCACAATTGGAAGTTGAAAATCTACATGTGTCAAAGGGATGTTAGGAAGTATTTCTTCAGTCGTAGAGGTGTCAGGAAGTGGAATAGCCTAGCAAGTGAGGAACCATACATAGCTGTAAGATGAGGCATGATAAAGTTAATGGAGTAAGGAAAGACGGGACCTAGTAGCATTCAGTAAAGAGGCGGGGCCAGGAGCCGAATCTCGACTCCTGCAACTTCAGTTAGGATAGTACACCCCCACACAAATGATTTTCATTGAAGGAGAAAGTGTGGATGAGCTCCTTGATAATGGCTTGGTACAAGGGCGGGGTGAGTGGCTTGGTACAAGGGCGGGGTGAGTGGCTTGGTACAAGGGCGGGGTGAGTGGCTTGGTACAAGGGCGGGGTGAGTGGCTTGGTACAAGGGCGGGGTGAGTGGCTTGGTACAAGGGCGGGGTGAGTGGCTTGGTACAAGGGCGGGGTGAGTGGCTTGGTACAAGGCGGGGTGAGTGGCTTGGTACAAGGGCGGGGTGAGTGGCTTGGTACAAGGGCGGGGTGAGTGGCTTGGTACAAGGGCGGGGTGAGTGGCTTGGTACAAGGCGGGGTGAGTGGCTTGGTACAAGGCGGGGTGAGTGGCTTGGTACAAGGGCGGGGTGAGTGGCTTGGTACAAGGGCGGGGTGAGTGGCTTGGTACAAGGGCGGGGTGAGTGGCTTGGTACAAGGGCGGGGTGAGTGGCTTGGTACAAGGGCGGGGTGAGTGGCTTGGTACAAGGCTGGGGTGAATGGCTTGGTACAAGGGCGGAGTGAGTGGCTTGGTACAAGGGCGGGGTGAGTGGCTTGGTACAAGGGCAGGGTGAGTGGCTTGGTACAAGGGCGGGGTGAGTGGCTTGGTACAAGGGCGGGGTGAGTGGCTTGGTACAAGGGCGGGGTGAGTGGCTTGGTACAAGGGCGGGTGGTGGCTTGGTACAAGGCTGGGTGAGGCTTGGTACAAGGGCGGAGTGAGTGGCTTGGTACAAGGGCGGGGTGAGTGGCTTGGTACAAGGCTGGGGTGAATGGCTTGGTACAAGGGCGGGGTGAGTGGCTTGGTACAAGGCCGGGGTGAGTGGCTTGGTACAAGGCTGGGGTGAATGGCTTGTACAAGGGCGGAGTGAGTGGCTTGGTACAAGGGCGGGGTGAGTGGCTTGGTACAAGGCCGGGGTGAGTGGCTTGGTACAAGGCCGGGGTGAATGGCTTGGTACAAGGGCGGAGTGAGTGGCTTGGTACAAGGGCGGGGTGAGTGGCTTGGTACAAGGGCGGGGTGAGTGGCTTGGTACAAGGCTGGGGTGAATGGCTTGGTACAAGGGCGGAGTGAGTGGCTTGGTACAAGGGCGGGGTGAGTGGCTTGGTACAAGGGCGGGGTGAGTGGCTTGGTACAAGGGCGGGGTGAATGACTTGGTCAAGGTGGGTGAGGGCTTGGTACAAGGCGGGGTGAGTGGCTTGGTATAAGGGCGGGGTGAGTGGCTTGGTACAAGGGCGGGGTGAGTGGCTTGGTACAAGGGCGGGGTGAGTGGCTTGGTACAAGGGCGGGGTGAGTGGCTTGGTACAAGAGCGGGGTGAATGGCTTGGTACAAGGGCGGGGTGAGTGACTTGGCTCAAGGGCGGGGTGAGTGGCTTGGTACAAGGGCGGGGTGAGTGGCTTGGTACAAGGGCGGGGTAAATGGCTTGGTACAAGAGCAGGGTGAATGGTTTGGTACAAGGGCGGGGTGAGTGGCTTGGTACAAGGGTGGGGTGAGTGGCTTGGTACAAGGGCGGGGTGAGTGGCTTGGTGCAAGGGCGGAGTGAATGGCTTGGTACAAGGGCGGGGTGAATGGTTTGGTACAAGGGCAGGGTGAGTGGCTTGGTACAAGGGCGGGGTGAATGGCTTGGTACAATAGCGGGGTGAGTGGCTTGGTACAAGGCTGGGGTGAATGGCTTGGTACAAGGGCGGAGTGAGTGGCTTGGTACAAGGGCGGGTGAGTGGCTTGGTACAGGCTGGGTGAATGGCTTGGTACAAGGGCGGGGTGAGTGGCTTGGTACAAGGCCGGGGTGAGTGGCTTGGTACAAGGCTGGGGTGAATGGCTTGGTACAAGGGCGGAGTGAGTGGCTTGGTACAAGGGCGGGGTGAGTGGCTTGGTACAAGGCCGGGGTGAGTGGCTTGGTACAAGGCCGGGGTGAATGGCTTGGTACAAGGGCGGAGTGAGTGGCTTGGTACAAGGCGGGGTGAGTGGCTTGGTACAAGGGCGGGTGAGTGGCTTGGTACAAGGTGCGGGGTGAATGGCTTGGTACAAGGGCGGAGTGAGTGGCTTGGTACAAGGCGGGGTGAGTGGCTTGGTACAAGGGCGGGGTGAGTGGCTTGGTACAAGGGCGGGGTGAATGACTTGGTACAAGGGTGGGGTGAGTGGCTTGGTACAAGGGCGGGGTGAGTGGCTTGGTATAAGGGCGGGGTGAGTGGCTTGGTACAAGGGCGGGGTGAGTGGCTTGGTACAAGGGCGGGGTGAGTGGCTTGGTACAAGGGCGGCGTGAATTGTTTGGTACAATGGCGGGGTGAGTGGCTTGGTACAAGGGCGGGATGAATGGCTTGGTACAAGGGCTTGGTGAGTGGCTTCGTGCAAGGGCGGGGTGAGTGGCTTGGTACAAGGGCGGGGTGAGTGGCTTGGTACAAGGGCGGGATGAATGGCTTGGTACAAGGGCTTGGTGAGTGGCTTCGTGCAAGGGCGGGGTGAGTGGCTTGGTACAAGGGCGGGGTGAATGGCTTGGGAACTAGCACTGAATCACGCGACTAACACAACACTGCCAAGCCGGAGAAATGAGATTCAGTAGCGAAGTGAAAAGATATATTATTAACGAGTTCAATGAACTAGCAAAGTGAGATGATATGGAGCAAGTCTACACTTAGGAGAGACCACCGCCACTTTTTTTTCATCCCCACTTCATTTCCACCGCCACTTCTTTTCCACCGCCACTTCATTTCTACTGCTACTTCATTTCCATCGCCACTTCATTTATACCACCACTTCGTTTCCACGGCCACTTCATTTCCACTAATAACAAAAATACGTCTATCCCCTGGGAGACCATTTGATAATGCTATGCCCTTTTAAAACAATGAGATCCTGCCTCTCATTGCTACTGGATCATTATGATCAAATCACCGAGGCACTGAAAGAGAAATAAAATGCTTAAGTGCTTTGCACGAATTTTGTATTTAGAAAAGGTATTTAGAAAAGGCTACCGTAAAGAAATAGATCAAATGAGGTCAAAAGACAGCTGGAAACGTTGGTAAATGGATATTCAGCTTTTATTCAAAGATGTCACAAGAGTGGTAATAAACAAGTCCAGTCAGGGCAAAGTGGAAGAGGTTCAGTACCCCAAGGTACTTTCCTAGCTCCTTTACTGTTTTTCATTCTCTTAGTAGATGATTCTAAATATAAACAAGAAAGACGACTATTAAATGAATGTGAAAAATTCAACACGTTTCCATTTGACGAAAAAAAAATATTATGTTCAATGGCGTTGACATTCTAAATGCTTAGAAACAGAAAGAATCAAGATCTCACGAAGAGTACACAGTCAAAAGCGTGCAAACCATCTCTTAGAACGAAAGGGATATGTATATGACCTAGGAATAATTATGTCAGAGTGCCTGTTGTCTAGAGAGCTTCATAAAGTAAATAAAATAAAGTCAGGGAAAATGATAAAACCTTCGAAACCAAAGAAGTCACGTTAATTATGTGCTCTTCAAATCATTTGAGCTCTCGTATATGGCATTTGTCTTGGTACTCGTAATTCCTTTCAGGGCAGAAGAGATATCAGAGTTGTAATATGTGCCTACGTCAATCTACTACCCGCGCAAGTGATGAAATATTCGTATCTAGACTTACAGGTACGGCGGAAAGCACTTAGAATGTAGCCTCTGCAACGTAAAACAGATAATTCATAATATATATTTCCATCTTGTTTACTTCCACTTCAAGTAATTACAAGAAGATGTTTAACCAGTATGTACCAGTCATAGGTCATGTGACTCCTTGCAAGAGAACCAGTGTTGCAATATATATATATATATATAGTATATATATATATATATAATTAAATTAATATATATATATAATTATATATATATATATAATAATATATATATTACGGGAGTGAGAGATCGAGAGGAACGATTCTACATGTTATGGTGATACAGAAAGCTGTGGACGAGGACGTGTATGTGCAGTTCTGGACATTTATTAAAGCAAACGCTTTCCCATGAGAAGCTTTATCATTCCTAGGACTGACAGTGACTGATGAATTCACTTGTGGCGAAACTTTCATAAAAACATAAGAACATAAGAAAGAAGGAACACTGCAACAGGCCTACTGACCCATGCGGAACAGGTTCATGTCCCCCCCCCTGATTAAACCAATGAATCCCCCCTGATTAGCCCAATGACCCACCCAGTCTGGTCACCTCCACTCAAGCATGAAGCACCGCACCAGACCCAGCAGCACAAGCTAGTCAGGTCCAACTCACACCCACCCACACCCACACCCACAGGAGGTTAAAGCATCTATTAGGGGAGAAAAGGGGAATTTATAGGCGCATCAGAAGAGGAGAGGTTAACCTTACTGACCAATATGTTCAGCTTAAAAGAGAAGTAAAAAAGGCGATTAGAAAGGCTAAACGTGACTATGAAATTAGAGTTGCTAATGAATCAAAGACTAATCCAAATGGGTTCTTTCAAGTGTATAGGACGAAGGTGAAGGAAAAAGTAGGACCTCTGAAATCTGGGAATGGACAGCTGACGGATAATGAACTGGAAATGTGTTCCTTATTTAATGACTATTTTTTGTCAGTTTTTACACAGGAAGATGTAAATGAGATTCCAGTAATTAACAATTTTTTTAGTTCCTGATGAATTTAAGTTAACTAATATTACTGCCACGAGGGACATGGTTATTAAACAGATAGACAAACTGAAACAAAATAAGTCCCCGGGACCCGATGAGTTGTTTTCAAGGGTACTTAAGGAATGCAAGATGGAGCTTAGTCAGCCATTAACGAGTGTATTCAATGCGTCCATCCTTAGCAGTGTTGTGCCAGAGATGTGGAAGATGGCTAATGTGGTTCCTATATTCAAATCAGGGGATAAGTCCACTCCTTCAAATTACCGTCCAATAAGCCTGACATCTAAGTGGGCAAGTTTTTTAGAATCAATTATAGCTGACATTATCAGAAGTCACCTTGAAGACCATAACTTGATAAATGAATCTCAGCATGGATTCACGAGAGGTCGTTCCTGCCTGACAAACTTACTGACGTTCCTCAATAGAACATTTGAGGCAGTTGACAGTGATAAGGAATATGATATTGTTTATTTGGATTTTAGTAAAGCCTTCGACAGAGTACCTCACAAGAGACTCTTAAGAAAAGTGGCAGCTCATGGTATAGGAGGTAAAGTTCTAGCATGGATTGAGGCATGGCTTACCAATAGAAAGCAGAGAGTTACCATTAATGGAGTGAAATCTGAATGGGGATTAGTCACTAGTGGCGTTCCACAAGGATCAGTTTTAGGGCCTCTACTGTTCATAATTTACATTAATGACCTTGATGAGTAAGTTTGCTGATGATACAAAGATAGGCCGTATAATTCACTCTGAGGAGGATATCAATGAACTCCAGGACGATTTGAACAAATTAATGTCTTGGTCTGAAAAATGGCAGATGAAGTTTAATGTGGAAAAGTGTAAGGTACTTGCCCTTGGTAATGAAAATAACCCTCGAAGCTATAATCTAGGTGAAGTAGAGCTTGGTCATACAGAATGTGAAAAAGACTTGGGAGTCATGGTAAGCAGAAATCTAAAGCCAAGACAGCAGTGCCTTAATGTGCACAACAAGGCCAACAGATTACTTGGACGTGTAGAATGTACAGCATAGGGCCGTAGACTTGGATTTATCTCAAGAAGTATAAGTAACAGAAGTCCAAAAGTTATTTTACAGCTCTATACATCACTAGTGAGGCCTCATTTAGATTATGCTGCTCAGTTTTGGTCCCCTTACTACAGGATGGACATAGACTCATTAGAGAACATACAGAGAAGAATGACTAAAATGATTTACTGTGTAAGGAACCTCCCGTATGAAGATAGACTTAAAGCCTTAAATCTCCACTCTCTGGAGAGGCGTAGAATGAGGGGAGATATGAACATCAAAATGGTATACAATACCGCCAGGTTGTTAGGTAAGACCTGTTTGTGTGCTCTTGAGTGGTGACCTGTACTTTGAGTGCTGACATGTACTTAACTCTGTGAAGAAGTGTCTTGTTTGCTCCCGTGGACTGAACCAAGATGCCCTCCATCGAGCAACTTTACCAGCAACTTAAGGAAGAATTGAGGGCAGCGAAGATGGAGATATGGCGATTGACCGAGGAAAACAAGAGGATTCGTAGTAGTCCTCCTGTTTCGAGTCCTCAGGTCAAGAAGGGATCGTGGTCAGTGGCTGGACAGCAGGGGACGACGAAGTTGACGATCAAGAAGACGAATGGAAAGCCAGAAACGATGAAGAAGAAAGAGACTGCTGTGGAAACTCCCGTGGAAACCTCCAACGCATTCTCGGTGCTACCTGACGAATGTGAGTCTACTACTGGGATCGTCACGACGAACGACAACAAGGAAGGTAAGAATATTGTTGTTGTTGGGGATAGCCAGGTTAGGATACATGGTTTGGGCATTCTGCTTGTAGGGACAGGAGTAGGAGACAAAGGGTATGCTTTCCTGGGGCTGGGTGGGAGGACATTGTTAGCGGCTTGAAACATCATGAACGGTAATGGGATCAATCTATTATTTGCCTCAGTGCTGGAGGCAAATGGATGTAGGCAAGCGTAGAAGTGAGGATTTTAGTTAGATAGTTCAGGACAGCTATAGACATGGTTTAGGAAGAAGGGGGGGCGCCCTGTTATATGTGGCATTTTTGCAAGAAGGGTTTGGTTATGCATGGTTGTCCAGAGCAATTGGTATTATTGTGGCTGGATAAACACTGTAAGGATATTGCCAGTACCACTCATTGACAACTGAGGGACACCTTCTATGGGCCGAAATGACATGTATGCAGGATGGGGTTCCACTTATCCAGGGCAGGTGGGGGTTTCTGGCAAACTCAGTTGAGGGTTGTTAGACTTTAAACTAGGATTAGTTAGAGGTATGGCGTTTAGAAATGATTAATTAATGAGTATGGATATATTGACTTATGCTTTGATATTAAAGAATCGTTATAGTAACTGTCATGGAGTAACTCGGGTAATGATAATTTCAGGAATTGTGTAAAAACAAAGATGAATAGTTAAAAATGTGCAGAGAAAAAAACATATGATGGTATTTTATGCTAACAGTCGAAGTGCACGGAAATAAAATTAATGAACTAGTTTGGTAGCATGTGCTGGGAACTTTGCTATCATTGCATTAACTGAATACGTGGTTTGATTTAACAGCGTCGGGAAAGACTGCTGCGTGTAATATTCAGGGATTTAAGTGTTCAATGTGGATAGATGGAATGGGAAGGGCGGGAGGTGTTGCATTGATGTTCGAGCAAATATTAATTGTTGCATAAAAAACCAGGTATAAAAAAGATGGAGCTGTAAACAGAGTCTGTATTGGGGTAGAGTTCGTGGAGGGTCAGGAAAATAATTTAGGTGTAATATACGACCTCTCAGGCTTGGATCACGATTAGAGGGAGACTTCTTTGGTACGAAATTGTTGGGCTTTGGGACACAGTACGTAGTCATAGTAGGGGGACTTTAATTTAGCCAAATTGACTGAATTCTTTGACAGTAATTCTAGGTCAGTGACTTCATGGAAACAGTTCAGGACTGTTTTTGAAACCGAGTGTAACTGAACCTACCAGGGGTGCTAATTTGCTAGACTGTCTAGTCAATAAGGAAACACTGTGAATAATCTGGAGATCACTGAAGAACTTGGCGCAAGTGATCACAAAGCCAATCTCCTTTAGCATTTAATTGGGAATGCAGAATAATGATAATACAGTAAAAATCCGATTTGCGTTCTGCGATTATAATGGACTTCGGGAAACTATGTTTATATCTTGAATGGGTTATATAGCTAATGATTTTATTGACGATAATCTACTTATGAATATGAAGGGATCTGTTTTCTGCCTTGTTTTCTTAATAATGTACACAGTGCAGATTATATACATTTCCCAGAGAGAATTAGGTCTAATAATAACGATCCCAAAATGGGTTATCAGGAGGCTAAGCATTCTATTAGGGGAGAAAAGGGGAATTTATAGGCGCATCAGAAGAGGAGAGGTTATACTAACTGACCAATATGTTCAGCTTAAAGAGAAGTAAAAAAGGGATTAGAAAGGCTAAACGTGAGATATGAAATTTAGTGTCGCTAATGAATCAAAGAACTATCCAAAGGGGGTTCTTTCAAGTGTATAAGGACGAAGGGTGAAGGAAAAAGTAGGACCTCTGAAATCTGGGAATGGACAGGTGATGGATATGAACTGGAATGTGTTCCTTATTTAATGGGACTATTTTTTGTCAGTTTTTACAAGGAAGATGAAATGAGATTCCAGTAATTAACAATTATTTAGTTCTGATGAATTCAAGTTAACTAAAAACAATTACTGTCACGAGGGACTTGGTTAATAAACAGATAGACAAACTGAAACAAAATAAGTCCCCAGGACCAGATGGTTGTTTTAAGGGTACTTAAGGAATGCAAGATGGAGCTTAGTCAGCTTAACGAGTGTGGAGATGGACACTTATGCAGCATATGGGAATCTGTATTCAGGAAACGTTTCGCCACACAGTGGCTTCTTCAGTCCAATAAAAAGAGGAAGGCGTAAGGAGAGGAGGAGAATGAGGTAATCCGTCTCCATGGAGTCATGTGTTCAGTCCTTCAAATCTTGTAGAATGTCCAGCATAGGGCGTCGAGGAAGTGGCTTATATACTGTAGAAATGGGGTAAGCAGGGGAGGACGGGGTCACGTGGTTACTTCCACTAGTCGAAGTAGGTCTTCGTCCAAAGGTTGAAACAGTTGTTGAAGACTTCTTTGTAAAAACAAGATCCATGATGCTGCAGTGTCTGACAGTGTGCTGAATGGTATTGAAAAAACCGACAAGTGAAGATTGAGACACTTATGCAGCTATGGGAATCTTTATTAGGGACTGAATACCTCATTCTCCTCCTTCCTTACGCATTCCTTTTGTATTGGAATGAAGAAGCCACTGTGTGGCGAACGTTTCCTGGATAAAGATTCCCAATATGCTGATAAAGTGTTCAATCTTCAACTTGTCGGGTTTTTCAAACCATTCATCACACACTGTCAGGACCAATGCAGCATTATGGGATCTTGTTAAAAAGCAATTCTTCAACACTTGTTCAACCTTTGGACGAAGCCTTACTTGACTAGTGGAATGTACACTATGACCCCGTCTCGCTGCTTCACCTCAAATTTGTTAGGTAAGACACATACGCAACAGTTAGACAACTTTATTCCGAAACGTTTCGCCTACACAGTAAGGCTTCTTCAGACGGATAAGAAAAGTAGGCAGGAAAACAGTAGAGATGTGAAGACGAATGTATCGTCCATCACCCTTAAAGAAAGTAGAATTTGGGTTGTCAGTCCTCGGCTGGAGAAGTTCAGTTCCATTGTCAGGAACTAATCTGATGATCAAGCGACAGTGCGGAGAACTTAAATCTGTCGGAAGGAAGAGGTGCAGGGTAGTAGTAGTAGTAGTAGTAGTAGTAGGAGAGGCAACTGAGAGGGCATGTCCCTCTCAGATCCAACCCTTCTCACTTGAAACGCTTGTCCAAGGTGTTTTCTGTACCAAGATGGCCCGTGTTGCAGTGTATGTCAAGATGGACATCCAAATGGTATACATACCGAACAGGTTGTTAGGTACGGACACAAATGCAACAGTTAGACAAACTTATTCGAAAACGTTTCGCTTACACAGTAGGCTTCTTCAGTCGAATACAGAAAGTAGGCAGGAACAGTAGAGATGTGGAAGACGATGTAATCAGTCCATACCTAAAGTCGTAGAAATTTGGGTTGTCAGTCCTCGGCTGGAGAAGTTCAGTTCATAGTCAGGAACTATTGAAGATCAAGCGACAGTGCGGAGACTTAATTACTAGTCGGAAGGAGAGGTGCAGGGGGGTTGTTGTAGTAGTAGTAGTGTAGTAGTGAGAGGCAAACTGAGAGGTCATGTCCCTCTCAGATCCAACCCTTCTCACTTTGAAATGTTGTCCAAGGTGTTTTCTGATACAAGATGCCACGTGTTTGCAGTGTCTGACAAGGTGAAAACATCAAATGGTATACAATAACCGACCAGGTTGTTAGGTAGACACATATGCAACAGTTCAGACCAACTTATATTCCCGACACGTTTCGCTACACAGTAGGCTTCTCAAGTCGACTACAGAAAAGTAGGCGGAAGGGAGTAGTCCCTTGCTGCCCTCTGCTGTCCCCTTTGTTTGCTGACCTGTTCTATTGTCTTTATTTATCACTTCATGCTGAATGCTTTTTACATTTATGTTTCACCTAGTGTTGCAACCTGACTTGGTATCCCACACCACACCATACCTCTATCTTTCCTCAGTTTAAAAATCATAGGCATTCACAATTTGGCCTTCTCATCGAGTTGCAAGGGCTAACACCCCCTGCCCCAGAGAGATGAACGCCATCCTTGATACATATCTTGTTTGCTAAAAGCTTGTCAGTTGTCAATGGATTGGGATTGCAAGTTCCTAGCTGGTATCTGTGAGCCAGCAATTTACACCAATTGCCTAGACAACCATTCTTTTCCTACTCCCCCTTCTGGGCAAGATGCTACATATGATTGGGACCCTCCCTTGACTTAATGAAGTCTATAGCTGACCTGTATTATCTAGCAGCTCTTCTCTCCTACCCTTTCCCAATATCATTCACCAGCACTGGAGACAGATAATGGGCTTGTTCCCATTACCTGACATGATTTATCCAGTCTGTTGACAATGTCCCCAACACCAGTCAGGGAAGCACACTCTTTCTCTATTTCTTATTCTATTACAAAAGACGGTCAACATAATCTTCCCTGAGAGTCACCAACCACAAGGAATGCGTTCCTCATTAGCAGGGGATAGTACCCTTACCTTACTGGCACTGAAGTACATTCTCCTGGAGAAACAGAGAAGGATTTCCTACTTCAGATCTTCACTCTTAACTTTCCTTACTCTGTGCGCCTCCATTACTGTGAACACAACCTCGCCATTGTAGCAGGTGCTGTGGGGGGGACGACCGCCACAGCTGGTAGCCGTGCTACCTCCCACCTACAGACTCCTAACAGTGAGTGACAGACTGCCCTCACTGCTAGAAGCCTCATTCCCCACTTCCACCACCTCACACTTATCCCAGGCCATTGAGGTGGACCCTTCAGTCCTTATCTCCTCCTGGAGAAGCAAGACCTCCTCCTTCAACTCTCCACTCAGTTTTTAAACACTGCAGAAGCAAGCCATGCTTGGTAACCTGCCACGTAAATCCGCAAGCCGTCAGGGGCAGTGACCTCACGTGACGGACTGACCACTGAACATGACGATGACCACTGAAATAAACTCCCGTACCCAATGACCCAATAAACCCAGCCCCTCCCACTCATATATTTGTCCAGTCTCTTCTTACAGCTACACACGGTCCTAGCTCTATCACCCCCCTGGAAGACTGTTCCACGGCATCTACAACTCTGGATGATTGAGGACACTTATGCAGCATATGGGAATCTTTATTCAGGAAACGTTTCGCCAACAGGTGGCTTCATCAGTCCTATATGTAACGTAAAAGGACACAAGTGGCACCTAAGGGACATTTATTGTGCAAACGTTTGCTCTCCAGGGCTTTATCAAGCCATTACAAAAACAATACATGGGACAAAGAGGGTATATAAAGGCTCAGAGTGAGGTGGAATATAGTGAGGTACCATTTCGATGTTCGCACTAGTGGTAGTATTAGTTGTTAGTAGTGGTCGTGAAAAAGTTCAGGCACTATGGTAGAGCCTTAATTCGTACATGAGTTAAAGGATATATAAGCTATTATTGGGTAAATAAAAATAGGGTGGACAAATATATAACTGGAATGAGGCGGCTTGTTTCAGTGTTCTCTCTCTGTGGCTTTGTGTAGTTTAACAGGTGCGACTATGTGGTCGCAGGGTTTTACTGTTTTCAGGAGGATTTTGCTAAGACTTCGGAGATGGTGAAGCTGCCGTTGTTTTGTTTATTGTATTTGACAGCGATCAGTGGCTGATTCAAATCAATTAAACAAAACATGGCAGGCGTTCAAATCTCCGAAAGTCTTAGCAAGAATCCTCTGAAATCAGTTTAAATAAACCCTGCCATCACATAGTCTCTCCTGTTTCTACTACACAAAAGCAAGAAGAGTGGACACTGAACAAGCCCGCCTCATTCCAGTTGATATTTGTCCAAACTATTTTTATGTTACCCAAGTAGTAGCTTTTATCTCCTTTTACTCATTTACAAATTAATGCGTGTACCATATTGGCATTACTTTTGTCACTACCACTACTATACTACTATACCACTAGTGAACATCGAAATGCGTACCTCACTAGTATTCACCTCACTTGAGCCTTTATATACCTCTGTGTCCATGTATTGTTTGTAATGGTTTATAAGCTCCTGGAGAGCGAAACGTTGCACAATAAAATGTCACATTAGTTGCACTAGTGTCTTTTATTTACATATTGTCGGTCAATTCTACAACTTTATTACAATCAGTCCTAATACAAAGTGGAAGGGTAAGGAGAGGAGGAGATGAGGGTACCATCCCTAAACCTGGAGTCGATGTGTACAGTCCATCATCTGTAGAATGTACGCATAGGGCGTCGGAGTGGCTATATACTGTAGTGAGGTGACGTGAAGCAGATGGAGGCGGGGTCATAGTGTACTCACTAGTCGAACGTAGGTTCTTGTCCAAAGGTTGAACAAGTGTTGAAGAGTTCTTTGTAACAAGACCCAATGATGCTGGCCGTGTCTGACGTTGTGATGAATGGGTGTGGAAAAACCGACAAGTTGAAGATTGAGAGAAATATGCAGCATATGGGAATCTTTATTCAGGAAACCGTTTGCCACACAGTGGAATTCATCAGTCCATACAAAGCAGGAAGGCGTAATGGAGAGGAGGAGAATGAGGTAATCAGTCCTCACCCTGGGTCGAGTGTTAGTCATCAATCTCGTAGAATGTACAAGATAGGGGCCGTAGACGTGGCTTTATATACTGTGTGAGGTGAGTGAAGCTGATGGAGGCGGGGTTCATAGTTTATGAATAAAAGATTCCCATATGCTGCATTAGTGTTCTCAATCTTCAATTGTCGGTTTTTCAAACCATTCCTCCAATTTGTCAGACACGGCAGCATCATGGGGTTTGTTACAACGAATTCTTCAACACTACATGTTCAACCTTTGGCCGAAGACCTTCTTCGACAAGTGGATGGTACCACTATGACCCGCCTCCATTCTTCACGTCACCTTCATACTACAGTAATATAAGCCCACCGTCTACGGCCCTATGCTGTACATTCTACAAGATTGAGGAACGAACACATCACTTGGTTTGAGGGATGATTCTCCTTCTCTCCTCTCCTTACGCCTTCCTTTTGTATAAGAAATAAGAAGGTAGGCCACTGCAGAAGGCTTCTGCCATACGAGGCAGGTCATTATCAAAAGAACATTCACCTAAAGCTACTCAAGAAACAACTCGCACCCCCCAAACTCCAATCAAAACAGCCCCTCCCATCCATTATTTGTCATCTCTTCTTAAAGTAAAGGTCCTAGCCTCTATCACCCCACTGGGAGACTGTTCCACGCATCTACAACTCTGTTAGAAAACCTGTATTAACTGGTCTTCTAAATCTACTTTATCCAACTTAAATCCATTATTCCTGGTTCCTTACCGTTCGCACCTCAGTACTTTATTAATGTTCCTTGTTTATGCGTCTCCATATTACACTTCACATGAGGCTCTCAAGACCCTCTATCGCGGATACAAAATACTGGGCGTCGATAGAACATATCACCAACTCCCAACGCCTCTACAATGATCAAGCTAAACTTCTCCAACATCGAGAAGGTACTAGAGCCATGTTGACGGCCTAGCTTCTCTGCTTCATATCCTAAGTACTTAGAACACGAAGTTTCGCACACATTCGCCTGGGACAGCTACTCTTCACCACTCAAGCTGACTGTCCTCTGAAAGGGAACAAGTATGCACAAAATGCGGTAAGACGGCCATGGACTTAGGAATGTTTATACCACTACCTCTCCTTACTGCTACTGCAAGGGGGATATCACCAACCCTGGCAGCAAATGCCCTCTACGTAAAGAAGTCCTGTCTAAGAAAATCATTGAAGAAACCACGAGACAACCCTAAAATCGCAAAATCGCGCCATTGGCAAAAACTTCAATAGATACCACGAACTCCATCAATACCAAAATCATCTCACCAGCCAGTCCCTCCTTGTCTTCTGACGTGTTCCATCAAGGTGCTATACTGTATGATGTATGCACACCTTAATAATGCTGCAAAACCTGGCTCATTCAACACGACAATCAATGAAACTGTTTCGCTAAACAACATGCCAAAACTTCACTTTCAGACTCGCCTCCATCACAAGACCTCTCAAGCTATTCAGATATTGTTACTATCACTCAACCTGGTCCTACTCGTATCTTGGACCAAGACTTACTCCAGAACCAACACCACGTCTAACTTCCCTCTCACCACACCACCATCAACAATTCAACAACAGACCAAACTCCTGCTCTTTCAAAACAGTCACAGAAGGACGAAATGTACCAGAAAATATGACAACCCTCGTCCCACGACGAGTAGTAGTCGAAGAAGAAACAACGAACCGTTACTAAGCAAAGCCTTTTAATGGGTCTCTACTTCTACACCCCACTCCCAAACCGTAATGAGCGCAGTGATATGCTCATTAATGAAAGAAGGAGCTGTTAGTTACACTGCACAAACCTCACCAATTCCTTTTGCAAACGCACTTATCTATCGTGACGGAATGAATGCTCCAACCAAGAATGCACTATTTCCACATGTCCACGGAGAGCTTCAAAAGGATCAGAGTGTGTCTCCATCCCTGCAAAAGTGTAGCCCAACACACAAACACTTCATCACCTGTAGTCCAAACAGCTCTTCACTCAGCCTGAAGCATATCAGTCAGCAATCACTGTCTGCCGTCTGTCTTTCTATGTCTCACATGCTTCTACAATGCTGCAGTGCACGCAGCTGGGTTTAGCCCTGGCTTTTATTCGACAATCAAGACCTTCCTTCACGAAAGTTCGTCGTCTGTACATTCCCACTCACACGGAGTTCAACTGACGAGCCTGTATGTGTGTTCTAATGGTCTGTCACACGCTGATTAGCTGCTGGGTTAAGCCCTGGCTCTATGTCTACTACTAGAACATCCTTCAGCACTCTTCTTGTCTGTCCCGCCTTCCCCGGCTCATCCATTTGGGATCTACCTGAACTTTTCGTTCGTTCGTTCGTTTATGCTGCACATTTACGAGATTGATGGGGATGAACACATCGACTAGGTTGAGGGTGGATTCCTATTTCTCCTCTCCTTCGCTTCTTTTGTATTGGAATGATGAAGCACTTGTGGCGAAACGTTTCCTGAATAAAGATTCCATATGCTGCTAGTGTCTCAATCTTCAACTGGTCGGTTTTTCCAACCATTCATCACAACTGTGGCAGATCGGCAGCATCATGGGGTCTTTTAAAAGATATTCTTTCAAACTTGTTCAAAACTTTGGACGAAGGATACTTCGATAGTGGATGGTACCACTATGACCGCTCCATCCGTTCACGTACCTCACTACAGTTAAGCCACGACACGGCCCTATGTGTATTCTACGAGCTTGATGGACTGAACACATCGATCCAGGTTGTGGGACTGATTACCTCATTCTGCTCCTCTCCTTACGCCTTCCTCTTTGTATTGGACTGATGAAGCCACTGTGTGGCGAAACGTTTCCTGAATAAAGATTCCCATATGCTGCATAAGTGTCTCAATCTTCAACCTTGTGGTTTTCAAACGATTATACTTTACAAACTCTGTTGAAACCAGTACTTCCTATGTCCTTTCTAAATCTAAATTTATCCAACTTAAATCCATTATTCCTGGTTCGACACCCTCAGTACTTTATTAATGTCTCCCAATGACACCAATCAAACCCAGCCTTCCCACTCATATATTTGTCAGTTCTTCTTAAAGCTACACAATGTCTAGCCTCTATCACCCCTGGGAAGAAGTTCCACGCATTACTATTGAAGATTTGAGAACTAATGCAGCATATGGGAATCTTTATTCAGGAAACGTGTCGCACACAGTTGCTTCATCAGTCAATACAAAGAGGACGGGGTCGTAAGGTGAGGAGGAGGAATGATGGTAAATCAGTCTAATGGAAGTCGATGTGTTCAGTCATAATCTCGTAGAATGTACAGCAGTGGGTGCCAAGCAAAATGTTTAGGTAGATCCCAATGGGATGAGCGGGAGGAAGACGGGACAGATGAAGAATAGCTCTGGAGAGGAGTGTTTTAGTAAGAGAATAGAGCCAGGGGCTTACAGCAGTAAGACGATCGTGGGGCAGATGAGAACGGGAATTGCAGGGGATGTTGCATTGAACTTGTGTAGTTCAAGTCTGGAATCTTGAGTAGTGGCAGGCAGGCTAGGTACATCAGAGGGTAGAACACATATGGGAGTTACAGAGTACTGAGGAGGCAGGTTAGCATGGGAGCCGTTTTCAAACTTTCTGACGCTGCGTTAGATAGGTGGTAAAATTTAGCTTGTTGTGAAGGTGAACGTAGAGGCTGGTTGAATCAAGAACTTGGGTGTGTGTGAAGTGAAGCGGTGATTCACCTGCATATTGACTGTTCACAGCACCGAGGCTTATGTAGAGTTCAGTACAGGTCTGGGTGTCAGTATTTGAAGGAGAAGTGTAAAAAGGTAAGTTTTCCCTGAGGGGTTGACTGGAGTCGTCGTTATCTTCCTCTTCTGGAGTGGATTCACTGGGAGGAATCTACAATGGTTGTAGCCGGTGACTGAGGTTCGGACAGGAGCAGTGAGAGGTGTAATGGTTGTGGTAACGCAGGGCTGGGAGAGGTGGGAGGCGGTGGATGAGGCACTTGGTCACGTTGTTCAGCGGTGGAAGTGGTTATAGATGTAAGGAGCGGTTGCTGGGCAGGAGACACGTCTGTAGGTGCAGAAAGTTCAGGCGTTGGGGAAGGATCTTGAGGAGTCTTCTGAAGGTGTGGATTCCGGAAAATTTAAGGCAGCATGTGTTCAGACTGAATAGTTCTTTATAGTGGTGTTGAAGTGCCGGGCTTGCTGCGTTTGCAAGGTGTGGCATACACATGCAGTACAGCACTTGGAGGAGCACCGTCGGGAGTGGAGAGAGGGAGTTGGGTGCAATTGGTGCCGTAGATTAGCGTGTAGGGTCTTGATGGCGTCGGTTTGTGGTTGGTTATTGCAGATATGTCGGTGACTTGGAGGACTTCTTCAGAACTTTAGTTTTCTTCCATATGATTTCTCTGAGTGGGCAATAGCAGCAAGGGTATGATGATTACCCTTGCAGTTTTAAGAACATAGTTGGTGTTGTAGTAATTGGTGGCAGGATCTGAAATCGTGTCCATCATTCCAATTTTGAACAAAATTCTTATTCTTGATGGGGCAGTCCTTGGTGGTGTGATTATAGGGAGTAGCAGGTCCAGGCAGTGGGATCTGTATGTTGAAAGTTTTGTTTATATGATTGGGTGAATGTGGTAATAAGAGCTGGCCAGACGCGTAGAGAGAGCTTGGGCAGCCATGGAGATTTGAGGAAAGTAATCTAAGCATTGATGTGGCGTTGGGGATCTTTGAGATGCTGTCTACGAGGCCCACGTGTTTTGTTCCTCAATAGATGTATCAGTGCTTCAGTAGAGAGAGAGGTGACGATATTTGTCAGTCTTTTCACAAGACGAACGTTTCGACTTCAAGAATGGAGAACGGGGGATAGAGTGAATTGTTGGGTTATGTGGGTTGATTGAAGAGTTCGTCCATTAGTTTTAGTGCCTTCCGTTTCAATCTGTGCAGACTAAAGGAAGGTCCTTCAGAGAGTGGATTGCGTAAATTTGACCTGCAGCAGGTCCCTAACGACGGTAGCTAAAAGCTAACAACGAGGATTCATTTATTGCACATTCACAGGCTGGATTTCACACAGATTCGACAGAATGTGAAAAGGATATAAGTTTGTAGATATAAAAATTCTACACCCGACGGGGTCGAAGAGAGGCTTCTTTCGGTGTCGAGCAACTGTATGATGGAAGGAGATAAACACAGGCATAGGGCGTTAAGACGTGGCTTATATACTGTCGTGAGGTGAGTGAAGCGAGATGGAGGCGGGGTCATAGTGGTACATATAGTCGAAGTTAGGTCTTCGTCCAAGGTTAAAAGTGTTGAAGATTTCTTTGTATCAAGACCCCATGATGTGCGTGTCTGACCAGTTGTGATGAATGGTTCTGAAAAACCGACAAGTTGGAAGATTGAGAACTTTATGCCAGATATGGGAATCTTTATTCAGGAACGTTTCGCACACAGTGGCTTCATCTGTCCAATACAAAGAGGACAGGCGTAAGGCGAGGGAGAGTATGGGTGAATCAGTCCTCAACCTGGAGTCGGATGTGTTTCTGTCATCATCTCGTAGAATGTACAGCATAGGGCGTAGACGTGGCTTTTACTGTATTGAGGTGACGTGAAGCAGTGGAGGCGGGGTCATAGTTTCTGAATAAAGATTCCATAAGCTGCATAAGTGTCGTCAATCCTTAACTTGTCGGTTTTCAAACATTCTCACAAAACTGTCAGGAAGGCTGCAATCATGGGGTCTTGTTCAAAATAATTCTTAACTCATGTTCACACTTTGGACGAAGACTATTCGGACTAGTGGAGGGTACCATCTGACCCGCTCATAGCTTCACGACACCTCACTACTGTATATAAGCCAGTCTACGGCCTATGCTGTACATTCTACGAGATTGATGGACTGAACACATGACTCCAGGTTGAGGGGGACTGATTACCTCATTCTCCTCTCCCATACGCCTTCCTCCTTTGTATTGGACTTTGTATTGGACTGATGGGTGGTGGAATCTTCGACAGTGAGAAGCGATCAAGCGATTAGCTGAGTCGGTGGGACGTGTGCTTACTAACACATCGCCGATCTCGGCCTCTCTCGAAATTACCGTGTTGAGTAGTGCTTTGAGTATGTGCTTGCTGGACCTTCGTCTTCCTTCCACCATCAGGATTGGTGCGTTCGGTGGTTGCGACGAAGGGAGGAGAGCCTCGTGCTGCTGAATTTCTTCGCTGTTGACTGCACGCCATACAGCCAGTCTCGCCACACTCGGATGTACTGTGCTCATCAAGATACAGTTCACCTCCTCAGGTGTCTGGCCAGGCAAGTACGTGTGTCTATTACAGTTACTTGTAGTGATTACTCTCACTTTTTGGCGATTGTCACCTCAATGACATCTTTTCGTAAATTAGACGAGCCTTCGTTGCTTCACCTCCCAACCCCTTCCACTCCCCCAACCTCCACCCTGCCTCTGCTTCTACTAATTCCAATTCTTCTGCTAAACCTCATTTTCAATCTGATGCACTAACTGTCCGGCAAATGTAATATATCAGATCACTGGTGCACTCAAACTAAAGTCTCAAAACCAATAGGCTTCAACTCCTTTTGACAAAATTTTACGAAGCGTACACTCAAGCGATTCCAGGAAAAAAACTTCTCAACGAGGGCTTCTCCATTCTTTGGAATCTGAGCACGTGCAAAGACAGTCATTGTAAAAAAGTAGGACTACTCTCTCTGGACGCCTATGACACAGACAAAGAAGACTTAATAAAAGATATCAGTACTAAGAACAAAGTCTCGGTTGCCGATATTTACAGACAGAAAATCTACCATTATCAAATACGCTGTTTATCTGAGACGCTCTACCACTTTCAGTCAAGGGAATCTTTGCAGAATCGCATTCTCAACGTCTCTTTCACTGGAAAAAAAAAAAAACTTTTCCCCAACAAATACACAATGTCTTAAATGCTACAAAATTCGGCCACGACACAAAACATTGATTAACAAGTTGCTCAGATGATAAGATGGCACTTCTGGGGGAATACTTGAACTCCTTAAATGTTATATGCGGGGGTCAAACTGCGAAAAAAAAAAAAATTTGCAATTTGCCAGTTAGAAAGCCATTATTCTCTCAGAGCAAACAACTCCTCTACCGACCCTTTGCTCTCCTCTTTTACCTCCTCCTTCAACACCCTCTACCCATGCTGGCCTCCCACGCATTGGTTACCTTTTATTCACCAATCAAACCCAACACACAGTATACAAGACTTCTTTATAACATAGATAAAAACTACTGTCAACTTGCATGCTGCATCTGCGATGGTAATTCACAAGCTTACAATCAGACTTTAACCTTTTTTTTCCCCCAAAAATGTCCTTAACCTATTTGTCTGCTAACAATTTCTCTTTATTTAATCTCTTCCTGTTCTTTTCCAAGCTCCTACAATTCCTTTCTTTCCCACCCATTCTATCCAGCTCTCCTCCTATATTCTTCACTACTTCTAATCCACAAAACACCCTACTGCTTTATGCTACGGACCACCCTTCCCCATTCCTTACCCCTTCATCCATCCAAAGGCTCATTCTCACAGCTTACAAAAATTCCACTTCTCAGAATCACTTGCCATTGCACCAAACCAAAACCTATCATGTCATCACCTTCCAGAAAAATTCCATTCCAACTAACACCTACCAACTTTAACGGACAGACCAAAGAAATAAAAAAGACCATCTCGTCTCCCCTCAGGAAACGGGTCCGTGCATACAAAACACAATACATGGATGGCAACTATCACGGGTTTTAATCCAAATATCCCGACATTAACTTTGCTAAAGACGAAACATTAAATCACGTTTCAGGGATTCAGTTCAACGTACGTTCTTATTTACACTTAGACACTATGGCGAGTTTGAAGCAGAGAGGCCAGATATAGTTTTGTAACGTATGCTCAAGCCCCTCAATGTTATCCGCCATTATGGTTATATGCCTAAGTCCCTATGATCACGATGGGTTGCCATCTTGTCATTCAACATAAAAATGGAATTTCTCCATCCTTATATTCAAACATGTATTGCGGTCAGAATTACACACCACCTTGGTTTATTCTTTTCAACCTATGCTGCCCAAACACTACTTCCACATACACGACTTCTTGTCTTAACTAACAAAACCAATTACCTATAGTGAATGAAATGCCAAACACATGTTTAATACAGTAACACAAATTGGTCACAATTATCGCTTCAAAACTAAACAACTAATTCATCTTGGCCCAGACTGCAATACTTTTCACACCAAGGGCAAAGGCAAACAGATATCATTCTGCATGCCGAGCAGTCTCTATTTAACATTCATTCACTGGCCTATTAGGCTCTGATAATCCAAGTATTTACCAATCACCTCCAACTATCTCATTCAACACCTTCATTCTCTTCAGCACGCTGATGGGATGTTTCAAAACACACATGACAATAAAATGGTTAAAAATACGACAGGTTGTTAGGTAAGACACTATGAAAAAACAGTTAGGTATTGTTAGGTACTGTTGATAAGTGTTCTTACATAAACAACCTGTCGGTATTTTTTACCTTTTAATGTTCAATTGTCAGCACGCAAACAGGGTTTTTGGTAAGCCTACAATAATTTACAACTCTAAGTGAGAAGGCTGGATTGAGAAGGGACCTGTCTTCCAACATTGAGTTTTACTGCCTAGTGGCCCTACGTCTCCTGTTGGGTATAAAAAGGCTCATTGTCATTCATGTTCTCCATATTGTTTTTCATTCTCTGGACAATGCTCTTTAGTGAGGGATGACCACCTCAAAACTTTAAGGGTGATGGACTGATTACATGTCTTCTAGTATTTTGTTCTATCAACTTTTTGTATCGATGAAGGAAGGCTACTGTGTAGGCGAAGTTAAATTAAAAGATAATAATGATTGATTTGGTCTTACTAACCAACCTGTCGGTAATTTATACATTTTAAGGTAATCTGTCAGACACTGCAACACGGGTATTTGGTCCGCTACAATAACTTTACAACTCTATCGTGAGAAGGCAGGATATGAGGGGACTGTCTTCCAAATCTGAAGTTTTTTCTTCTAGTGACTAGTCTATGTTGGCGCTATAGATAAGGCTCATCTGTCACTTCTTATATTGTTTCATTCTATGGAACAATGCTCTTCTCCAGATGAGGGATGAATTTACAGTCTTATCCATCAATAGTGAGGCCTCATTTAGATTATGCTGCTCAGTTTTGGTACCCTTACTACAGGATGGACATAGGACTCATTAGAGAAACAACATGGAAGAATGATCTAAATTGATTTACTGTGTAAGGAACCTCGTAGAAGATAGACTTTAAATTAAATCTACCACTCTCTGGAGAGGCGTAGATGCGGGGAGATATGAACATCAAAAATGGTATACCATACCGCCAGGTTGTTAGGTAAGACCTGTTTGAGTGCCTTGAGTGGTGCCTGTACTTGAGTGCTGACTGTACTTACTCTGTGAAGAAGTGTTCTTGTTGTCTTCCGTGGACTGAACCAAGCTGCCACCTCGGAGCACTTTCCAGCAACTTTAAGGAAGAATTGAGGGCAGCGCAGAAGGAGATTGGCGATTGACCGAGGAAAACAAGAGGATTCGTAGTAGTCCTCCTGTTTCGAGTCTGTAGGTCAAGAAGGGATCGTGGTCAGTGGCTGGACGCAGGGGACGACGAAAGTTGCGATCAGAGACGAAATGGAAAGCCAGAAACGATGAAAAAAGAAAGAAAGAGGACTGCTGTGGGAAACTGCCCGTGGAAACCCTCCAACGCATTCTCGGGTGCTACCTGAAGAATGTGAGTCTACTACTGGGATCGTCACGACGAACGACAACAAGGAAGGTAAGAATATTGTTGATGTTGGGGATAGCAAGGTTAGGATACATGGTTTGGGCATTCTGCTTGTAGGGACAGGAGTAGGAGACAAAGGGTATGCTTTCCTGGGGCTGGGTGGGAGGACATTGTTAGCGGCTTGAAACATCATGAACGGTAATGGGATCAATCTATTATTTGCCTCAGTGCTGGAGGCAAATGGATGTAGGCAAGCGTAGAAGTGAGGATTTTAGTTAGATAGTTCAGGACAGCTATAGACATGGTTTAGGAAGAAGGGGGGGCGCCCTGTTATATGTGGCATTTTTGCAAGAAGGGTTTGGTTATGCATGGTTGTCCAGAGCAATTGGTATTATTGTGGCTGGATAAACACTGTAAGGATATTGCCAGTACCACTCATTGACAACTGAGGGACACCTTCTATGGGCCGAAATGACATGTATGCAGGATGGGGTTCCACTTATCCAGGGCAGGTGGGGGTTTCTGGCAAACTCAGTTGAGGGTTGTTAGACTTTAAACTAGGATTAGTTAGAGGTATGGCGTTTAGAAATGATTAATTAATGAGTATGGATATATTGACTTATGCTTTGATATTAAAGAATCGTTATAGTAACTGTCATGGAGTAACTCGGGTAATGATAATTTCAGGAATTGTGTAAAAACAAAGATGAATAGTTAAAAATGTGCAGAGAAAAAAACATATGATGGTATTTTATGCTAACAGTCGAAGTGCACGGAAATAAAATTAATGAACTAGTTTGGTAGCATGTGCTGGGAACTTTGCTATCATTGCATTAACTGAATACGTGGTTTGATTTAACAGCGTCGGGAAAGACTGCTGCGTGTAATATTCAGGGATTTAAGTGTTCAATGTGGATAGATGGAATGGGAAGGGCGGGAGGTGTTGCATTGATGTTCGAGCAAATATTAATTGTTGCATAAAAAACCAGGTATAAAAAAGATGGAGCTGTAAACAGAGTCTGTATTGGGGTAGAGTTCGTGGAGGGTCAGGAAAATAATTTAGGTGTAATATACGACCTCTCAGGCTTGGATCACGATTAGAGGGAGACTTCTTTGGTACGAAATTGTTGGGCTTTGGGACACAGTACGTAGTCATAGTAGGGGGACTTTAATTTAGCCAAATTGACTGAATTCTTTGACAGTAATTCTAGGTCAGTGACTTCATGGAAACAGTTCAGGACTGTTTTTGAAACCGAGTGTAACTGAACCTACCAGGGGTGCTAATTTGCTAGACTGTCTAGTCAATAAGGAAACACTGTGAATAATCTGGAGATCACTGAAGAACTTGGCGCAAGTGATCACAAAGCCAATCTCCTTTAGCATTTAATTGGGAATGCAGAATAATGATAATACAGTAAAAATCCGATTTGCGTTCTGCGATTATAATGGACTTCGGGAAACTATGTTTATATCTTGAATGGGTTATATAGCTAATGATTTTATTGACGATAATCTACTTATGAATATGAAGGGATCTGTTTTCTGCCTTGTTTTCTTAATAATGTACACAGTGCAGATTATATACATTTCCCAGAGAGAATTAGGTCTAATAATAACGATCCCAAAATGGGTTATCAGGAGGCTAAGCATTCTATTAGGGGAGAAAAGGGGAATTTATAGGCGCATCAGAAGAGGAGAGGTTATACTAACTGACCAATATGTTCAGCTTAAAGAGAAGTAAAAAAGGGATTAGAAAGGCTAAACGTGAGATATGAAATTTAGTGTCGCTAATGAATCAAAGAACTATCCAAAGGGGGTTCTTTCAAGTGTATAAGGACGAAGGGTGAAGGAAAAAGTAGGACCTCTGAAATCTGGGAATGGACAGGTGATGGATATGAACTGGAATGTGTTCCTTATTTAATGGGACTATTTTTTGTCAGTTTTTACAAGGAAGATGAAATGAGATTCCAGTAATTAACAATTATTTAGTTCTGATGAATTCAAGTTAACTAAAAACAATTACTGTCACGAGGGACTTGGTTAATAAACAGATAGACAAACTGAAACAAAATAAGTCCCCAGGACCAGATGGTTGTTTTAAGGGTACTTAAGGAATGCAAGATGGAGCTTAGTCAGCTTAACGAGTGTGGAGATGGACACTTATGCAGCATATGGGAATCTGTATTCAGGAAACGTTTCGCCACACAGTGGCTTCTTCAGTCCAATAAAAAGAGGAAGGCGTAAGGAGAGGAGGAGAATGAGGTAATCCGTCTCCATGGAGTCATGTGTTCAGTCCTTCAAATCTTGTAGAATGTCCAGCATAGGGCGTCGAGGAAGTGGCTTATATACTGTAGAAATGGGGTAAGCAGGGGAGGACGGGGTCACGTGGTTACTTCCACTAGTCGAAGTAGGTCTTCGTCCAAAGGTTGAAACAGTTGTTGAAGACTTCTTTGTAAAAACAAGATCCATGATGCTGCAGTGTCTGACAGTGTGCTGAATGGTATTGAAAAAACCGACAAGTGAAGATTGAGACACTTATGCAGCTATGGGAATCTTTATTAGGGACTGAATACCTCATTCTCCTCCTTCCTTACGCATTCCTTTTGTATTGGAATGAAGAAGCCACTGTGTGGCGAACGTTTCCTGGATAAAGATTCCCAATATGCTGATAAAGTGTTCAATCTTCAACTTGTCGGGTTTTTCAAACCATTCATCACACACTGTCAGGACCAATGCAGCATTATGGGATCTTGTTAAAAAGCAATTCTTCAACACTTGTTCAACCTTTGGACGAAGCCTTACTTGACTAGTGGAATGTACACTATGACCCCGTCTCGCTGCTTCACCTCAAATTTGTTAGGTAAGACACATACGCAACAGTTAGACAACTTTATTCCGAAACGTTTCGCCTACACAGTAAGGCTTCTTCAGACGGATAAGAAAAGTAGGCAGGAAAACAGTAGAGATGTGAAGACGAATGTATCGTCCATCACCCTTAAAGAAAGTAGAATTTGGGTTGTCAGTCCTCGGCTGGAGAAGTTCAGTTCCATTGTCAGGAACTAATCTGATGATCAAGCGACAGTGCGGAGAACTTAAATCTGTCGGAAGGAAGAGGTGCAGGGTAGTAGTAGTAGTAGTAGTAGTAGTAGGAGAGGCAACTGAGAGGGCATGTCCCTCTCAGATCCAACCCTTCTCACTTGAAACGCTTGTCCAAGGTGTTTTCTGTACCAAGATGGCCCGTGTTGCAGTGTATGTCAAGATGGACATCCAAATGGTATACATACCGAACAGGTTGTTAGGTACGGACACAAATGCAACAGTTAGACAAACTTATTCGAAAACGTTTCGCTTACACAGTAGGCTTCTTCAGTCGAATACAGAAAGTAGGCAGGAACAGTAGAGATGTGGAAGACGATGTAATCAGTCCATACCTAAAGTCGTAGAAATTTGGGTTGTCAGTCCTCGGCTGGAGAAGTTCAGTTCATAGTCAGGAACTATTGAAGATCAAGCGACAGTGCGGAGACTTAATTACTAGTCGGAAGGAGAGGTGCAGGGGGGTTGTTGTAGTAGTAGTAGTGTAGTAGTGAGAGGCAAACTGAGAGGTCATGTCCCTCTCAGATCCAACCCTTCTCACTTTGAAATGTTGTCCAAGGTGTTTTCTGATACAAGATGCCACGTGTTTGCAGTGTCTGACAAGGTGAAAACATCAAATGGTATACAATAACCGACCAGGTTGTTAGGTAGACACATATGCAACAGTTCAGACCAACTTATATTCCCGACACGTTTCGCTACACAGTAGGCTTCTCAAGTCGACTACAGAAAAGTAGGCGGAAGGGAGTAGTCCCTTGCTGCCCTCTGCTGTCCCCTTTGTTTGCTGACCTGTTCTATTGTCTTTATTTATCACTTCATGCTGAATGCTTTTTACATTTATGTTTCACCTAGTGTTGCAACCTGACTTGGTATCCCACACCACACCATACCTCTATCTTTCCTCAGTTTAAAAATCATAGGCATTCACAATTTGGCCTTCTCATCGAGTTGCAAGGGCTAACACCCCCTGCCCCAGAGAGATGAACGCCATCCTTGATACATATCTTGTTTGCTAAAAGCTTGTCAGTTGTCAATGGATTGGGATTGCAAGTTCCTAGCTGGTATCTGTGAGCCAGCAATTTACACCAATTGCCTAGACAACCATTCTTTTCCTACTCCCCCTTCTGGGCAAGATGCTACATATGATTGGGACCCTCCCTTGACTTAATGAAGTCTATAGCTGACCTGTATTATCTAGCAGCTCTTCTCTCCTACCCTTTCCCAATATCATTCACCAGCACTGGAGACAGATAATGGGCTTGTTCCCATTACCTGACATGATTTATCCAGTCTGTTGACAATGTCCCCAACACCAGTCAGGGAAGCACACTCTTTCTCTATTTCTTATTCTATTACAAAAGACGGTCAACATAATCTTCCCTGAGAGTCACCAACCACAAGGAATGCGTTCCTCATTAGCAGGGGATAGTACCCTTACCTTACTGGCACTGAAGTACATTCTCCTGGAGAAACAGAGAAGGATTTCCTACTTCAGATCTTCACTCTTAACTTTCCTTACTCTGTGCGCCTCCATTACTGTGAACACAACCTCGCCATTGTAGCAGGTGCTGTGGGGGGGACGACCGCCACAGCTGGTAGCCGTGCTACCTCCCACCTACAGACTCCTAACAGTGAGTGACAGACTGCCCTCACTGCTAGAAGCCTCATTCCCCACTTCCACCACCTCACACTTATCCCAGGCCATTGAGGTGGACCCTTCAGTCCTTATCTCCTCCTGGAGAAGCAAGACCTCCTCCTTCAACTCTCCACTCAGTTTTTAAACACTGCAGAAGCAAGCCATGCTTGGTAACCTGCCACGTAAATCCGCAAGCCGTCAGGGGCAGTGACCTCACGTGACGGACTGACCACTGAACATGACGATGACCACTGAAATAAACTCCCGTACCCAATGACCCAATAAACCCAGCCCCTCCCACTCATATATTTGTCCAGTCTCTTCTTACAGCTACACACGGTCCTAGCTCTATCACCCCCCTGGAAGACTGTTCCACGGCATCTACAACTCTGGATGATTGAGGACACTTATGCAGCATATGGGAATCTTTATTCAGGAAACGTTTCGCCAACAGGTGGCTTCATCAGTCCTATATGTAACGTAAAAGGACACAAGTGGCACCTAAGGGACATTTATTGTGCAAACGTTTGCTCTCCAGGGCTTTATCAAGCCATTACAAAAACAATACATGGGACAAAGAGGGTATATAAAGGCTCAGAGTGAGGTGGAATATAGTGAGGTACCATTTCGATGTTCGCACTAGTGGTAGTATTAGTTGTTAGTAGTGGTCGTGAAAAAGTTCAGGCACTATGGTAGAGCCTTAATTCGTACATGAGTTAAAGGATATATAAGCTATTATTGGGTAAATAAAAATAGGGTGGACAAATATATAACTGGAATGAGGCGGCTTGTTTCAGTGTTCTCTCTCTGTGGCTTTGTGTAGTTTAACAGGTGCGACTATGTGGTCGCAGGGTTTTACTGTTTTCAGGAGGATTTTGCTAAGACTTCGGAGATGGTGAAGCTGCCGTTGTTTTGTTTATTGTATTTGACAGCGATCAGTGGCTGATTCAAATCAATTAAACAAAACATGGCAGGCGTTCAAATCTCCGAAAGTCTTAGCAAGAATCCTCTGAAATCAGTTTAAATAAACCCTGCCATCACATAGTCTCTCCTGTTTCTACTACACAAAAGCAAGAAGAGTGGACACTGAACAAGCCCGCCTCATTCCAGTTGATATTTGTCCAAACTATTTTTATGTTACCCAAGTAGTAGCTTTTATCTCCTTTTACTCATTTACAAATTAATGCGTGTACCATATTGGCATTACTTTTGTCACTACCACTACTATACTACTATACCACTAGTGAACATCGAAATGCGTACCTCACTAGTATTCACCTCACTTGAGCCTTTATATACCTCTGTGTCCATGTATTGTTTGTAATGGTTTATAAGCTCCTGGAGAGCGAAACGTTGCACAATAAAATGTCACATTAGTTGCACTAGTGTCTTTTATTTACATATTGTCGGTCAATTCTACAACTTTATTACAATCAGTCCTAATACAAAGTGGAAGGGTAAGGAGAGGAGGAGATGAGGGTACCATCCCTAAACCTGGAGTCGATGTGTACAGTCCATCATCTGTAGAATGTACGCATAGGGCGTCGGAGTGGCTATATACTGTAGTGAGGTGACGTGAAGCAGATGGAGGCGGGGTCATAGTGTACTCACTAGTCGAACGTAGGTTCTTGTCCAAAGGTTGAACAAGTGTTGAAGAGTTCTTTGTAACAAGACCCAATGATGCTGGCCGTGTCTGACGTTGTGATGAATGGGTGTGGAAAAACCGACAAGTTGAAGATTGAGAGAAATATGCAGCATATGGGAATCTTTATTCAGGAAACCGTTTGCCACACAGTGGAATTCATCAGTCCATACAAAGCAGGAAGGCGTAATGGAGAGGAGGAGAATGAGGTAATCAGTCCTCACCCTGGGTCGAGTGTTAGTCATCAATCTCGTAGAATGTACAAGATAGGGGCCGTAGACGTGGCTTTATATACTGTGTGAGGTGAGTGAAGCTGATGGAGGCGGGGTTCATAGTTTATGAATAAAAGATTCCCATATGCTGCATTAGTGTTCTCAATCTTCAATTGTCGGTTTTTCAAACCATTCCTCCAATTTGTCAGACACGGCAGCATCATGGGGTTTGTTACAACGAATTCTTCAACACTACATGTTCAACCTTTGGCCGAAGACCTTCTTCGACAAGTGGATGGTACCACTATGACCCGCCTCCATTCTTCACGTCACCTTCATACTACAGTAATATAAGCCCACCGTCTACGGCCCTATGCTGTACATTCTACAAGATTGAGGAACGAACACATCACTTGGTTTGAGGGATGATTCTCCTTCTCTCCTCTCCTTACGCCTTCCTTTTGTATAAGAAATAAGAAGGTAGGCCACTGCAGAAGGCTTCTGCCATACGAGGCAGGTCATTATCAAAAGAACATTCACCTAAAGCTACTCAAGAAACAACTCGCACCCCCCAAACTCCAATCAAAACAGCCCCTCCCATCCATTATTTGTCATCTCTTCTTAAAGTAAAGGTCCTAGCCTCTATCACCCCACTGGGAGACTGTTCCACGCATCTACAACTCTGTTAGAAAACCTGTATTAACTGGTCTTCTAAATCTACTTAAGTTGCTGGTAAAGTTGCTCGATGGAGGGCATCTTGGTTCAGTCCACGGGAGCAAACAAGACACTTCTTCACAGAGTTAAGTATAGGTCAGCACTCAAAGTACAGGTCACCACTCAAGAGCACACAAACAGGTCTTCACAGAGCTAAGTACACGTCACCAACCTACGTCTCACCTCCTGGCACTATATAAAGGCCCCATTCTGTCACTTCAACTTCATATTGTTTCAGACAACGGAACAATGCTCTTCTCCAGACTGAGGGACTGACCACCTCAAAACTTTAAGGGTGATGGACTGATTACATCGTCTTCAAGTATCTTCTGCTTCTATCAACCTTTCTGTACTCGACTGAAGAAGCCTACTGTGTAGGCGAAACGTTTCGATATAAAGATACCTAACTGTTGCATATGTGTCTTACCTAACAATCTGTCGGTATTTCATACCATTTTAATGTTCATTCTGTCAGACACTGCAACACAAGGGTATCTTGGTACAGACCACTTCGACAACCTCTACTAGTGCGAACGGCTGGGTTTGAGAAGGACCTGCCCTCCCAAAGCAACCTACGTCTCACCTCCTGGCACTATATAAAGGCCCCATTCTGTCACTTCAACTTCATATTGTTTCAGACAACGGAACAATGCTCTTCTCCAGACTGAGGGACTGACCACCTCAAAACTTTAAGGGTGATGGACTGATTACATCGTCTTCAAGTATCTTCTGCTTCTATCAACCTTTCTGTACTCGACTGAAGAAGCCTACTGTGTAGGCGAAACGTTTCGATATAAAGATACCTAACTGTTGCATATGTGTCTTACCTAACAATCTGTCGGTATTTCATACCATTTTAATGTTCATTAAGTTCCTCTTTACATTCCTTTAACACCCTTACAAACAGTTCATCATGGCCTGGGGATTTGTTAGGTTTTAGTTTCTCTATTTGTCTGAGAACCATATCACTAGTTACCGCAATTGTACATTGTTTATTATCATCCTTTTCTACATAATCTATTATTTCAGAAATATCGCTAGTATTTTCTTGCGTGAAAACTGAGAGGAAGTAGGTATTGAGAATTTCACACATATCCTTATCACTGTCATATAAATGGCATATAAGTGACTTTAACCGAATACGGGAGGAAGTTTAGAATAAACAATCACGAAGATCACGACTCATCAACCTGAAGTTAAAAAGAAATATTTCTGGAGCAGAGATGCAAGTGCCCCACAAGAAACCGGATCAGTTCCTGGTAATTATACCAGATCAACCAGGCCGTTATAGCTACGTGGACCAGCGGGCCGCTGGCAACAATAGCCCGGATGACTAAGCAATCAACAGGAAAGGTAGACTGGACACGCCCCCTCCCTCTCTCTTCCCCCCCAACCAAAAAAAAAGGAAATCGATCATAGGTATGTCATCGTTGTATCTATCACCAATACTCACGAACATCCAGTGATTGGCTCTGGAAATCCCACATAGGTAAGCCATTGTTGTGTTTATTGTTAGACAGCATGGTAGAGTGCAGAGTCTTCACCACAGTTGTTCTCTCACACAATGCCAGTTAACGAACAAACTAAGAATATAAAACACACGTAGCAAAATGAGGCTTTATAATGGACGAGATTTCGCGCTAAATAGAGCTTCATCGTGTTTAAACTTGATAAAGTTCTATTTTGACTTGATATAACGCTGTTAAGGGTTTTATCCTCAGCTGCTAGGCCAGCCGAGTGCTGTTTAGGGAGCTTCCTGAGTAGTTGCAAAAGAGACGAATTGGTCACCACCGCCGCCGCCACCACCGCCACCACCGCCGCCACCGCCACCACCGCCACCGCCCACCACCACCGCCACCGCCACCACCACCGCCGCCGTCACCGCCGCCACCGCCGCCACCGCCGCCACCGTCGCCGCCACCGCCGCCACCGCCGCCACCGTCGCCACCGCCGCCACCGCCGCCACCGCCGCCACCGCCGCCACCGCCGCCACCGCCGCCACCGCCGCCACCGCCGCCACCGCCGCCACCGCCGCCACTTCCAACATCATCACAGTTATCACCATTTACTGTACATCTAACCACCTTCAGCTACCTGACGTTGTCAGTTCGTCAACCATGGTTGGAGTTGGTCAGTCTCTCAGTCTGACTTATACTCTGGTATGTAAGGTCTGGCTGGATGCCTATACTGAACGCTTGAGGGAGTGACCACCACCTACCATTGGTGACAGACTGGTACCATCACCATTTCCACCATCACTGGCACTTCCACCAACACCACTGCTACTACCACTGTTATGAACACTCCTACCACCACTGCTACCACCACTGCTACCACCACTCATACCACCACTGCTACCATCACTGCTACCACCACTGCTACTACCATTCCTATCACCATTCCTACCACCACTCCTACCACCACTCCTACCACCCCTCCTACACCACTCCTACCACCCCTCTACCACCACTCCTACCACCCTCCTACCACCACTCCTACCACCCCTCCTACCACCACTGTTACCACCACTCTACCACCCCTCCTACCACCGCTGCTACCACCACTCCTACCACCACTCCTACCACCACTCCTACCACCCCTCCTACCACCACTGTTACCACCACTCTACCACCACTCCTACCACCGCTGCTACCACCACTCCTACCACCACTCCTCCACCACCTCCTACACTCCACCACTCCTACTCACCACCTCCTACCACCGCTGCTACCACCACTCCTACCACCCCACACTCCTACCAACCACTCCTACCACCACTCCCTACCACCCTCCCCTACCACCACTGTACCCCACCACTCCTACCACCCCTCCTACCACCGCTGCTACCACCACTCCTACCACCACTCCTGCCACCACTCCTACCACCACTCCTACCACCCCTCCTACCACCACTCCTACCACCACTCCTACCACCACTGTTACCACCCCTCCTACCACCACTCCTACCACCACTGTTACCACCCCCTCCTACCACCACTCCTACCACCCCTCCTACCACCACTCCTACCACCACTCCTACCACCACTCCTACCACCCCTCCTACCACCACTGTTACCACCACTCCTACCACCCCTCCTACCAACACTGTTACCACCACTCCTACCACCACTGTTACCACCCCTCCTACCACCACTCCTACCACCACTCCTACCACCCCTCCTACCACCACTCCTACCACCACTGTTACCACCCCTCTACCACCACTCCTTCCACCACTCCTACCACCCCTCCTACCACCACTCCTACCACCACTGTTACCACCCCTCCTACCACCACTCCTACCACCACTCCTACCACCACTCCTACCACCACTCCTACCACCACTCCTGCCACCACTCCTACCACCCCTCCTACCACCACTGTTACCACCACTCCTACCAGCAACACTGTGCAAATAAATGGTTTACGAAACCGACAAGTTGATAAATGAAACACGTGCAACATTTCCATTTATTCTGGAAACGTTTCGCCACACAGTGGTTTCTTCAGTCCAGTGCATAAAAAACTGGAAGATGAGGAGGACTTTGAGGTAATCAGTCCCTTAGCCTGGAGTCGATATGTTCAGTCCACCAATCTTGACAAAAGTGCAACATGTTCTTGCAACACGTTGATAAATGAGACATGTGCAACATTTAGGTGTCTTTATTCTGGAAATGTATCGCCACACAGATCGACTCCTGGCTGAGGGACTGATTACCTCCAGCTCCTTCTCATCTTCCAGTTTTTCCTGTACTGGACTGAAGAAGTCACTGCGTGGAGATATGTTTCCAAAATATTGATACCCAAATGTTGCACAAGTGCCTCATTTAACAACATACACTGTGGGGAAGAAAAAGTTGTTCATTATGGATAAAGAATTTGTAGATTACATACGCAGTTTTAAGAGTAGGTATAATAGGATCTGGGGTGTAATCAAACCTATAATGATGGGGAGTAAAGCAGATATATAAATAAGAAGACCATGACGGAACAAGGTACCATAAAATAAGGTCATTTTTACTTCGCTTTTATACCTACTGTCTTTCTATTTGACTGAAGAAGTCTGTTGTGTAGGCGAAATGTTTCGACAATTAATATACTCAGCTGCTGCACATGTGTCTTACTCATCAACTTGTCTGTATTAAATTTATACCATTTTCACCATTAGGAATCAACTAAAGAGGTGGGGTCAGGAGCTGGTTTTCGACCCAGTGAGTGCACACACGAACCTTCCATCGTGTATAATTCAACATCTGCTCTAGTATATCATTTCCAGATTTAAACGAATGGGTAAATTTAAACTTTATTTTCAGTAAAAGACTTGCAAGGTCAACTCATAAGGTAATAAAAAATATTAAGTCTCGTATCTAAAGGTAAACAAACATAAAAGGCTCTGGCAGAGTTAGTGTTGTTTGTAAAAGGAATTTGTCCGTCGCAGCATTCAGTAAATTACCATTAAAAACACCACTGTAATTAATATTAAGCAGACATGCACTTTAACAACTGAAGGCCCACGTAAGGAATTTATACAGATAATGAGAGGCAGTTGTGGAGGAGAAAGAGAAATTGTTCTCTTTTTCACATTCTCTCAAAGACTCTTATTCTCACTCTAATTCTCTCTCTCGTAAGCTCTAGTTATAAGGAATGTTGTTAATAAATTGCATTTGAAGGCAGGTGTAAAGGACGAAAAATTACAAGTGAAGGAAGTCAATGTAGACTTCCTGCAGTGACGTACTTTTTAAACTCGCAGTTCTTCGACTCGTCAGATCGTTAGATCAGTTTCATTCATAAGTTAAGTTTTTGTACGATGATCATTTAAATAGCTAAAGAATAACTGGACATGTTCGCCAGAGATTAAATGTACACAACGGATATTAAGCCATTTTTTTTCCTCATGAACTCAAAAAATTCTGGAAGACTTTAAAAAAAGAGAAAAACTTTTAATTTACAATGTTTCATTCTCACTGGGGCTTCAACACTCACATTGAGGCTTCAACACTCACATTGAGGCTTCAACACCCACATTGAGGCTTCAACACTCACATTGAGGCTTCAACACTCACATTGAGGCTTCAACACTCACATTGAGGCTTCAACACTCACATTGAGGCTTCAACACTCACATTGAGGCTTCAACACTCACAGTGAGGCTTAAACACTCACAGTGAGGCTTCAACACTCACAGTGAGGCTTCAACACTCACATTGAGGCTTCAACACTCACAGTGAGGCTTCAACACTCACAGTGAAGCTTCAACACTCACAGTGAGGCTTCAACACTCACAGTGAGGCTTCAACACTCACAGTGAGGCTTCAACACTCACAGTGAGGCTTCAACACTCACAGTGAGGCTTCAACACTCACAGTGAGGCTTCAACACTCCAGTGAGGCTTCAACACTCACAGTGAGACTTCAACACTCACAGTGAGGCTTCAACACTCACAGTGAGGCTTCAACACTCCCAGTGAGGCTTCAACACTCACAGTGAGGCTTCAACACTCACAGTGAGGCTTCAACACTCACAGTGAGGCTTCAACACTCACAGTGAGGCTTCAATACTCACAGTGAGGCTTCAACACTCACAGTGAGGCTTCAACACTCACAGTGAGGCTTCAGCACTCACAGTGAAGCTTCAACACTCACAGTGAGGCTTCAACACTCACAGTGAGGCTTCAGCACTCACAGTAAGGCTTCAATACTCACAGTGAGGCTTCAACACTCACAGTGAGGCTTCAACACTCAGAGTGAGGCTTCAACACTCACAGTGAGGCTTCAACACTCACAGTGAGGCTTCAACACTCACATTGAGGCTTCAACACTCACAATGAGGCTTCAACGCTCACAGTGAGGCTCCAACACTCACAGTGAGGCTTCAACACTCACAGTGAGGCTTCAACACTCACAGTGAGGCTTCAACACTCACAGTGAGGCTTCAATACTCACAGTGAAGCTTCAACACTCACAGTGAGGCTTCAACACTCACAGTGAGGCTTCAACACTCACAGTGAGGCTTCGACACTCACAGTGAGGTTTCAACACTCATATTGAGGCTTCAACATTCGCAGTGAGGCTTCAACACTCACAGTAAGGTTTCAACACTCACAGTGAGGCTTCAACACTCACAGTGTGGCTTTAACACTCACAGTGAGGCTTCAACACTCACAGTAAGGCTTCAACACTCACAGTGAGGCTTCAACACTCACAGTGAGACTTTAACACTCACAGTGTGGCTTCAACACTCACAGTGAGGCTTCATCACCCACAGTGAGGCTTCAACACTCACAGTGAGGCTTCATCACTCAGTGAGGTTTCAACACTCACAGTGAGGCTTCATCATCCACAGTGACGCTTCATCATCCATAATGAGGCTTCATCACCCACAATGAGGCTTCATCATCCACAATGAGGCTTCATCACCCACAATGAGGCTTCATCATCCACAATGAGGCTTCATCACCCACAATGAGGCTTCATCACCCACAATGAGGCTTCATCACCCACAATGAGGCTTCATTATCCACAATGAGGCTTCATCATCCACAATGAGGCTTCATCATCCACAATGAGGCTTCATCATCCACAATGAGGCTTCATCACCCACAATGAGGCTTCATCATCCACAATGAGACTTCATCCACAATGAGGCTTCATCACCCACAATGAGGCTTCATCACTCACAATGAGGCTTCATCATCGACAATGAGGCTTCATCACCCACAATGAGACTTCATCATCCACAATGAGGCCTCATCACCCACAATGAGGCTTCATTCACAATGAGGCTTCATCACCCACAATGAGGCTTCATCACCCACAATGAGGCTTCATCATCCACAATGAGACTTCATCATCCACAATGAGGCTTCATCATCCACAATGAGGCTTCATCCACAATGAGGCTTCATCCACAATGAGGCTTCATCCACAATGAGGCTTCATCACCCACAATGAGACTTCATCATCCACAATGAGGCTTCATCATCCACAATGAGGCTTCATCACCCACAATGAGGCTTCATCACCCACAATGAGGCTTCATCACCCACAATGAGGCTTCATCACCCACAATGAGGCTTCATCACCCACAATGAGACTTCATCATCCACAATGAGGCTTCATCACCCACAATGAGGCTTCATCACCCACAATGAGGCTTCATCATCCACAATGAGGCTTCATCACCCACAATGAGGCTTCATCACCCACAATGAGGCTTCATCATCCACAATGATACTTCATCCACAATGAGGCTTCATCACCACAATGGGCTTCTCACCACAATGAGGCTTCATCATCCACAATGAGGCTTCATCACCCACAATGAGGCTTCATCACCCACAATGAGGCTTCAATCATCCACAATGAGGCTTCATCACCCACAATGAGGCTTCATCACCACAATGAGGCTTCATCACCCACAATGAGGCTTCATCACCACAATGAGGCTTCTCTACCCACAATGAGGCTTCATACCACAATGAGGCTTCATCATCCACAATGAGGCTTCATCATCCACAATGAGGCTTCATCATCCACAATGAGGCTTCATCACCCACAATGAGGCTTCATCACCTCACAATGAGGCTTCATCACACCCCACAATGAGACTTCATCATCCACAATGAGGCTTCATCACCCACAATGAGGCTTCATCACCCACAATGAGGCTTCATCATCCACAATGAGGCTTCATCACCCACAATGAGGCTTCATCATCCACAATGAGGCTTCATCACCCACAATGAGGCTTCATCACCCACAATGAGGCTTCATCACCCACAATGAGGCTTCATTATCCACAATGAGGCTTCATCATCCACAATGAGGCTTCATCATCCACAATGAGGCTTCATCATCCACAATGAGGCTTCATCACCCACAATGAGGCTTCATCACCCACAATGAGGCTTCATCATCCACAATGAGGCTTCATCATCCACAATGAGGCTTCATCACCCACAATGAGGCTTCATCACCCACAATGAGGCTTCATCACCCACAATGAGGCTTCATTATCCACAATGAGGCTTCATCATCCACAATGAGGCTTCATCATCCACAATGAGGCCTCATCACCCACAATGAGGCTTCATCACCCACAATGAGGCTTCATCCACAATGAGGCTTCATCATCCTCAATGAGACTTCATCATCCACAATGAGGCTTCATCACCCACAATGAGGCTTCATCACCCACAATGAGGCTTCATCACCCACAATGAGGCTTCATTATCCACAATGAGGGTTCATCATCCACAATGAGGCTTCATCATCCACAATGAGGCTTCATCACCCACAATGAGGCTTCATCATCCACAATGAGACTTCATCCACAATGAGGCTTCATCACTCACAATGAGGCTTCATCATCGACAATGAGGCTTCATCACCCACAATGAGACTTCATCATCCACAATGAGGCCTCATCACCCACAATGAGGCTTCATTCACAATGAGGCTTCATCACCCACAATGAGGCTTCATCACCCACAATGAGGCTTCATCCACAATGAGGCTTCATCATCCACAATGAGACTTCATCATCCACAATGAGGCTTCATCACCCACAATGAGACTTCATCATCCACAATGAGGCTTCATCACCCACAATGAGGCTTCATCACCCACAATGAGGCTTCATCACCCACAATGAGGCTTCATCACCCACAATGAGACTTCATCATCCACAATGAGGCTTCATCTCACCACCACAATGAGGCTTCATCACCCACAATGAGGCTTCATCATCCACAATGAGGCTTCATCACCCACAATGAGGCTTCATCACCCACAATGAGGCTTCATCATCCACAATGAGGCTTCATCACCCACAATGAGGCTTCATGCATTCCACAATGAGACTTCATCCACAATGAGGCTTCATCACCCACAATGAGGCTTCATCACTCACAATGAGGCTTCATCATCGACAATGAGGCTTCATCACCCACAATGAAACTTCATCATCCACAATGAGGCTTCATCACCCACAATGAGGCTTCATTCACAATGAGGCTTCATCACCCACAATGAGGCTTCATCACCCACAATGAGGCTTCATCCACAATGAGGCTTCATCATCCACAATGAGGCTTCATCACCCACAATGAGGCTTCATCACCCACAATGAGGCTTCATCATCCACAATGAGGCTTCATCACCCACAATGAGGCTTCATCACCCACAATGAGGCTTCATCATCCACAATGAGGCTTCATCACCACAATGAGGCTTCATCACACAATGAGGCTTCATCATCCACAATGAGGCTTCATCACCCACAATGAGGCTTCATCACCCACAATGAGGCTTCATCACCCACAATGAGGCTTCATCATCCACAATGAGACTTCATCATCCACAATGAGGCTTCATCACCCACAATGAGGCTTCATTCATCACAATGAGGGCTTCATCACACAATGAGGCTTCATCACCCACAATGAGAGCTTCTTCACCCACAATGAGCTTGCAACACTACATAATGATTTCCTACCATATGAGGCTTCATCATCCACAATGAGCTTATTTCACAATGCCATCCACACTATAATATATATTTTTCGTGCGTAAATTGCTTCTGAATCACCTGTTGTCGGTATTTCCCATTCTTTACTAAAAAAAAGACATTTGCCGTGGTTGTATTCAGAGTGGCTCGTGGCAACACCAACTTGTGGATAGGCAACTTTGTCAGACACAAAGAAGTAATCGTTTGTACCCAACACTAACAGTTAAATTGAATTTCGCTTGACAGTTAGTTCTGGTACAATTCTTCAGTACATGTGTTTATTGTCACAGCCGAAGTAGTAAATATATGTAACAGCAGCAGTACTAGTACTGGTAGTAGCAACTGCAGCAACAGCAATAGTAGTAATAGTAGTAGTAGTAGTAGTAGCGGTAGCAGTATCAGCAGCAGTACCAACAGTAGTAACAGTAGTGGTAGTAGTAGTAGTAGTAGTAGTAGTAGTAGTAGTAGTAGTAGTAGTAGTAGCAGTAGTAGTAGTAGTAGTAGTAGTAGTAGTATCAACAGAAGCAGCAGTAGCAGTGATAATGGTGGTGGTAGTACATAACAGTAGCACTGATAGTAACATTAGCAGTAGTAGTAGTAATAATAATAGCAGAAGCAGCTGCAGCTACTATTACTACTGCTACTAGTAGAGTAATAGTAGTAGTAGTAGGAGACGAAATAGTAATAGTACTAATAGCAGCAGAAGAAGCAGTAGCAGTAGTAGTGATGGCAGTATTATCAGCAGTAGAAATAGTTACATGCCTTTGTTTTTAGAGTTCCCTTAAAATCTGCTGAATTAAAAATCTTTTACTTCACAAATTCCTCACATGGAAAGTTTAATATCATAATGGTATACAATACCTACAGGTTGGTAAGACACATAGGCAACAGTTAGGCAACGCTATTCCGAAACGTTTCGCCTACAAAATAGGCTTCTTCAGTCGAGTACAGAAAGTAGTCAGGAACAGTAGAGATGTGAGGATGTAATCAGTCCATCACCCCTGAAGACGTAGATTTGATGTAGTCAGTCCCTCAGCCTGGAGAAGACTTCTGTTCCATAGTCTGCAACAATGTGAAGATCACATCTCAACTGTTCCTGGCTACTTTCTGTACTCGAGTGGATAAGCCTACTGTGTAGGCGATACAATTCGGAATAAAGATGCGTAACTGTTGCTTGTGTGTCTTACTTACCAACATGGAAAGTTCTTCAAGCCTCTCCCTTTTTTTCTCTCCAGAAATCCCACTCAAGCTCCCCCCACCAAAAAAAAAAAATTAGTGCACATTTTTTTTTCACCAAAATCGACATAAAGGCAGAAAATCAAAACACACCCTTCACTCTCTTCCTTACAGGTCGACCCCGGCCCATGGTATCCTGGTTCCATGAGGAGAAGTTACTTGACGACGTGAGTGAAGTGCGGCGGGGTGAAGTAACCAGCAACACACTGCACCTGCCCTCCCTCACCAGGGACTACCTCTACCGTGTCCTCACCTGCCAGGCCTCCAACTCCAACCTCTCCGTCCCCGTCGCCGCCACCGTCACCCTCGACATGAGCTGTGAGTCTCGCTGGGAGAGAGAAGGGGGGGGGGAGGGTAGGCTACTCAGGGAATATTTAACGATAGAGAGAAATGGTAGTGAATACCGACATGCTTGTAAAAGAAATACATATACTGTACAATGGGATCCTTTATCAAAGACGTTTCGCCCACACTGTAGGTTTTATCGAGTCTCTCAAATACTTTGTAACTTGATATAGAACATTGAGCGGGCGAGAAACCTTCAGTAAAGAATTACATTTTACTGCATTTGTGTTGAGATATCTAGCAGGGAAACAAAGGGTAGCGTCTGTGTTGCTCTTTCAAACCTTCACAATAATAGCCCACACGGGTACAGCGACCAGTAAATAGGGTAATCAGCTCAAAGGGCAGCCCCTGTTATTGGAACTTTTTTTTTTTTGTCAAATCATTTGAAGAAATCTGCTGTAAGTGTGAAAGACTTGAAACAGATTTTCAATTTCTCTGTACGTGGATATTTTCAGGTATATTTTATGAATTCTTAAGCAGTGTATAAAAAAAATATTGTGTTTATGCGACTGTATTGTTTTATAACCTTCCGAAGTTCTTTATTATTATATTTATATTACTATATTCGTGGGGAAGCATTAAACCCGTGAGGCTTATGCAAAGCCTAGGGAATTCCATTTGGGTAGTACACAGAGGTTACAGTTTCAGTAGTTCATGATTTACCTGTATGAACTTCGTTGTAGTATTTTACCAAAAAATAATGTGTATGTTGGTGAGTACTGTGTTGAGAACTCAGAAAGTTGAGGATCAACTTGGATCATTCTCATAGTGAAGACTGTGGATGTTTTAGAGTATCGTAGTAAATACTCAGAAACTTGGATCCTGGATCACCTGGATGGTGGATCACTTGGGTCCTGGATAACTTGGATCCTGGATAACTTGGATTCTGGATCAGTTATAGTATGGATCACTCTCTCGAAAGGCGTAGAATTAGGGGGGGGGGTATGATCGAGGTGAATAAATGAAAAACAGGAATAAATATTATTATTATTATTATTATTATTATTATTATTATTATTAACACACTGGCCGATTCCCACCAAGGCAGGGTGGCCCGAAAAAGAAAAACTTTCACCATCATTCACTCCATCACTGTCTTGCCAGAAGGGTGCTTTACACTACAGTTTTTAAACTGCAACATTAACACCCCTCCTTCAGAGTGCAGGCACTGTACTTCCCATCTCCAGGACTCAAGTCCGGCCTGCCGGTTTCCCTGAATCCCTTCATAAATGTTACTTTGCTCACACTCCAACAGCACGTCAAGTATTAAAAACCATTTGTCTCCATTCACTCCTATCAAACAGGCTCACGCATGCCTGCTGGAAGTCCAAGACCCTCCTTTACCCCCTCCCTCCAACCTTTCCTAGGCCGACCCCTACCCCGCCTTCCTTCCACTACAGACTGATACACTCTTGAAGTCATTCTGTTTCGCTCCATTCTCTCTACATGTCCGAACCACCTCAACAACCCTTCCTCAGCCCTCTGGACAACAGTTTTGGCAATCCCGCACCTCCTTCTAACTTCCAAACTACGAATTCTCTGCATTATATTCGCACCACACATTGCCCTCAGATATGACATCTTCACTGCCTCCAGCCTTCTCCTCGCTGCAACATTCATCACCCATGCTTCACACCCATACAGGAGCGTTGGCAAAACTATACTCTCATACATTCCCCTCTTTGCTTCCAAGGACAAAGTTCTTTGTCTCCACAGACTCCTAAGGGCACCGCTCACCCTTTTCCCCTCATCAATTCTATGATTCACCTCATCTTTCATAGACCCATCCGCCGACACGTCCACTCCCAAATATCTGAATACATTCACCTCCTCCATACTCTCTCCCTCCAATCTGATATCCAATCTTTCATCACCTAATCTTTTTGTTATCCTCATAACCTTACTCTTTCCTGTATTCACTTTCAATTTTCTTCTTTTACATACCATCAATCTTGATGGACTGACCACATCGACTCAAGGCTGAGGGACTGATTACCTCATTCTCCTCCTGTTCTTCAAGTTTCTCCTTTGTATGGACTGATGAAGCCACTGTGTGACGAAACGTTTCCTCAATAAAGATACCCAAGAGTTGCACATGTGTCTAATTCAACCCACACTCACAACTGGTTCTTCCTCACTCCTTGCCCTATACACGAAATCACAGCTTCCCTATCTTCATCAACATTCAACAATTCCTCAAAATATTCCCTCCATCTTCCCAATACCTCTAACTCTCCATTTAATAACTCTCCTCTCCTATTTTTAACTGACACATCCATTTGTTCTCTAGGCTTCCTTAACTTGTTAATCTCACTCCAAAACTTTTTCTTATTTTCAACAAAATTTGTTGATAACATCTCACCCACTCTCTCATTTGCTCTCTTTTTACATTGCTTCACCACTCTCTTAACCTTTCTCTTTTTCTCGATATACTCTTCCCTCCTTGCATCACTTCTACTTTGTAAAAACTTCTCATATGCTAACTTTTTCTCACTTACTACTCTCTTTACATCATCATTCCACCAATCGCCCCTCTTCCCTCCCATACCCAGTTTCCTGTAACCACAAACTTCTGCTGAACACTTTAACACTACATTTTTAAACCTACCCCATACCTCTTCGACCCCATTGCCTATGCTCTCATTAGCCCATCTATCCTCCAATAAATTAGACACATGTGCAACTCTTGGGTATCTTTATTGAGGAAACGTTTCGCCACACAGTGGCTGCATCAGTCCATACAAAGGAGAAACTTGAAGAACAGGAGGAGAATGAGGTAATCAGTCCCTCAACCTTGACTCGATGTGGTCAGTCCATCAATCTTGAATATAATGACCACATCGACTCAAGGTTGAGGGACTGATTGCCTCATTCTCCTCCTGTTCTTCAAGATTTTCCTTTGTATGGACTGATGAAGCCACTGTGTGGCGAAACGTTTCCTCAGTAAGGTACCCAAGAGTTGCACATGTGTCTAATTTAACAACATGTCGGTTCTCTGAACCATTCATCTACTATCCTCCAATAGTTGTTTATATCTTACCCTAACTGCCTCCTCTTTTAGTTTATAAACCTTCACCTTTCTCTTCCCTGATGCTTCTATTCTCCTTGTATCCCATCTACTTTTTACTCTCAGTGTAGCTACAACTAAAAAGTGATCTGACATATCTGTGGCCCCTCTATAAACATGTACATCCTGAAGTCTACTCAACAGTCTTTTATCTACCAATACATAATCCAACAAACTACTGTCATTTCGCCCTACATCATATCTTGATGTAAATAGCGTGCTGAAAATTTCCAGCCAAGACAGGACTCGCAGCAATGGTTTCAAGTTGGAAAAATTCAGACTCAGGAAGGATATAGGGAAGCACTGATTTGGTAATAGAGTTGTGGATGAGCGGAACAAACTCCCGAGTACAGTTATTCAGGCTAAAACGTTGTGTAGTTTTAAAAATAGGTGGCACTAATTGACAAGGACAGTAATAGGTTTAGCTGAATAACAGAAAGGAGCAGGAAGGGTAAAGAGAGGAGGGTCTTTAAGTATTTATTACACAAATAGTCGCAGTGCTCGGAATATGATGGACGAGTTGAGACTAGTTGCTAGTGCAGGTAACATAGATGTATTTGCCATTACTGAGACGTGGTTTAATTCAAAAAGTCGGGACATGCCTGCAGAATGTCACATTCAGGGTTTTAAATTGTTCCAAGTAGATAGAAGTATCAGGAAGGGGGGTGGGGTGGCATTGTATGTCCGAGATCGCTTGAACTGTTGCATAAAAACGGGTATTAAGTCTGAAGTAACACATACAGAGTCTGTTTGGATAGAATTTTCAGAGGGGCATGAAAAATTAATTTTAGGTGTGATATACCGTCCCCCAAATTTAGATAGGGACCAGGGGAGACTACTATGGGAGGAAATTGTTAGGGCCACAAGGCACGATAATGTAGTAATTCTAGGAGACTTTAACTTTAGTCATATTGATTGGAATTTCTTGACTGGGAATTTAGAATCATACGACTTCTTAGAAGTAGTTCAGGATTGTTTTCTGAAGCAGTTTGTGACAGAACCTACAAGGGGTAATAACCTGCTTGACTTAGTTCTGGCAAACAATGAATCCCTTGTTAATAATTTAGAAGTTTCAGAGAACCTGGGTGCTAGCGACCACAAATCAATTACATTTAGAATTGAATGGAAGTATGATAGTAGGGATAACTCAGTAACAGTCCCAGATTTTCGCTTAGCAGATTACGATGGGCTTAGAGAACACTTATCATCTGTTGACTGGGGTAACGAAGAGAGCTATCAATATGACAGTTTTCTGAACACAATACATACTGCTCAAAGAACGTTTATCCCTTATAAAGAAATTAGATCAAATAGAAATGACCCAAAATGGATGAATAATAGGCTGAAATATCTACTAGGGCATAAGAAAGGAATTTATAGGCGTATCAAAAGAGGCGAGGGTCATCTTATGAATCAGTATATTGACATTAAGAGGGACATTAAAAAGGGGATAAGAAAGCTAAAAGGGACTATGAAATTAAAGTTGCTAGGGATTCTAAAACTGACCCAAAAAGTTTTTTCCAGGTATATAGAACAAAAGTCAGAGATAAGATAGGTCCCCTTAAAAATAACTATGGGCATCTTACTGATAAAGAGAATGAAATGTGCTCGATTTTAAATAATTATTTTCTCTCGGTTTTTACGCAGGAAGACACTAATAATATTCCGGTAATTAATTTTTATAGTGGGCCAGAAGAAGATAAATTATGTAACATCACAGTCACTAGTGAAATGGTTGTGAAGCAGATAGACCGACTGAAGCAAAATAAGTCACCGGGTCCTGATGAGGTTTTTTCAAGGGTTCTAAAGGAATGCAAAATGGAAGTCTGTGAACCATTAACTAATATTTTTAATTTATCTCTTCAAAAAGGTGTAGTGTCTGATATGTGGAAGATGACTAATGTAATTCCTATTTTTAAAACAGGGGACAAGTCGTTACCATCAAATTACCGCCCAATAAGCCTGACCTCAATTGTAGGCAAATTACTAGAGTCAATTATAGCTCAAATTATAAGAAGCCATCTCGATAAGCATAGCTTGATTAATAATACTCAGCATGGATTCACAAGAGGCCGGTCTTGTCTAACTAATTTATTAACTTTCTTCAGTAAAGCTTTTGAGGCTGTTGACCACGATAAAGAATTTGATATTGTTTACTTAGATTTTAGTAAGGCATTTGATAGAGTTCCGCACCAAAGACTGTTGAAGAAAGTAGCAGCTCATGGCATTGGGGGAAGGGTGCTCTCGTGGATCGAATCATGGCTCACAGACAGGAAGCAGAGAGTGTCCATAAATGGGGTTAAATCCGAGTGGGGATCAGTAACAAGTGGCGTTCCACAGGGATCAGTCTTGGGCCCGTTGTTGTTTATAATATATATCAATGATCTTAATGAAGGAATTACTAGTTATATGAGCAAATTCGCCGATGACACGAGGATAGGTAGGATAATTGATTCAAACGTAGATGTTAGGGAACTTCAGGAGGATTTAGACAAACTCTACTCTTGGTCAGAAAAGTGGCAGATGCAGTTCAATGTAGATAAATGCAAGGTTCTGAAGCTCGGGAGTGTCCATAACCCTAGCACTTATAAGTTAAATAATGTAGAACTTAGCCATACAGATTGCGAAAAGGACTTGGGGGTTTTGGTAAGCAGCAACCTTAAACCAAGACAGCAATGCCTAAGCGTACGTAATAAGGCAAATAGATTACTGGGATTTATATCAAGAAGTGTAAGCAACAGAAGTCCAGAGTTCATACTGCAGCTTTATACATCATTAGTAAGGCCTCAGCTAGATTATGCAGCTCAATTCTGGTCTCCATATTACAGAATGGACATAAATTCGTTAGAAAACATTCAGCGTAGGATGACTAAATTAATACATAGCATTAGAAATCTTCCTTATGAAGAAAGATTGAAGACTCTTAAGTTACATTCACTTGTTAGACGAAGAATGAGGGGAGACCTGATCGAAGTGTATAAGTGGAAGATAGGTATTAATAAAGGGGATATTAACAAGGTCTTGAGGATATTTCTTCAAGAGAGAACCCGCAGTAATGGATTTAAATTGGATAAGTTTAGATTTAGAAAGGACATAGGAAAGTATTGGTTTGGAAATAGGGTAGTTGATGAGTGGAACAGTCTGCCTAGTTGGGTTATTGAGGCTAGGACTTTAGGTAGTTTCAAATTTAGGTTGGATAAGTTGAAGATTGAGACACTTATGCAGCATATGGGAATCTTTATTCAGGAAACGTTTCGCCACACAGTGGCTTCATCAGTCCAATACAAAGAGGAAGGCGTAAGGAGAGGAGGAGAATGAGGTAATCAGTCCCTCAACCTGGAGTCGATGTGTTCAGTCCATCAGTCTTGTAGCATGTACAGCATAGGGCCGTAGACGTGGCTTATATACTGTAGTGAGGTGACGTGAAGCAGATGGAGGCGGGGTCATAGTGGTACCATCCACTAGTCGAAGTAGGTCTTCGTCCAAAGGTTGAACAAGTGTTGAAGAATTCTTTGTAACAAGACCCCATGATGCTGCCGTGTCTGACAGTTGTGATGATTGGTTTGAAAAACCGACAAGTTGAAGATTGAGACACTTATGCAGCATATGGGAATCTTTATTCAGGAAACGTTTCGCCACACAGTGGCTTCATCAGTCCAATACAAAGAGGAAGGCGTAAGGAGAGGAGGAGAATAAGGTAATCAGTCCCTCAACCTGGAGTCGACTCCAGGTTGAGGGACTGATTACCTCATTCTCCTCCTCTCCTTACGCCTTCCTCTTTGTATTGGACTGATGAAGCCACTGTGTGGCGAAACGTTTCCTGAATAAAGATTCCCATATGCTGCATAAGTGTCTCAATCTTCAACTTGTCGGTTTTTCAAACCAATCATCACAGGTTGGATAAGTACATGAGTGGGAGGGGTTGGATTTGAGTGGGACTTGCACATCGGAGCTTGTTTCTAGGGTGGCATTGAAAATTGGGTTGGTCAAATGTTTGTTAGTGGGATGAATTGTAAAGGACCTGCCTAGTATGGGCCAACAGGCCTGCTGCAGTGTTCCTCCTTTCTTATGTTCTTCTTATGGGTTATTGAGGCTAGGACTTTGGGTAGTTTCAAATTTAGGTTGGATGAATACATGAGTGGGGTTGGATTTGAGTGGGACTTGCATATCAGAGCTTATTTCTTGGGTAGCATTGAAAATTTTGGGTTGGGCAAATGTTTTGTTAGTGGGATGAATTGTAAAGGACCTGTCTAGTATGGGCCAACAGGCCTGCTGCAGTGTTCCTCTTTTCTTATGTTCTTATGCTCTTGTTAGGTAAGACACATATGCAACAGTTAGGTATCTTTATTTCGAAACGTTTCGTCTACCTAACAACCTGTCGGTATTTTATACCATCTTATGCTCTTGTTTATTTGGGTCCTGAAGTTATCACCTCTACGAAACTCTTTAAGAAATTCGGTTTGTTTTGGAAGGGATAAAAATCACGTCCCTTCGAGGGAGGTTCCTCGAGGCTGGTGAACAGATCTTGTTTTTAGGAATATGAATCACTCTCATTTTTCCTCGGATCATACCTGATCACCTCCCATTCTTGGGGCACTGAATGATCCCTATAAGTTTTCCACTCCTCCATGGAGGATGATAATCATGCCTGTTATGTCCGATTTGAGAAAATGTGATTTTGAGTAATATGGAAATTTATTTTTTAATTGTGATGTAGATTTGGAGATTTTGTTGTCATAAGTATTTCATGTGTACTGATATGATGTTTATATGATAATTTGGGTTTTAAATTGCTTTTCATGGGCATGTGTGGGTTTGAAGTGCATTTTATGGTCTTACATGGGCTTTTAAGAGCCTTTTCCATAAGCTTCAAATACCTTTTCTCAAGCTAATGTGGGTTGAATTGTGCAACATTTGCAAGGTTCCCAGGAGCGTCCGTAACACTTGCACTGACAAGTGTGTTTCCAGGGATATGCGAAGTTAAGTTATACGTTCATTACGAAACACTAATCTCACAGTGGCTTTACAACACCTCGGTTTGATCTAAGGAAGGGGGGTGGCTAAAGCATTCTTGGATCTTGAGCACTTTACGTTAGGGTATCCCCTTGAAGATTAGGAAGCAGATAGTCCGTAGGTCTAACTACAATTAATGTAGAGTAACTAGGTACTCTGTGGGACGTTCATACATATTAAGTGATGAAACTGGGTAATTTACTGGCACTCGATAGGCTCTCTCTCTCTTTCTCTCTCTGGCACCTCTGGCACTACTGTTACATCCGGCACCCCTGCCACCTCTCCCACCCCTGGCTCCTCTGGCACCTCTGCCACTCCCGCCATCCCTAGCATCTCTGACACCTCTGCGACTCCCGCCATCCCTGGCACCTCTGGCAATAACAACAAAAAAAAAGGCACAATACCGTGACTGGAACGAAGCACAAATAACCCGCACATAGAAGAGAGGAGCTTACGACGACGTTTCGGTCCGACTTCGACCATTTACAAAGTCACACTAACGAAATGAAGAGAAGGAGGGATATATATTGGCAGAAGGTGGTAGTGGTAGTGGTAGTAGTAGTAGAAGTGGAGGTAGAAGCTAGTAGTAGTGGGGAAGGTAGTAAGGAGGAGGAGCCAGTCAAATACTAAGAAAGAGGAGCACTGCAAGGGAGCTAGGTGCCCACGGAAGGTAAGAGCAAGAACATAGAGGGGGGGGGAATAAATAAATAAATAAAGGAGGAACAAATACACAAGGCATAAGAAAGACAACCCAAAGGAGAAAAAGGGAAAGAAGAAAGGGGAAGAGGGAGAAGAAGAAAAAGGAGGAATCAGGTTAAGTCACGGGTGTTCTGATGTTTGGAGCATTTTACAATATAGTAGGAAAGGAAGGCATCTACAGAGACGAAGCCAGGACTAAGATTCATACAAGGAAAGTTGTGTATTAGGGAGGATTCAACCAAATGGCGACAGTTAAAGTTGGAAGTAGGGAAGACAGTTTTAGCAGAAGACCAGTCAATAGGATGGCTGTGATCTCTGACGTGACAGAAAAGAGCATTATTAGTGTCGGCAAGCCTAACACTATTTTTGTGCTCCCTAAGTCTGTCTGAAAGAGATCGGCCAGTTTCTCCAAAGTATTGAAGAGGACAGGAGGAACAAGAAATAGAGTAGACACCAGGAGCTTCTGTAGAGGGAGGAGAGGTATGAACGAGATTAGTGCGAAGAGTGTTAGTCTGGCGGAAATTAAGTTTGATGTCTAAGGAACGGAGAGAATTGTTGAGATTAGAAAGACCGGAAATGTAAGGAAGGCAGAGGACAGAAGAGTTCCCAGGAGTAGAGAGTTTGGGAGAGAAGAAATTACGTTCAGCACGTGAGAAGGTAGAGTCTATGAAATAGGAAGGGTAGCCAAGACGAGAAAACGAATTATGAAGACTGGAAATTTCTGACTGAAGGAACTGAAGATCACAAATGCGGAGAGCAAAGGGAAAGAGGGAGATAAGAACACTTCTCTTGACAAGGGAAGCATGATAGGAAAGGTAGCGAATATACATGCCACTGCATAGGTTTGCGGCAAACGGAAAAGAAAAAACCTGTATCTGAGCGGTGGACATAAACTTCAAGGAAAGGAAGCGAGGAATTAGATTCCCATTCAGCTTTAAACTTAATGGAAGGGGCAAAATTATTAAGAGCATCAAGAAATGGTTGGAAGAGACTGGAGTCAAGAGGCCACAGAGCAAAGATGTCATCAACATAGCGGAGCCAGAGTGAAGGGCGAACATCGATAGTAGGAAGAACAGTCTCGAAGTATTCCATGTAAAGATTAGCAAGAACAGGAGAGAGAGGAGAGCCCACAGCGACACCGAAGGTTTGAGAATAATATTTACCTTGGAAGGAAAAGAAATTAGAGCCCACACAGGGCCTTCTCTCTAAGAAAATCAAGGACATCATCAAGAGGGACATTGGTGAAGAGGGACTCAACGTCAAGAAGCATCTTACAGGTCGGGAGAGAGCGAGCCCGTTCAATGAAGTCTTGAGAGTGACGGAGGTGGACAGGAGAAAAAGTACCAAGAAAGGGAGTGAGGGTTTTGGCCAGCCAAGAAGCAAGAGAATAAGAGACAGAACCTCTAGAGGATATGGTAGGACGCAGAGGAATATCAGGTTTATGAGTTTTGGGAAGGCCATAGAAACAGGGAAGAGAGGGACAGATGACACGAAACCGTTGAACAAGGTCAAAGTCAGGAGGACAGAGGTCGGAGAGAGTCCTTAGTTTCTTATTGAAAGTTCTCTTGATGCGATCAAGAGGGTTGGAAACGAGAGGAGTGTAGGTACGTGAGTCAGAGAGCAAGACATCAGCTTCACGGAGGTAATCCTCGCGATCAAGGATAACTACCGAATTACCTTTGTCAGAAGATAGTATGGCAATGTTAGTGTTAGATTTAAGAGAAGATAGTGGTTCTGCCACCCCTGACACCTCTGTCACCCCTGGCACCCATGGCACCTCTGCCACCCATGGCACCCCCGCTACCCCTAGCACGTCTGGCACCACTGCCACCACTGGCATCTTTTGCAACTCTTCCATCCATTGCACTTCTGGCAACTCTGGTATCCCTGGAACCTCTGCCACCCCTGGCACCCCCTGACACCTCTGCCGCATCTGGCACCTCTACTACCCCTGGCACCTCTGAAACCCCTGCCACCCCTGGTACCTCTACCACCCCTGGCATCTCTGGTACCTTCGCAACCACTGGCACATCTGGCACCTCTGCCACCACTGCCACCTCCGCCACCCATGTGGCACCTCTGGGATCTCAACCACCCTTGGCATATCTGGCACTCCTGCCATCGATGGCATCTCTGACACCCCTGCCACCTTTGGCATCTCTGCCATCCCTGGCACCTCTGTCATCACTGGCACCTCTGGCACCCATGAAACTCTTGGCACCTCTGCCTCCCCTGGCACCTCCGGCATCTCTGCCATCCTTGGCACCTCTGCCACTCCTGGCACCTCTGCCACCCCAGGCACCTCTCCCACTCCTGGCACCTTTGCGATCCCTGGTACCTCTGCCACCTCTGACACCTGTACCTATCCTAGCATCTATGGCACATCCGCCACCCTTGGCACCTCTGGCACCTCTGCCACACCTGGCACCTCTGCCACCCATCGCTCCTTTGGCACCTCTGCAAACCTGGCACCTCTGCTACCCAAGGCACCTCTACAACCCATGCCTCCCCTGGCATCTCTGTCACCCCTGGTTCCCCGGGCATCTCTACCACCCCTGATATCTCTGGCACCCCTGCCATCCATGACACATCTGGCACCTCTGCCACACCTGGCACCTCTGCCAACACTGGTACCTCTGGCACCCTGTCACTCTTGGCACCTCTGCCGCAGTTGGCAACTCCGGCACCTCTGCTACCATTGACACCTCTGCAACCCATGCCACCCCTGGAACCTCTGCCATCCCTGGCTCCTCTGGCATCTCTACCACCCCTGGCATCTCTGGCACCCTTTCCACAGATGGCACTTCTGGCACCCCTGCCACCCCTGGCACATCTGGCACCTCTGCCACCCTTGGCACCTCTGCCACCCTTGGCAATTCTCCCACCTCTGCACCCTTGTCACTCCAGGCACTCCTGCCACCTCTGATACCCCTGGCACCTCTGCTGCCCCCGGCACCTCTCCCACCCTTGGCCCCTCTGCCACCCCTGTCATCTCTGGCATTTCTACAACCCCTGGCACATCTGCACCCCTGGCTCCTCTGGCACCTCTGTCACCCCTGCCACCCCTGGCACCTCTTACACCTCTGCCACCCTTGGCATCACTGCCACCCCTGGCACCTGTGCCACCTCCGCCACTCCTTCCACCCAAGGAGCCTTTGACACCCCTTGCACTTCTGCCCCCTGGCACCTCTGCCACATCTGGCACTTCTGACACCTCTGCCACCACTGGTACCTCTGGCACTCCTGGCCCCTTTAGCACCTCTGTCACCCCTGGCACCTCTGCCAGCCCTGGTACCTGTGTCACGTCTGGCACCTCTGCTACCCCATTCACCTCTTTCACTCCTGCCACCCCTGGCACTCTACCACCCATGTCACCTTTGCCACGCCTAGCACTCCTGGCACCTCTGCTACTCCATTCACCTCTTCTACTCCTGCCACCCCTGGCACCTCTCCCAGCCCTGGCACCTCTCGCACCCCTGGCATCTCTGCCACTCTTGGCACTACTGCTACCCCTGGTACCTCTGCCACCTCGGCACCCATCTCATCCCAGGTACCACTGCCTCCCCTGGCGCGTCTTGCACCTCTGCCACCCTTAGCACCTCTGGCACCTCTGGCATCACTGCCCCAATGACTTCTTTGGCGCCTCTGTCATCCCTAGGACCTCTGCCACCTCCGGCATCCATCACATCCCTGGCACCACTGCCACCCCTGGCACCTCTCGCATCTCTGCTACTCCTGCCACCTCTAGCACCTTTGCCACCCCTGGAACCTCTGCCACGCCTGATACCTTTGCCACCCCAGGCACCTCTGCAACCCCTGGCACTTCTACCCGCCTGCCACCCTGCACCTCTGTCACCCTAACTTCTCTGACAGCTCTATTACCCCTAGCACCTCTGCAGCCCCTGGTATCTCTGCCACCCTTGGCACCCCTGGCACTTCTGCCACCCCCGGCACCCCTGCCTATCCAGGCGCCTCTACCACCCCTTGCACATCTGCATTCTTGGCTTCTCTGCCACCCCTTGCACCCCTGACACTTCTGCCGCCACTAGGACCCCTGACACTTCTGCCACCCCTGGCACTTGGAGCTTTTGCCAACGGTGGCATTCCCGGAGCTTTTGCCAACGGTGGCATTCCCGGAACGTTGCCACCCTAGTACCTCTGCCATTCCTAGCACCCGTGGCACCTCTATCACCCCTTGCCACCCCTGGCATCTGTGCCATACCCGGCACCCCTGCCACTCCTGGCACTTCCGCCACCTCTTCCACCCCTGGCACCTCTTCCACGCCTGGCACCCCTGCTACCCATGGCACCTCTTCCATCCCAACACCTTTGCCGCCCCTGGCACCTCTGCCACCCCCTGACATCTCTACCACCTTTCGCACCTCTGCGACCCCTGGCACCTCTGCCACTCGTGGGACCCTTGGCACCCATGGCACCTCTGCCACCTCTGACATCCCTGCCACCCCTGGCACCTCGGCCACTCTTGGCATCCCTGGCACTTCTGCCACCACAGGCACCTTTGCCACCTCTTCCAATCCTGCCATCCCTGGCACCTCTGCCACCCACGGCACCCTTACCAATCTTGTCACCATCGATACTCTGGCATATTTGCCACAGCTCGCACCCATGCCACCCGTAGCACCTTTGCCACCCCATGGCACCTCTAGCATCCCTGCCACCCCTTCCACCCCGGCACCTTTGACACCCACGGCACCCCTGCCACCCCTGCCACCACTAGCACCTCTATCATCCCTTCCACCCCTGGCACCTCTGCCACCCTTGGCACCTCTGCTACCACTGGCACCTCTGCCACCCATGGCACCTCCGGCACATCTGCCACCCTTGGAACCTCTGCCACCCTGGTACCCCTGTCACCCCAGGCACCTCTGCCACCTCTGGCAAGTCTGTCACCTCCGGCACTCCCGCCACCCAAGGTACCTCTGCCACCTCTGGAACCTGTGCGATACCTGGCAGCTCTGCTATGCCTGGCACCTCTGCCACCCCTAGCACCTCTGCCATCCCTGGCACCTCTGGTATCTCTTCCACCCCTTGCACCTCTGGCATAGCTGCCACCCCTGGCACATCTGGCACCTCTGCCGTTTCTGACATTTCTGTTACCTATGCCACCCCTGGCACCTCTGGCATCTCTGTCACCGCTGCCACCCCTAGGCACCTCTGCCACCCCTTGCACCTCTGCATTCCTGACACCTCTGCCACCCATAGCACCCCTAGCACTTCTGCCACCCCTGGCACTCCTGGCAACTCTGCCACCCCTGGCACTCCTGGCAACTCTGCCACCCCTGGCACTCCTGGCAACTCTGCCACCCCTGGCACCCTTGGCAACTCTGCCACCCCTGGCTCCCCTGGAACCTTTGCTACCCATGGCACCCCTGGAATATTTACTACCCCTGGTTCCTCTCCCTTCCCTAGCACCCGCGGCACCTCTCCCACCCCTGCCAACCGCGGTACCTTTGCCACCCCTGACATCTCTGCTACCCCTCGCACCTCTGCGATCCCTGGCACCTCTGCCACCCATAGGACCCCTGGCACCTTAGGCATCTCTGCCTCCCCTCTCACCCCTGGCACCTCTGCCATCCTTGCACCCTTGGCACATTTGCCACCTCTGGCACCCCTGCCATCCCTGGCACCTTGGCCCCTCTTGGCACCCCTGGTCCCTGTGAGACCCCTGATACCTTTGCCACCTCTTCCACTTCTGTCATCTCTGGCACCTTTGCCACCCCCGGCACCCTTGCCACTCCTGTCACCCTCCACACCACATTTGTCACGGCTAGCACTCATAACACTGGTAGCACCTTTGCCACCCCAGCACCTCTGCCATCCATGGCACCTTTGAAACTTTCTGGCACTTCTAGCACCTATGTCACCTCTTCCATCCCGGCCCTCTGCCACCCACGGCACCCCTGCCACACCTGCCACCACTGGAACCTCTGCCTCTTCTGGCACCTCCGGCAACTCTGCCACCCTTGGCATCTCTACCACCCCTGGCCCCTCTGGTAACTCTATCAACCCTGGCACTTCTGCCACGCCTGGCACCCCTGGCACCTCTGCTACCTCATTCACCTTTGGTACGCCTACCGCCCATGGCACCTTTGGCACCTCTGTCACCCCTGGCACTCCTGCCACCACTGGCACCTCTGCCACCCCTGGCACCTCTGTCACCCCTGGCACCTCTTGCACCTCTGCCAACCTTGGCGCCACTGCCGCCCCTGGCTCCTTTACCACCTCCGGCACTTCTGCCATCTCTGGCACCACCGCCACGCCTGGTAATTCTGCCACCTCTGCCACCACTGGCGCCTCTGCCTACTCTGGCACTTTTGGGACCTCTGCCACCCCTGGCACCCCTGTCACCTCTGCTGCCCCATTCGCCTCTGCTTCTCATGCCACCCCTGGGACCTCTGCCACTCCTGGCACCTCTGCCACCTTCGCCACTCCTGCCACCCAAGGCACCTGTGTCACCCCTGACACTTCTGCACCCCTGGCAGCTCTGGCACCTCTGCCACCACAGGCACCTCTGGCATTATTGCTACAACTGTCACCTCTGCCACCACTAGCTTTTTTGGCTCCTGTGCCACCCCTGTCATCCCTGGCACCTCTGCTGCCCCACTCACCTCTGCTACTCCTGCCATTCCTGACACCTCTGCCAACCTTGGCACCACTGCCACCCTTGGCACCTCTGGCACCACTGCCACCCTTGGCACCTCTGGCACCCCTGGCATTTCTGCCACCCCTGGCACCCTTGTCACTTTGCCATCCTGGCACCACTGCCGCCTCTGGCACCCCTGGAAACTTTGCTACCGATGGCATCCCTGGAAACTTGCCACTTCTGGTAACTCTGCCACTCCTGGCACCTCCGCCATGACTGGCACCCCTGTTACCCCTGGCACCTCTGCTTCGCCAGGAACCTCTGCCATCCCAGGCACCTCTGGCACCCCTGGCACTTCTGCCTCCCCTGGCACCCCTGGCAACTCTACCACCCTTGACACATCTGCTATCTCTGGCACCCTTGGAACCTTTACCACAGATGGCACCCCTGGGACCTTTGCACCCCTGGCACCTGTGGCATTTTTTGCACCCCTGGCATCTCTACCAGCCCCTGTCAATCGTGGCACCTGTGCCATCCCCAGGCACCCCTGCCACATCTGCCACGCTTGGCACCCCTACTACCAGTGGCACCTCTGCCACTCCAACACCTTTGGCACCCGTGGCACTTCTACCACCCCTGCCACCCCCTGAACCTCTGCCGCCCTTGACATCTCTGCCAACCCTCGCACCTCTGCGACCCCTGTCACCTCTCCCACTCCTGGAACCCCTGGCACCCCAGGCACTCCAGGCACCTCTGCCACCCTCGCACTCCTGGCATCCCTGCCACCCTTGGCACCCCTGGCACCTCTGGTAACTCCTGCCGCCCTTTGCACCTCTGCCACTCCTGGCTCCCCTGGCAAAAATGCGACCCCAGGCATCTCTACTACTCCTTCCACCCCTGCCATCCCTGGCACTTATACCACCCCTAGCACCCTTGCCACTGCTATCACCTTCGTCACCCCTGGCACATTCGCAACGACTGGCACCCATGCCACCCCTGGCACCTCTGCCACCCCTGGCACCCCTGCCACCCTTTCCACCCGGCACCTCTGCCACTCACGGCACCCCTGCCACCCCCGGCACCTCTGCCACCCCCGGCACCTCTGCCACCTTTTCCACCCCTGTCACGCCGGTACACTTGCCACCCCCGGCTGCCCGCTGGTTTCCAATTAAGCTGGGGTTTGTTTGCCCATTGTAAATGTTTTCCCCGGAGTGTGGGCCATGGGCGGAGGGAAGCATGGGGCTGAAGCTCGCCCATGACGTCCTCTCTGTGATGACGGTGAAGGAAGGGCTCGTGATCCTAGCAAGAACTGCTGCTCTCTCTTTACATGACTCAAATGTGTTTACCTGTGTCTTCCACGGTTGATCCCTCACCACTTTCCCAAGAATAATAATAATAATAATAATAATAATAATAGGAATGAAAATAATAATAATAATAATAATAATAATAATAATAATAATAATAATAATAATAATAATAATAATAATAAAAATAATAATAATAATAATAATAATAATAATAATAATAATAACAATAATAATAATAATAATTTTCCAAAATGCTCTATTTAAGGTTGAAAGTGATAATCTCTCACCTTCAAACAATGGCACAAAGGTCAAACTAAATATGACTGAAGATTCTCTTATTTCACTTCCATCTGAAATTCACAAACAGTACAAAATAAAAAAAATAAATAAAACAATTCCCGAGTCATAGATGTGGCGAGCAACTTGTGTCGTGGGATGATGGTGGAGTCTGAGATCCCCTGCGGCGGTGGACTCTGAGATCCCCTGCGGCGGTGGACTCTGAGATCCCCTGCGGCGGTGGACTCTGAGATCCCCTGCGGCGGTGGACTCTGAGATCCTCTGCGGCGGTGGACTCTGAGATCCTCTGCGGCGGTGGACTCTGAGATCCCCTGCGGCGGTGGACTCTGAGATCCCCTGCGGCGGTGGACTCTGAGATCCCCTGCGGCGGTGGACTCTGAGATCCTCTGCGGCGGTGGACTCTGAGATCCCCTGCGGCGGTGGACTCTGAGATCCCCTGCGGCGGTGGACTCTGAGATCCCCTGCGGCGGTGGACTCTGAGATCCTCTGCGGCGGTGGACTCTGAGATCCCCTGCGGCGGTGGACTCTGAGATCCCCTGCGGCGGTGGACTCTGAGATCCCCTGCGGCGGTGGACTCTGAGATCCCCTGCGGCGGTGGACTCTGAGATCCCCTGCGGCGGTGGTCTCTGAGATCCCCTGCGGCGGTGGACTCTGAGATCCCCTGCGGCGGTGGACTCTGAGATCCTCTGCGGCGGTGGACTCTGAGATCCCCTGCGGCGGTGGACTCTGAGATCCCCTGCGGCGGTGGACTCTGAGATCCCCTGCGGCGGTGGACTCTGAGATCCTCTGCGGCGGTGGACTCTGAGATCCCCTGCGGCGGTGGACTCTGAGATCCCCTGCGGCGGTGGACTCTGAGATCCCCTGCGGCGGTGGACTCTGAGATCCTCTGCGGCGGTGGACTCTGAGATCCCCTGCGGCGGTGGACTCTGAGATCCCCTGCGGCGGTGGACTCTGAGATCCCCTGCGGCGGTGGACTCTGAGATCCCCTGCGGCGGTGGACTCTGAGATCCCCTGCGGCGGTGGTCTCTGAGATCCCCTGCGGCGGTGGACTCTGAGATCCCCTGCGGAGTCGTCGTCGTCGACACGATGGGACGGCATTCCTGTAAGTTAGCCGCCAGGGCTTAAGAATACGGATTTAGCGTAGGAGATACAACGTAGTTATCGGTACTACTGGTCATTGACATGTCGCTTAGAAAATGGTAGCGCTGGTGAGGGGGGTTGTGGTGGTGGAGGGTAGCGCTGGTGAGGGGGGTTGTGGTGGTGGAGGGTAGCGCTGGTAAGGGGGGTTGTGGTGGTGGATGGTAGCGCTGGTAAGGGGGGTTGTGGTGGTGGAGGGTAGCGCTGGTGATCGGGGTTGTGGTGGTGGAGGGTAGCGCTGGTGAGGGGGGTTGTGGTGGTGGAGGGTAGCGCTGGTGAGGGGGGTTGTGGTGGTGGAGGGTAGCGCTGGTAAGGGGGGTTGTGGTGGTGGATGGTAGCGCTGGTAAGGGGGGTTGTGGTGGTGGAGGGTAGCGCTGGTGATCGGGGTTGTGGTGGTGGAGGGTAGCGCTGGTGAGGGGGGTTGTGGTGGTGGAGGGTAGCGCTGGTAAGGGGGGTTGTGGTGGTGGAGGGTAGCGCTGGTGACTGGGGTTGTGATGGTGGATGGTAGCGCTGGTGATCGGGGTTGTGGTGGTGGATGGTAGCGCTGGTGATCGGGGTTGTGGTGGTGGATGTTAGAGCTGGTGAGGGGGTTTTGGTGGTGGATGGTAACGCTATTCAGGGGGGTTGTGATGTGGATGGTAGCGCTGGTGAGCGGTGTTGTGGTGGTGGAAGGTAGCGCTGGTAAGGGGGGTTGTGGTGGTAGATGGTAGCGCTGGTGAGGGGGGTTGTGGTGGTGGAGGGTAGCGCTGGTAAGGAGGTTGTGGTGGTGGATGGTAGCGCTGGTGAGGGGGGTTGTGATGGTGGATGGTAGCGCTGGTGAGCGGGGGTGTGGTGGTGGATGGTAGCGCTGGTGAGCGGGGTTGTGGTGGTGGATGGTAGCGCTGGTGATCGGGGTTGTGGTGGTGGATTGTAGCGCTGGTGATCGGGGTTGTGGTGGTGGATGGTAGCGCTGGTGAGCGGGGTTGTGGTGGTGGATAGTAGCGCTGGTTAGGCGGGGTTGTGATGGTTGATTGTAGCGCTGGTGAGCGGGGTTGTGGTGGTTGATTGTATCGCTGGTGAGCGGGGTTGTGGTGGTGGATGGTAGCGCTGGTGAGCGGGGTTGTGGTGGTGGATGGTCGCGCTGGTAAGCGGGGTTGTGGTGGTGGATGGTAGCGCTGGTTAGGGGGGTTGTGGTGGTGGATGGTAGCGTGGTTAGGGGGGTTGTGGTGGTGGATGGTAGCGCTGGTTAGGGGGGTTGTGGTGGTGGATGGTAGCGCTGGTTAGGGGGGTGGTGGTGGTGGATGGTAGCGCTGGTTAGGGGGGTTGTGGTGGTGGATGGTAGCGCTGGTTAGGGGGGTTGTGGTGGTGGATGGTAGCGCTGGTTAGGGGGTTGTGGTGGTGGATGGTAGCGCTGGTTAGGGGGGTTGTGGTGGTGGATGGTAGCGCTGGTTAGGGGGGTTGTGGTGGTGGATGGTAGCGCTGGTTTGGGGGGTTGTGGTGGTGGTTAGCAATGTCACCATGGGTCAGTATTTACTGGCTGTAAGTCAACGGGGATTACCTTTGTATTCATTGTTGGCTTTAGTTAATAAATTTCCAGATATGTACACAGACTAAGGCACGCAAGAATATGCACTCGTAGCAGCAGTAGTAGTAATAGTAGTAGTAGTCGTAGTAGTAGTAGTCGTAGTAGTAGTAGTCATAGTAGTAGTAGTACATAAGAACATAAGAACGAAGGAACACTGCAGAAGGCCTACTGGCCCACGCGAGGCAGGTCCAAGTCTCCTACCGGCTTAAGCCAATGCACCCAACCTAGTCAGGTCAGGTCACATTGACTTAAGGGAGGAACACGGCAACCGACCTGTTAGCACAAGCTATCAGGTCTAACTCACACCCACCCACATCTACTCATGTATTTATCCAACCTATTTTTAAAGCTACACAACGTTCTGGCCTCTATAACGGTACTTGGGAGTTTGTTCCACTCATCCACAACTCTATTACCAAACCAGTACTTTCCTATATCCTTCCTGAATCTGAATTTTTCCAACTTAAAACCATTGCTGCGAGTCCTGTCTAGGCTAGATATTTTCAGCACACTATTTACATCCCTTTATTTATTCCTGTCTTCCATTTATACACCTCAATCATATCCCCCCTAATTCTACGTCTTTCTAGAGAGTGCAGTTTCAGGGCCCTTAGTCTATCCTCATAGGGAAGGTTTCTGATACATGGGATCATCTTTGTCATCCTCCTTTGTACATTTTCCAGAGAATTTATATCCATTCTGTAATACGGTGACCAAAACTGTGCAGCATAATCTAAATGAGGCCTAACCAAGGATGTATAGAGTTGAAGAACAACCTGAGGACTCCTATTATTTATGCTTCTTGATATGAAGCCAAGGATTCTATTAGCTTTATTGCGAACACTTATGCACTGTTGTCTTGGTTTCAGATTACTGCTAACCAGAACTCCTAAATCTTTTTCGCAATCCGTAATATTAAGATCTACATTATTTAGTTTATATGTGGCATGGTTATTGTCCTGTCCAACATTTAGAACTTTGCATTTGTCTATATTAAACTGCATCGGCCACTTCTCCGACCACTGCATCAGTCTATTCAAATCTTCCTGGAGTGCTCGAATGTCCTCGTCAGAATGAATTCGACGGCCTATTTTGGTGTCATCGGCAAACTTGCCGATGTCGCTCTTTATGCCCTCATCTATGTCGTTTATGTAGATTGTGAACAGCAGGGGGCCCAACACTGACCCCTGTGGAACACCGCTCGTGACACTTCCCCACTCTGATTTCTCCCCATTTATGCAAACTCTCTGCTGCCTATTTGTCAACCATGCCTCTATCCAGGAAAAAATTTCTCCTCCTATTCCATGTGCTTTAATTTTCCTCAATAGTCTCTGATGTGGGACCCTGTCAAAAGCCTTACTGAAGTCCATATACACAATATCATATTCATTACCATGATCTACCTCCTCAAATACCTTAGTGAAAAAAGTTAATAAATTCGTAAGGCAGGAACGCCCCTTTGTAAAACCATGCTGAGATTCGTTGATTAATTTATGCTTTTCAAGGTGGCTACGAACTGCCTCGGCAATTATTGATTCCATAAATTTTCCCACTATGGAGGTTAGGCTTATTGGTCTATAGTTCGAAGCTAAGGACCTGTCACCTGTTTTGAAAATAGGTATCACATTTGCCATTTTCCACTTATCTGGCACCATGCCAGTTTGTAGTGATATGTTGAAAAGATTAGCCAAAGGTGTGCTAAGCTCCTCTTTACATTCCTTTAGAACCCTTGCATACAGTTCATCAGGGCCTGGGGATTTGTTAGGTTTTAATTTATCTATTTGCCTAAGGACCATGTCACTTGTGACCCTAATAGTGCACAGTTTATTATCGTCCTGTTCTACATAATTTATCATTACTGGTATATCGCTGGTATCCTCCTGTGTAAAAACTGAGAGGAAGTATGTGTTAAAAATTCATTAGTAGTAGTAGTAGTCGTAGTTGTTGTATTGGTGGTTGTGGTAGTAGTAATAGTAGTAGTGGTGGTGGTGGTGGTGGTAGTAATAGTCGTAGTGGTGGTAGTAGTGGTGGTAGTAGTAGTCGCTGTGGTTGTATTGGTGGCGGTAGTATTAGTAGTGGTGGTGATAGTGGTAGTCGTAGTGGTGGTATTGTTGGTGGTAGCAGTAGTAGTGGTAGTAGTAGTAGTAGTAGTAGTGATGGTGGTAGGAGTAGTAGTAGTGGTGGTAGTAGTAGTAGTAGTAGTGGTGGTAGTTGTTGCAGGTGGTAGTGCTGGTGGTGGTAGTGCTGGTGGTGGTGGTGGTAGTGCTGGTGGTGGTGGTGGTGCTGCTCTGTATGTCAGAAGTGATCCATGTCACAGGACTGAAACGTTTTCTAATAAATATTTCATAGTGTTTACTTACGTGTCTTTTTTAACCAACATTTCGGTATTTCTTACCAAGGTTTATGCCAGTAGTAGTAGTAGTAGTAGTTGTAGTAGTAGTACTGTAGTACTACTAGTATTATGGTACTACTAGTAGTAGTACTACTAGTATTGTAGTATTAGTAGTGCTGTATTATAAGTAGTACTAGTAGTACTGTAACACTAGAAGTATTGTAGTAATAGTACTGTAGTAGTAGTAGTAGTGTAGTAGTAGTAGTAGTAGTAGTAGTAGTAGTAGTAGTAGTAGAACTGAAATACCAGTAGTTGTAATTTAATAGTCTCATTCAAGGAAGGTAAAATAGCAGGTCTAGAAGATTGAGACACTTATGCAACATATGGAAATCTTTATTGAGGAACCGCGTCACCACACAGTGACTTCATCAGTCCAATACAAAGCAGAAATGTGTAAGGAGAGGAGGAGTTTGAGGTAATCAGTCCCTCAGCTTGAAGTCGATGTGTTCAGTCCATCAATCATGTAGAATGTACAGCATAGGGCTGTAGACGTGGCTTATATACTGTAGTCAGGTGAGGCGAAGCAGGAGGAGGCGGGGTCATAATGATACCATCCACTAGTCGAAGTAGGTCTTCCTCCAAAGGTTGGACAAGTTTTGAAGAATTCTTTGGTGGATGTGGAAGTAGACACTTGGAATCAGGTTTTGGAGAAGATGCTGGAAATGTGTTTCGTAATGGAGTTGGTGGGGAGGATTATGTATCTCTTTTCGGCAGTGTCTTCTATGGGTGTGTTAAAGTTGTTTAATGCCCGTCGCCTGTAGTCTCTAATAAAGTGACGAGGATAGTGAAGTTTAGAAAATACTTGTTCAGTTAGAGAGTATTCTTCAAGGAACTCACTGCTGCAGATTCTAAGTGCAAGCAGGAAAAAGTCTATAATTACACCACGTTTAGTTATGGTGTCGTGGTGAGAGTAGAAGTGCAGAAGATCGTGTTGGTTGGTAGGTTTCCGATAAACTTTAAAACGAAGTTCGTGGTCAGCTTTGCAGAGAAGAACATCGGGGAACACTGCAGAAGATTCACTCATGTACTTATCCAATCACTTTTAAAAGCTACCCAAGTTTTTAGACTTCTTCACTCTATGTAAAGTAAAAGGACACAATGCAACTAATGTGACATTTTATTGTGGCAACGTTTCGCTCTCCAGGAGCTTTATCAATGGCTTGATAAAGCTCCTGGAGAGCAAAACGTTACCATAATAAAATGTCACATTAGTTGCACTTGTGTCCTTTTACTTTACATATTGTCGGTAATTCTACCAACTTTATTACATTCTTCACTCTACTCCGAAGATTGTCACGTGCACCTTTCTCCACCTGACCGAGCATTCCCATCCTATATATAGCCACGTGTGTTTCACCCAGGTAGATCTGTTTGTAGAATTGACACACTTATGCAACACATGGGAATCTTTATTGAAGATACGTTTCGCCACACAGTGGCTTCATCAGTCCAATACAAAGTAGAAATGGGTAAGGAGAGGAGAAGTTTGAGGTAATCAGTCCCTCAACCTGGAATCGATGTGTTCAGTCCATCACTCTTGTAGGAAGTGCAGCATAGGGCCAGAGAGGTGGCTTATATACTGCGGTGAGATGAGGTGAAGCAGGAGGAGGCGGGATCTTAGTGGGACCTGCCACTAGTGTAAGTAGGTCGTCGTCCAAAGGTTGGGCAAGCGTTGAAGTCTTTGTACCAGAGTGATGGACTGAACTCATCGATTCCAGGTTGAGGGACTGATTACCTCAAACTTCTCCTCTCCTTACCCATTTCTGCTTTGTATTGGACTGATGAAGCCACTATGTGCCGAAACGTATCTTCAATATTGATTCCCATGTGTTGCATAAGTGTCTCAATTCTTCAACTTGTCGTTTTCTAAACCATTCATCACACAGATCTGTTTGTGACTTGATAAAGCCCACTGTGTGGGCGAAACGTTGTCAATAAAGGATCACATTATACTACTTAAGTGTTTATATTTTCATTGGGTCGGTATTTTATACCATTTATTTCCTTAAGTTTCCATTATGTTGCTTCATCTTCTCTCCAGGCTGAGGGACTGACCACCTCAAAACTACGCCTTCTAGGGCGATGGACTGATTATATTGTCTTCACATCTCTACTGTTTCTGTTTCCTCTGTATTCGACTGAAGAAGCCTTCTGTGTAGGCGATACCTTTCGAAATAAAGATATATAACTGCTGCACATGTGTCTTATTTATCGACTTGTCACTACTGTATACCATCATATTCAATGTAGTAGTAGTAGTAATAGTAGTACTGTAGTAGTACTACTACTGTAATAATAGTACTACTACTGTAATAGTAGTACTACTACTGTAATAATAGTACTACTACTGTAATAATAGTACTACTACTGTAATAGTAGTACTACTACTGTAATAATAGTACTACTACTGTAATAATAGTACTACTACTGTAATAATAGTACTACTACTGTAATAATAGTACTACTACTGTAATAATAGTACTACTACTGTAATAATAGTACTACTACTGTAATAATAGTACTACTACTGTAATAATAGTACTACTACTGTAATAATAGTACTACTACTGTAATAATAGTACTACTACTGTAATAATAGTAGTACTACTGTAATAATAGTACTACTACTGTAATAATAGTACTACTACTGTAATAATAGTACTACTACTGTAATAGTAGTACTACTACTGTAATAATAGTACTACTACTGTAATAATAGTACTACTACTGTAATAATAGTACTACTACTGTAATAATAGTACTACTACTGTAATAATAGTACTACTACTGTAATAATAGTACTACTACTGTAATAATAGTACTACTACTGTAATAATAGTACTACTACTGTAATAATAGTAGTACTACTGTAATAATAGTACTACTACTGTAATAATAGTACTACTACTGTAATAATAGTAGTAACATATAGTAATAATAGTATAACTACTGTAATAATAGTACTACTACTGTAATAATAGTAGTACTACTGTAATAATAGTACTACTTCTGTAATAATAGTACTACTACTGTAATAATAGTACTACTACTGTAATAATAGTACTACTACTGTAATAATAGTACTACTACTGTAATAATAGTACTACTACTGTAATAATAGTACTACTACTGTAATAATAGTACTACTACTGTTATAATAGTACTACTACTGTAATAATAGTACTACTACTGTAATAATAGTACTACTACTGTAATAATAGTACTACTACTGTAATAATAGTACTACTACTGTAATAATAGTACTACTACTGTAATAATAGTACTACTACTGTAATAATAGTACTACTACTGTTATAATAGTACTACTACTGTTATAATAGTACTACTACTGTAATAATAGTACTACTACTGTAATAATAGTACTACTACTGTAATAATAGTACTACTACTGTAATAATAGTACTACTACTGTAATAATAGTACTACTACTGTTATAATAGTACTACTACTGTAATAATAGTACTACTACTGTAATAATAGTACTACTACTGTAATAATAGTACTACTACTGTAATAATAGTACTACTACTATAATAATAGTATTACTACTAACTCAGGTGCTACAGTATTTTACTTTCTTTCATTTGTTAGTATAAATGAAAATATTATTATTATAAATTTAAATATCTACCTTAGTTCATATTCTCACATTTGTTAAAATAATTAAGGTGCTAATTCATGTGCTAAAGTGTATAATTTCATTGTTGTCCTATAATTTTCCCTAGCTTTTTTATTCTTTTTTAGCTTTAGAATATTTACATAGTCTTATTCCTAAGTCTAGTTATAGATTCACTATAAATCTTTGATTACAAGCATTTATCTTGATACCAACCTTCCATCTGTATTAGCAAGTAAGATAAAGTAGTTAAGTATCCTAATTATTAATAACATAATATCTTATTCAAAAATATTGCTGTAGAGTCTTCAGGCATTGATACTGATGTAAACTTTTTATTAAATGAATTACACGAATCAAACAGCAACTGTAGTTAATACACAGCAGACCAAGCAAAGAAAATACTCAGAGCAAACAATAACATAACTATCTTTAATTACAATGTCAGATCCTTGAGCAAACATTATAATTACCTCACAGCATTACTCAATTCCCTTCATTCCAGTTTGTCAATCACCACATTCACAGAAACCTGGCTAAAGAATGGTATTACAGATGCCTATGTTATTCCTGGTTACACGGCCATACACAACTGTAGGATAGACCAGCATGGGCGTGGAGCAGCCATATACTACTCAAATCAATTTATATGTATCTATAAATCTTGCACAAGGGAGGAGCATGGTGAATATATCATAGCTAAATTTAAATCAAAGGACCTGCAAAAAACCCTCACAGTTATAAACATCTACAGAGCACCACAGTCAAACATTTACCACTTTAGTGAAAAATTAGGAAACTTGATAACTGATGCACATATGAAAAAAGACCACCTACTGCTGACAGAAGTTTTCAACATAAATCTACTACAGGAACAAGACCTACAAGTGATCGAAATCACAAACACTGTGAGCAACTGCTTGTTGCTACCAGCAATATCTAAATTTACAAGACTCTCTGAGACCAGTATCTCTTTAATAGACCACATCTGGACTAACACCATATTCCCTTTAAAATTAGGCTTAATCACAGACAGCACCACAGACCACTACCCAACCTTTCTCACAACCAATCTAGGTAAATTGCCCCAAGACAATACTAAAGTTACCTTCAGACTACAAAACGAGACAGCTGTAAATAACTTCATAGCAGCTATGAATAACATCGACTGGCAAAATGAGCTCGAAACATATAGAGATGTGAATGAATGTATAAACAATTTTCTAAAAAAAAAGCCCATTACCTCTATAACAAACATTGCCCTAAAAAACTAAACAGATCACAACTAAGAGACTGAATAGTCCCTGGCTAACACCCAGCATCCTTAAATCCATTAACACAAATCACCAATATGAAAAACAGTACAGAATGGGTCAAATAACTAGAGAACAGTCTAAATGTTACTCATCAGCTCTTACCAGCCTGATAAGAAGGTCTAAAAAAATTGTATTATGAAAGCAGATTACAAAACATCAAAGGTGATATGAAAAAGACCTGGAAAACTCTATCTGAAATTCTTGGAACTTAAAAGATATCCAAAAACAAAACAATCAAATTAACAAAATCAGTTGAACCCCCACTCACACCAACTGACACAGCAAACAGATTCAGTGTTTTCTTCTCCACTACAGGAAAGAACCTAGCAAGCAAAATCTCAAACTCAAACACCCGTCCGTCAGATTATCTCACAAGCAACTACCCGAACACACTATTCCTAGCTCCAACCAACCCAACAGAAGTCTCGCTCATCATCAACACCTTTAAAAACAAGGCAGGAGACATAAACAACTTGCCAACTTTTATGTACAAAAAAAGCTTCTCAAGTATTGTCACCAATTATTGCAACACTTTTTAACAAATCCATTGAATCCTCCACCTTCCCAACAATTCTCAAAATAACAAAAGTCACTTAGATCCACAGTGGAGGTGACCAAGCTGACTTGTATAACTATTGACCAGTATCTAACTTACCAGTCCTCTCTAAAATCATTGAAAAAATAATTCATAGATGGATCTGTTCCTACCTTGTCTCACATAACATACTAAACCCCTGTCAGTTTGGATTCAGGAATAATAAAAGCACAAATGATGCTATCATACACATGCTAGAACTAATATATACCACTCTCGGAAAGGATGAAGTCTCACTGGGAATTTTCATTGATTTACGTAAAGCTTTTGATACAGTCGACCATGAACTGCTGTACACTAAATTAACACTCTGTGGTATAAGAGGCCACTCCCTCAACTACCTAAAGTCATACCTTAGTAACAGAAGCCAATATGTGTACACAGATGGTGCAAACTCTTCCACTCAACCAATCACAGTAGGAGTCCCACAGGGAAGTGTCCTTGGACCACTCCTTTTTCTCATCTATATCAATGACCTACCGAATGCATCACAGCTAGTCAAACCCACATTATTTGCAGATGACACTACATACGTCTTCTCTCACCCAAACCCAATCATACTCGCCAACAGTGTCAATGCCGAATTGCAGAAAATATCTGCCTGGATGATGACTAATAAACTTACCCTGGATACTGACAAAACCCACTTCATTCAGTTTGGAAACAAAGCTGCAAATGTTTCACTTAACATAACGCTAAATGGATCTCCCGTCAAAAGACTCACAGAGGGAAAATTCCTAGGAATGCACCTTGACAGTAGCCTCAAGTTCCAGACACATATACGACAAATAACCAAGAAAATCTCTATGACTGTAGGCATACTATCAAAGACAATACTATGTTCCACAATCAGCTCTCCTTACACTGTATCATTCACCCATCTACCCTTATCTCACATGGAATTTGTGCATGGGAATCAACAACATTAAATCACCTAAGACCACTAATAACCCAGCAAAAGGATGCAGTCAGAATGATAACAAATTCACACTCCCGACAGCATACTCCACTAATATTCTGCTCACCATTAAGAGTATCCATACTTATTAATGTGCCTACTACATACATAGAACAATACACGCTAACATAAACCCTCCACTCAAACTTCTCCTCACCAACTGTAACAGGTCACACGACCATAACACAAGACACAGATCTCTTTTTGATGTACCCCGTGTCCATATCATACTGTGCAAAAACTCTATGCACATAAAAAGCCCCAAAATTTGGAATTCATTACCCGGTCTGAAAATCAATTTAAGACTCTTCTCAAAAGCCACTTAATCACACTAGACTAAATACTCAATACTCAATATTTAACATTACCAATAAATCTACCAGTTACCTATATCTTAAAACTTCAAGACTAGACAACCAAGTTCATATATTGACAAATTACCACATAGAAGTATACATACCTACCAAAAGCAGTATTGCCCTTCACCAAATTGTAGCATTCTCATACTGTAAACTACTGTAAACTACTCTTGAATCATGTTTCATAAAAAAAACATAAATTAGATTCACTTATAATTAATAGAACTACTGTACAACTATGATAAATTTCTTTAGTGTTAAGTAGTCAGTAAGCCATTAAGTTAAGTCGGCCCATAATGCCAAGGCGTAATAGAGGCTCTCTTTGTACTGCAACCGATTATTGTAAAAATATAATCTCAATGTACTACTTGCAAATAAATAAATAAATTTTGAATTTTGAATAGTAGTAGTAATAAGACTACACATTCCCCCATCCTCACTTATCATTTTCTCCCACAGTTCCGCCTCTGGACGTGCGAATCCTGGGCACGGTGGAGAGCTTGTCTGAGGGTGAGAGATATGCCATCGTTTGTGAGTCATCCGGTTCGAGGCCCACTGCTACCATCACCTGGTGGAAAGACGGCATGCTCATGACGGACACCAAAAGCCAGGTGAGTGCCACCAAGAGCCAGGCGAGTGCCATGGCCTCATTCATACCGCTGGGTATATTAAGATTACAAGAAACAGGTGATATCTTAACATGTAATATAACCACAGCGAGAAACAAACTATGTTTCTAAACACGTTTGTGATTTTTCACATTATTAAGGAAAGTTGCTTGACAATGCGAGAAATCACGAACACGCTTAGGAATAATATGTATATGCAAATTACCTCACAGTCAACGGTGCAGAAATACCGTGAATATTACCGGTCTAATTAGAGATATGTAATCAATGACAAGATTGGAAAAGTGGAAATAAAGACATTGTTAGAAGAGAATCCTTTTATTGCGACGTTTCGCCCAAAGCCGGGGTTTATAAAAAATAATAAGAGATTTGTGAAGCAATGTAAAAAGAGAGCAAATGAGAGAGCGGGTGAGATGTTATCAACAAATTTTGTTTTAAATAAGAAAAAGTTTTGGAGTGAGATTAACAAGTTAAGAAAGCCTAGAGAACAAATGGATTTGTTAGTTAAAAATAGGAGAGGAGAGTTATTAAATGGAGAGTTAGAGGTATTGGGAAGATGGAGGGAATATTTTGAGGAATTGTTAAATGTTGATGAAGATAGGGAAGCTGTGATTTCGTGTATAGGGCAAGGAGGAATAACATCTTGTAGGAGTGAGGAAGAACCAGTTGTGAGTGTGCGGAAAGCTCGTGTGGCAGTTGTTAGAATGAAAAGGGGGTAAAGCAGCTAGGATTGATGGGATAAAGATAGAAATGTTAAAAGCAGGTGGGGATATAGTGTTGGAGTGGTTGGTGCTTTTATTTAATAAATGTATGGAAGAGGGTAAGGTATCTAGGGATTGGCAGAGAGCATGCATAGTTGCCTCGTTTAAAGGTAAAGGGGATAAAAGAGAGTGTAAAAATTATAAGGGAATAAGTCTGTTGCGTATACCTGGTAAAGCGCATTATTGAAAGAAATAAGAGTAAGACGGAGAGCTGGATAGCAGATGAACAAGGAGGCTTAAGGAAGGGTAGGGGGTGTGTTTGCAGTGAAACATGTAGATGAACAGTATTTAGTTAAGGGTAAAGAGGTTTTTGTGGCTTTTATAGATATGGAAAAGGCGTATGACATGGTGAATAGCGGGGCAATGTGGCAGATGTTGCAAATGTATGGAATAGGAGGCAGGTTATTGCAAGCACAGAAGTCTTTACGAGGATAATGAGGCTCAGGTTAAAGTATGCAGGTGAAAAGGAGATTATTTCCGAGTAAAAGTAGGCCTTAGACAGGGATGTGTGATGTCACCATGGTTGTTCAATATATTTGTAGATGGAATTGTAGGAGAAGTGAATGCTCGGGTGTTGGTAAGAGGTGTGGGGTTAAAAGATAAAGAATCTAACACAAAATGGGAGTTGTCACAGTTGAAATTTGCTGATGACACTGTTTTTGGGGGATTCTGAAGAGAAGTTGCAGAGGTTGGTTGATGAGTTTGGTAGGGTATGTAAAAGAAGGAAATTAAAAGTGAATGTAGGAAACAGTAAGGTGATAAGGATAACCAAAAATTTAGGCAATGGAAGATTGGATATCAGATTGGATGGAGAGTATGGAGGAGGTGAATGTATTCAGATATTTGGAATTGGACGTGTCAGCAGATTGGTTTATGAAAGATGAGGTGAATCATAGAATCGATGAGGGAAAAAGGGTGAGTGGTGCACCTAGGAGTCTGTGGAGACAAAGAACTTTGTCCATGAAAGCTAAGAGGGGAATGTATGAGAGTATAGTTATTCCAACGCTTTTGTATGGGTTTGAGGCATGGGTGGTGAATGTTGCAACAAGGAGAAGGCTGGAGGGAGTGGAGATGTCATGTCTGAGGGCAATGAGTGGTGTGAATATAATGTAGAGAATTCGTAGTTTGGAGATGAGGAGGTGTGGGATGACCAAAACTATTATCCAGAGGGCTGAGGGGGGGTGGGGTTATTGAGATGCTTTGGATATGTAGAGAGGATGAAACGAAATAGAATGACTTCGAGAGTGTATAAATCTGTAGTGGAGGGAAGGCGGGGTATGGGTCGGCCTAGGAAAGGTTGGAGGGAGGGGGTAGAGGAGGTTTTGTGTGCGAAGGGCTTGGACTTCCAGCAACCGTGCGTGAGCATGTTAGACAGAAGAAAATGGAGACAAATGCTTTTTAGGACTTGACGTGCTGTTGGAGTGTAAGCACGGTAACATTTATGAAGGGATTCAGGGAAACCGGCAGGCCGGACTTGATTCCTGGAGATGAGAATTACAGTGTCTACACTCTGAAGGAGGGGTGTTAATGTTGCAGTTTTATAACTGTAGTGTAAAGCACCCTTCTGGCAAGACAGTGATGGAGTGAATGATGATGAAAGTTTTTCTTTTTCTGGCCACCCTGCCTTGATAGGAAACGGGCAATGTTTTTATATATATATATATATATATATATATATATATATATATATATATATATATATATATATATATTATATATATATATATATATATGTCGTGCCGAATATGTAAAACTGATCAATTAGCAAGAACTCATTTAAAATTAAGTCGTTTCTAAAATTTTCTCTTATACGTTTAAAGATATATTTTTTTCATTAATGTTAATGTAAAAAAATTTAATTTTGCACCAAAAGAATCTTAGAAAACTTACCTAACCTTATTATAACAAGAACAATGTATTTTAGCCTAACCCAACTATATATATTTTAGATTTGTTTACAATAATTTAATACTAAACAAACACAGTGAAATATATTTTTTTCGTTAGGTTCAGAATGATTTTGGCGAAATTATTGCATACACAAATTTTCGCTTGTCCTATATGGCAAGATGAACGTTGCTATTTAAGCCAAGATGGCAAGTTCTGCCTATTCGGCACGACATATATATATATATATATATATATATATATATATATATATATATATATATAATATATATATATATATTATATAGTGTGTGTGTGTGTGTGTGTGTGTGTGTGTGTGTGTGTGTGTGTGTGTGTGTGTGTGTGTGTACTCACCTAGTTGAGGTTGCGAGGGTCGAGTCCGAGCTCCTGGCCCCGCCTCTTCACTGATCGCTACTAGGTCACTCTCCCTGAGCCGTGATCTTTATCATACCTCTGCTTAAAGCTATGTATGGCTCCTGCCTCCACTACATCGCTTCCCAAACTATTCCACTTACTGACTACTCTGTGGCTGAAGAAATACTTCCTAACATCCCTGTGATTCATCTGTGTCTTCAACTTCCAACTGTGTCCCCTTGTTACTGTGTCCAATCTCTGGAACATCCTGTCTTTGTCCACCTTGTCAATTCCTCTCAGTATTTTGTATGTCGTTATCATGTCCCCCCTATCTCTCCTGTCCTCCAGTGTCGTCAGGTTGATTTCCCTTAACCTCTCCTCGTAGGACATACCTCTTAGCTCTGGGACTATTCTTGTTGCAAACCTTTGCACTTTCTCTAGTTTCTTTACGTGCTTGGCTAGGTATGGGTTCCAAACTGGTGCCGCATACTCCAATATGGGCCTAACGTACACGGTGTACAGGGTCCTGAATGATTCCTTATTAAGATGTCGGAATGCTGTTCTGAGGTTTGCTAGGCGCCCATATGCTGCAGCAGTTATTTGGTTGATGTGCGCTTCAGGAGATGTGCCTGGTGTTATACTCACCCCAAGATCTTTTTCCTTGAGTGAGGTTTGTAGTCTCTGGCCCCCTAGAATGTACTCCGTCTGCGGTCTTCTTTGCCCTTCCCCAATCTTCATGACTTTGCACTTGGTGGGATTGAACTCCAGGAGCCAATTGCTGGACCAGGTCTGCAGCCTGTCCAGATCCCTTTGTAGTTCTGCCTGGTCTTCGATCGAGTGAATTCTTCTCATCAACTTCACGTCATCTGCAAACAGGGACACCTCAGAGTCTATTCCTTCCGTCATGTCGTTCACAAAATACCAGAAACAGCACTGGTCCTAGGACTGACCCCTGTGGGACCCCGCTGGTCACAGGTGCCCACTCTGACACCTCGCCACGTACCATGACTCGCTGCTGTCTTCCTGACAAGTATTCCCTGATCCATTGTAGTGCCTTCCCTGTTATCCCTGCTTGGCCCTCCAGTTTTTGCACCAATCTCTTGTGTGGAACTGTGTCAAACGCCTTCTTGCAGTCCAAGAAAATGCAATCTACCCACCCCTCTCTCTCTTGTCTTACTGCTGTCACCATGTCATAGAACTTCAGTAGGTTTGTGACACAGGATTTCCCGTCCCTGAAACCATGTTGGCTGCTGTTGATGAGATCGTTCCTTTGTAGGTGTTCCACCACTCTTCTCCTGATAATCTTCTCCATGATTTTGATTTTGCATACTATACATGTGTGTGTGTGTGTGTGTGTGTGTGTGTGTGTGTGTGTGTGTGTGTGTGTGTGTGTGTGTGTGTGTGTGTGTGTGTGTGTGTGTGTGTGTGTGCACTCACCTATTTGTGGTTGCAGGGGTTGAGTCATAGCTCCTGGTCCCGCCTCTTCACTGATTGCTACTAGGTCCTCTCTCTCCCTGCTCCATGAGCTTTATCAAACCTCGTCTTAAAACTATGTATGGTTCCGGCCTCCACTACGTCACTTTATGTATGTTCCACTGCCTGAGAACTCTATGACTAAAGAAATACTTCCTAACATCCCTTTGGCTCATCTGAGTCTTCAACTTCCAATTGTGACCTCTTGTTTCTGTGTCCCCTTCCTGGAACATCCTGTCTCTGTCCACCTTTTCTATTCCGGGCAGCATTTTATGTATCGTCATCATGTGTCCCTTGACCCTTTTTCTTCCAGTGTCGTCAGGCCGATTTCCCTTAACCTTTAACTTTTTTTCGTAGGACTATCCCCATAGCTCTGGGTCTAGTCTTGTTGCAAACCTTTGCACTTTCTATAATTTCTTGATGTGATTGACCAGGTGTGGATTCCAAACTGGTGCTGCATACTCCAGTATGGGCCTGACGTATATGGTGTACAGAGTCTTGAACGATTCCTTACTGAGGTATCGGAACGCTATCCTTAGGTTTGCCAAACGCCCGTATGCTGCAGCAGTTATTTGATTGATGTGTGCCTCAGATGTGCTCGGTATTATACTCACCCCAAGATTTTTTTCCATGAGTGAGGTTTGCAGTCTTTGGCCACCTAGACTATACTGTGTCTGCGGTCTTCTTTGCCCTTCCCCGATCTTCATGACTTGGCATTTGGCAGGGTTAAATTCAAGGATCCAGTTGCTGGACCAGGCTTGTAGCCTGTCTAGGTCTCTTTGTAGTCCTGCCTGATCCTCGATCTATTTGATTCTCCTCATTAACTTCACATCATCTTCAAACAAGGACACTTCTGAGTCTATCCTTTTCGTTATGTCATTCACATATACCAAAAGCAGCACAGGTCCTACGACTGACCCCTGTGGAACCCCGCTTGTCACAGGCACCCACTGTGATACCTCGTCACGTACCATGACTCGTTGTTGCCTCCCTGTGAGGTATTCTCTGATCCATTGCAGTGCCTTTTCTGTTATGTGTGCCTGATCCTCTTGCTTTTGCACTAATCTCTTGTGAGGAACTGTGTCGAAGTCCTTCTTGCAGTACAAGAAAATGCAGTCTATCCAACTCTCTCTCGCTTGTCGTACATCTGTCACCTTGTCATAAAACTTCAGTAGGTTTGTGACACAAGATTTTCCTTCCCTGAAACCGTGCTGGTTGTCGATTATACACTTGTTTATTTCCAGATGCTCCACCACTCCCCTTGTGATGATCTCCATGACTTTGCATACTATAAACGTTAGTGACACAGGTCTGTAGTTTAATGCCTCGTGTCTGTCTCCATTTTTAAAAATTTGGACTACATTTGGCGTATTCCATACTTCGGGTAGTTGCCCAGTTTCAATGGATGTGTTGAAGATCTTTGTTAGTGGCACACACAGCATATCTGCTCCTTCCCTAAGGACCCAGAGAGGGATGTTGTCTGGTCCCATCACCTTTGAGATATCAAGTTCACATAGGAGCTTCTTCATCTCCTCCTCGGTTATGTGTACCTCATCCAGCACTTGTTGGTGTACCTCCCTGTTCTGATTTCCTGGAGTGCTACCGGTTTCCACTGTAAATACTTCTTTAAATCTCATGTTGAGCATTTGCATACCACTCCTTCAACATCTTTTCTAAAACTGTGGTCTGGGGAGAGGGAGGGGTAAACTGAGGTGGGGGAAGTGGGAGACCTGATAAGGAACTTTGGGTGGTTGCTGTGGGGGTGGAGTTTGTAATTAGGTGGGTGAGGGCATTGGATATGGCATGTGTGTTTTGGGTTAGAATGTTTGGTTGCATTGGGGTTGTCCTGGTTGGGGGGCTTCTGTAGGTGGTTGTGAGAGAGGCTGTATTTGATCTTCCTCTTGAGTCTGGGTTCTCCTGTCCATCTCCATCTTCACCTCTCTTTCCTCCTTTCGTCTTTATACCATCTGTGTCTGTGTGTGTGTGTGTGTGTGTGTGTGTGTGTGTGTGTGTGTGTGGACTCCACCAGTCCCCGTGGAGTGGGGTCCATGAGTCTTTTCTGGTGTCAGTAGTACGTACTGTAGTATCTCAGTTAGCCATGAGTCACCACCTTCCCTGACTATGTGGCTCAACCGTTAGTGACTCACTGCTGACCTAGCATAATGTTTGAATGCCGCCGTTGCCCTCCGGGCACTGGGCAGCACAGTTCAAAATGACACTTGGTGGCAGCGGTGGGATTCAGACATCATGTTAGGTTAGCAGTGAGTCACTAACAGTTTAGCCACACAGTCAGGGAAGATGGTGACTCATGGCTAACTGAGATACTACAGTACGTACTACTGACACTGGTGTGGACTCTACCAGTTCTCTCTGGTGTGAATTGCACGAGTCCTCCCTGGTGTGGACTCCACCAGTCTTCCCTGGTATAGACTCCACCAGTGCTTCCTGGTGTGGACTCCACCAGTCTTCCCTGGTGTGGACTCCACCAGTCCTTCCTGGTGTGTACTCCACCAGTCTTCCCTGGTGTGGACTCCACCAATCCTTCCTGGTGTGGACTCCACCAGTCTTCCCTGGTGTGGACTCCACCAATCCTTCCTGGTGTGGACTCCACCAGTCTTCCATGGTGTAGACTCCACCAGTCCTACTTGGGGTGTACTCCACCAGTCCTCCCTGGTGTGAACTGCCCCAGTCCTCCCTGGTGTGGACTCCACCAGCCCTCCCTAGTGGGGACTCGACAAGTCCCCCCTGGTGTAAACTCAAGCAGTCCTCCCTGGTGTCGACGCCACTAGTCCTCCCTGGTGTGGACTCTAGAAGTCCTCCCTGGTGTCGACTCCACCAGTTATCCCTGGTGTCGACTCCACCAGTTCTTCCTGGTGTTGACTCCACCCGCCCTCCCTGGTGTCGACTCCACCAGTTCTTCCTGGTGTCGACTCCACCAGTTCTTGCTGGTGTCGACTCCACCAGTCCTCCCTGGTGTCGACTCCACCAGTCTTCCCTGGTGTCGACTCCACCAGTCTTCCCTTGTATCGACTCCACCAGTTCTCCCTGGTGTCGACTCCACCAGTCTTCCCTGGTGTCGACTCCACCAGTTCTCCCTGTTGTCGACTCCACTAGTTTTTCATGGTGTCGACTCCACCAGTACTCCCTGGTGTCGACTCCACCAGTCTTCCCTGGTGTCGAATTCACTAGTCCTCCTTGGTGTCGACTCCACCAGTCCTCCCTGGTGTGGACTCCACCAGTCTTCCCTCGTGTCGACTTCACTAGTCATCCTTGGTGTCGACTCCACCAGACTTCCCTGGTGTCGACTCCACCAGTTCTCCCTGCTGTCGGCTACACCAGTCCTCCCTGGTGTCGACTCCACCAGTCCTCCCTGGTGTCGACTCCACCAGTCTCTTCCCTGGTGTCGACTCCACCAGTCCTCCCTGGTGTCGACTTCACTAGTCTCCCCTGGTGTCGACTCCACCAGTTCTCCCTGGTGTCGACTCCACCAGTCTTCCCTGGTGTCGACTTCACTAGTTCTCCCTGGTGTGGACTCCACCAGTCCTCCCTGGTGTGGACTTTACCAGTCTTCCCTGGTGTCGACTTCACTAGTCCTCCCTGGTGTGGACTCCACCAGTCCTCTCTGGTGTGGACTCCACCAGTCCTCCCTGGTGTCTATTTCACTAGTTCTCCCTGGTGTCGACTTCACTAGTTCTCCCTGGTGTCAGCTTCACTAGTCCTCCCTGGTGTGGACTTCACTAGTCCTCCTTGGTGTGGACTCCACCAGTCCTCCCTGGTGTGGACTCCACCAGTCTTCCCTGGTGTCGACTTCACTAGTCCTCCTGGTGTCGACTTCACTAGTCCTCCCTGGTGTCGACTTCACTAGTCCTCCCTGGTGTCAACTTCACTAGTCCTCCCTGGTGTCGCGTTCACTAGTCCTCCTTGGTGTGGACTCCAACAGTCCTCCCTGGTTTCGACTTCACTAGTCCTCCCTGGTGTCGACTTCACTAGTTCTCCCTGGTGTCGGCTTCAATAGTCCTCCCTGGTGTCGACTTCACTAGTCCTCCCTGCTGTCGACTTCACTAGTCCTCCTTGGTGTCGGCTTCACTAGTTCTCCCTGGTGTCGGCTTCACTAGTCCTCCCTGGTGTCAACTTCACTAGTCCTCCCTGGTGTCGACTTCACTAGTCCTCCCTGGTGTCTCAACTTCACTAGTCCTCCCTGGTGTCGATTTCACTAGTCCTCCTTGGTGTGGACTCCACCAGTCCTCCCGGGTGTCGACTTCACTAGTCCTCCCTGGTGTCGACTTCACTAGTCCTCCCTGGTGTCGACTTCATTATTCCTCCATGGTGTCGACTTCACTATTCCTCCCTGGTGCCGACTTCACTAGTCCTCCCTGGTGTCGACTTCACTAGTCCTCCCTGGTGTCGACTTCACTAGTCCTCCCTGGTGTCGACTTCACTAGTCCTCCCTGGTGTCGACTTCACTAGTCCTCCCTGCTGTCGACTTCATTAGTCCTCCCTGTTGTCGACTTCACTAGTCCTCCCTGGTGTCGACTTCACTATTCCTCCCTGGTGTCGACTTCACTAGTCCTCCCTGGTGCCGACTTCACTAGTCCTCCCTGGTGTCGACTTCACTAGTCCTCCCTGGTGTCGACTTCACTAGTCCTCCCTGGTGTCGACTTCACTATTCCTCCCTGGTGTCGAATTCACTAGTCCTCCCTGGTGTCGACTTCACTAGTCCTCCCTGGTGTCGACTTCACTATTCCTCCCTGGTGTCGACTTCACTAGTCCTCCCTGGTGTCGACTTCACTATTTCCCCTGGTGTCGACTTCACTTTCCTCCTGGTGTCGACTTCACTATTCCCCCCCTGGAGTCGACTTCACTAGTCCTCCCTGGTGTCGACTTCACTAGTCCTCCCTGGTGTCGACTTCACTAGTCATCCCTGGTGTCGACTTCACTATTCCTCCCTGGTGTCGACTTCACTAGTCCTCCCTGGTGTCGACTTCACTAGTCCTCCCTGGTGTCGACTTCATAGCCTCCTGGTGTCGACTTCACTAGTCCTCCCTGGTGTCGACTTCACTAGTCCTCCCTGGTGTCGATTTTCACTAGTCCCCCCTGGGTCGCTTCACTAGTCCCCCCTGGTGTCGACTTCACTAGTCCTCCCTGGTGTCGACTTCACTAGTCCTCCCTGGTGTCGGCTCCTCCTCCTACGCAACTATCACTATCCGACGGTCGTAAATAACGACGTAACAATATTTTAATCCTGCTTGAAGCTACCAGAAGTACCCAGTGTTTATTAATTAATGAAACAGCTCACCCGGGGTGAGAAGAGGGAAAAACGTAGGATACGGAGGGAGAACGTTAATCAAGAGTAACGTTCATTGTTCCCTCTATCTCACTCCCCTCCCCTCTCTCATGTCTCTCCCTCCCCTTCTCTCATATCTCTCCCCCCTCTCTCATGTCTCTCCCTCCCCCTCTCTCATATCTCTCCCCCCTCTCTCATGTCTCTCCCTCTCCTTCTCTCATATCTCTCCCCCCTCTCTCATGTCTCTCCCTCTCCTTCTCTCATATCTCTCCCCCCCCTCTCCTGTCTCTCCCTCCCCTCTCTCATATCTCTCCCCCCTCTTCATGTCTCCCCCCTCCCCTTCTCTCATATCTCTCCCCCTCTCTCATGTCTCTCCTCTCCTTTCTCATATCTCTCCCCCTCTTCATGTCTCTCCCTCCCCCTCTTCATATCTCTCCTCCTCTCTCATGTCTCTCCCCCCCCTCTCTCATATCTCTCCTCCTCTTCATGTCTCTCCCTCCCTCTCTCATATCTCTCCCCTCTCTCATGTTCTCTCCTCCCCCTCTCATATCTCTACCCACCTCTCTCATGCCTCTCCTCCCCTCTCTCATATCTCTCCTCCTTCTCATGTCTCTCCTCCCCTCTCTCAATCTCTCCCCCTCTCTATGTCTCTCCTCCCCCCTCTCATATCTCTACCCCTCCTCTCTCATGTCTCTCCCCCCCCCGTCTTATATCTGTCCCCCCTCTCTCATGTCTCTCCCTGCCCCCCTCTCATTTCTCTCCCCCTCTCTCATGTCTCTCCCTCCCCTCTCTCATATCTTACCCCCCCTTTCATGTCCTCTTTTCCCCCTCTTCATATCTCTCCCCCTCTCATGTCTCTCCCTCCTCCTGCTCATATTCTCCCTCCCTCTCTCATGTCTCTCCTCCCCCTCACTCATATCTCTCCCCCCTCTCTCATGTCTCTCCCCGACCCTCATTCTCTCCCATCCCCTCATGTCTCTCCCCCCCCTTTTCTCTATCTCTTTCCCCCCTCTCTCATGTCTCCCCTTCCCTCTCTCATATCTCTCCCCCTCTCATGTCTCTCTCTTCCCCCTTCTCTCATATCTCTCCCCCTCTCTCATGTCCTCTCTCCCCTTTTCATAATACTCTCCCACTTCTCATGTTCTCTCTCTCCCCCTCTCTTTATATTTTCTCCCCCTCTCTCATTCTCTCCCTCCCCCTCTCTCATATCCTCTTTCCCCCCTTTTCTCATGTCTCTCCATCCCCTCTTCATATCTCTTCCCCCTTTCATGTTCTCTCTCCCCCTCTCTCATATCTCTCCCCTCTCTCTCATTCTCTCTCTCCCTCTTCTCATATCTCTTCCCCCCTTTTCATGTTCTCCCTCCCCCTCTCTCATATCTTTTCCCCCCTTTTATCATGTTTCTCCCTCCCCTCTCTCATATCTCTTCCCTTCTCTCTGATATCTCTCTCTCCCCCCCTTCTCATTCTCTTCCCCCCTCTCATGTCTCTTCCCCCCCCCCTTTCTTTATATCTCTCCCCTCTCTTGTCTCTCCCTCCCTCTCTCTCATACTTCCCCTCTCTCATGTCTCTCCTCCTCCTCTCTCATATCTCTCCCTCCCTTTCTCATGTCTCTCCCTCCCCCTCCTTCATTCTCTCCCCCCTCCTTCAGTCTCTCCCTCCCCCTCTTCATATCTCTTTTCCCTCCTCTCTCATGTCTCTCCCTCCACCTTTTCATATATTCCCCCCCCTCTCTTCCCCTATCTCTCATCCCCCTCTTTTCATATCTGCACTTCCCTTTCATTCTCATCGCGCTCACCTCACACTTTACCCTTTCCTTCCCTTATACCACCACTTATCCCTTCACGTCTCCTCCTTCCTTCCCTTATACCACCACTTATCCCCTTTACGTCTCCTCCTTCCTTCCTTAAACCCACTTATCCCTTCCCCGTCTCCCCCCTTCCCTTTTCCCCAAAACACCATTTATCCCTTCACGTCTCCTCCCTTCCTTCCCTTAAACTACCACTTATCCCTTCACGTCTCCTATCTTCTTCCCTTATACCAAACCCCTTATCCCTTCCGTCTCCTCCCCTTTCCTTCCCCTTTAAAATACCACTTATCCTTCACGTCTCCTCCCTTCCTTCCCTTATACCACCACTTATCCCTTACGTCTCCTCCCCTTTTTTTCCCCTTTTACCACCACTTATCCCCTTTACGTCTCCTCCCTTCCTTCCCCTTTAAAATACCACTTATCCCCTTTACGTCTCCTCCTTCCCCCCTTATACCACCCCTTATCCCTTCCGTCTTCCCTTTTTCCCTTATACCACCACTTATCCCTTCACGTCTCCTCCCTTCCGTCCCCTTTAAACTACCACTTATCCCTTCACGTCTCCTCCCCTTTCCCTTCCCCTTATACCACCACTTATCCCTTCCCGTCTCCTCCCTTCCTTCCCTTAAACTACCACTTATCCCTTCACGTCTCCTCCCTTCCTTCCCTTATACCACCACTTATCCCTTCACGTCTCCTCCCTTCCTTCCCTTATACCACCACTTATCCCTTCACGTCTCCTCCCTTCCCTCCCTTAAACTACCCCTTATCCCTTTCCGTCTCCTCCTTCCTTCCCTTATACCACCACTTATCCCTTCACGTCTCCTCCCTTCCGTCCCTTAAACTACCACTTATCCCTTCACGTCTCCTCCCTTCCTTCCCTTATACCACCACTTATCCTTCACGTTTTCCCCCCTTCCTTCCCTTAAACTACCACTTATCCCTTCACGTCTCCTCCCTTCCTTCCCTTATACCACCACTTATCCCTTCACGTCTCCTCCCTTCCTTCCCTTAAACTACCACTTATCCCTTCACGTCTCTCCTTTCCTTCCCTTATACCACCACTTATCCCTCACGTCTCCTCCCCTTTTCCTTCCTTTACCACACTTATCCCTTCACGTCTCCTCCTTTCCTTCCCTTTAAACTACCACTTATCCCTTCAGTCTCCTCCCTCTTCCCTTAAATACCACTTATCCTTCACGTCTCCTCCTTCCTTCCTTATACCCCCCTTTTCCCTTTCACGTCTCCTCCCTTCCTTCCCTTAAAATTACCATTTTGTTTTTACGTTCCCCTTACTTTGTTTCCCCTTTACCCCCAAATTACCCCATGTTCCCCTTGTTCCCTTAAATTATTATCCCCTTAGTCTTCCTTTTTCACCCCCAATGTCGAAAATTTTTCCGAAGAGTTTTAAAAATTCCAGTGGGTTTACCCTGAGATGTACAAATATACCAGTGTGTGTTCACCCTGAAAATGTACAAATATACCCGTGTGTGTTCACCCTGAGATGTACAAAAATATACCCGTGTGTGTTCCCTGAGATGTACAAATATACCAGTGTGTGTTCACCCTGAGATGTACAAATATACCAGTGTTGTTCACCCTGAGATGTACAAATATACCAGTGTGTGTTCACCTGAGATGTACAAAATACCAGTGTGTGTTCACGAGATGTACAAATATACCAGTGTTAGTTCAGCCTGAGATGTACAAATATACCAGTGTGTGTTCACCCTGAGATGTACAAATATACCAGTGTGTGTTCACCCTGAGATGTACAAATATAACCCGTGTGTGTTCACCCCGAGATGTACAAATTACCAGTGTGTGTTCACCCTGAGATGTCAAATATAAACCCGTGTTGTTTCACCTGAGATGTCAAAATATACCAGTGTGTGTTCACCTGAGATGTCAAATATACCAGTGTGTGTTCACCTGAGATGTACAGAAATATACCAGTGTTGTTGTTCACCCTGAGATGTCAAAAATACCAGTGTGTGTTCACCCTGAGATGTACAAATATACCAGTGTGTGTTCACCCTGAGATGTACAAATATACCAGTGTGTGTTCACCCTGAGATGTACAAATATACCAGTGTGTGTTCACTCTGAGATGTACAAATATACCAGTGTGTGTTCACCCTGAGATGTGCAAATATACCAGTGTTAGTTCAGCCTGAGATGTGCAAATATACCAGTGTGTGTTCACCCTGAGATGTGCAAATATACCAGTGTGTGTTCAGCCTGAGATGTGCAAATATACCAGTGTGTGTTCACCCTGAGATGTGCAAATATACCAGTGTTAGTTCAGCCTGAGATGTGCAAATATACCAGTGTGTGTTCAGCCTGAGATGTGCAAATATACCAGTGTGTGTTCACCCTGAGATGTGCAAATATACCAGTGTTTGGGTTTACCTGAGATGTGCAAATATACCAGTGTGTGTTCACCCTGAGATGTGCAAATATACCAGTGTTAGTTCAGCCTGAGATGTGCAAATATACCAGGGATTTGTTCACCCTGAGAGTGTCAATATACCAGTGTTAGTTCACCTGAGATGTCAAATATACAGTGTGTGTTTTACTCTGAGATGTACAAATATACCAGTGTGTGTTCACTCTGAGATGTACAAATATACCAGTGTGTGTTCACTCTGAGATGTACAAATATACCAGTGTGTGTTCACTCTGAGATGTGCAAATATACCAGTGTGTGTTCACCCTGAGATGTACAAATATACCAGTGTGTGTTCACTCTGAGATGTACAAATATACCAGTGTGGGTTCACTCTGAGATGTCAAAATATACAGTGGGGTGTTCACCGAGATGTACAAATATACCAGTGGGTTTTTACTCTGAGATGTCAAATATTTCCAGTGTTGTTCACCCGAGATGTTTCAAAAAGCCAGTGTGTGTTCACCAAATAAAAAATAACCATTTACAGGTAAAATTTAAAAATGTTTTTATGAATAAAAATTATATTGTTACGAGAGGAAAAAATATATGAAGAGATAAGAAAACAACGTAATAAGAGGATATTCAGTGATTAAACAATAATAAGAGGTTATACAGAATAAAAAATAAGTGGTACTACAAGATAAACATAAAAATAGTGGGTTACAGAGATAAACAATAAAAAGAGGGGGTCAGAGATAAACAATAATAAGAGGGGGGACAGAGATAAACAATAATAAAGGGGTACAGAGATATAAACAATAATAAAGGGGGGTACAGAGATAACAAAAAATTAAGAGGGGGTACAGAGATTTAAAAATAATAAGGGGGGTTACAGAGATATAAAATAATAAGAGGAGGGTACAGAGATAAACAATTAATAAGAGGGGTACAGGATAAATAATAATAGAGGGGGTACAGGATAAACAATAATAAGAGGGGGTACAGAGATAAAAATAATAAAGAGGGGGTACAGAGATAAACAATAATAAGAGGGGGTTACAGAGATAAAAATAATAAGAGGGGGTACAGAGATAAACAATAATAAAGGGGGGTACAGAGATAAACAATAATAAGAGGGGGTACAGAGATAAACCAATATTAAGAGGGGGTACAGAGATAAACAATAATAAGAGGGGTACAGAGATAAACAAAAATAAAGGGGTACAGAGATAAAAATAATAAGAGGGGGTACAGAGATAAACAATAATAAGAGGGGGTACAGAGATAAACAATAATAAGAGGGGGTACAGAGATAAACAATAATTAGAGGGGTACAGGATAACAAAATAAGAGGGTGTACGAGAATAAAAAATAATAAGAGGGGGTACAGAGATAAACAATAATAGAGGGGGTACAGAGATAAACAATAATAAGAGGGGGTACAGAGATAAACAATAAAAAAGAGGGGGTACAGAGATAAACAATAATAAGAGGGGGGACAGAAAATAAACAATAATAGAGGGGGTACAGAGAAAAACAATAATTAAGGGGGGTACAGAGATAAACAATAATAAGAGGGGGTACAGAGATAAACAAATAAAAAGAGGGGTACAGAAATAAACAATAATAAGAGGGGGTACAGAGATAAACAATAATAAGAGGGGTACAGAGATAAAACAATAATAAGAGGGGGGTACAGAGATAAACAATAATAAGAGGGGGTACAGAGATAAACAATAATAAGAGGGGGTACAGAGATAAACAATAATAAGAGGGGGTACAGAGATAAACTATAATAAGAGGGGGTACAGAGATAAACAATAATAAGAGAGGGGTACGGAGATAAACAATAATAAGAGGGGGTACAGAGATAAACAATAATAAGAGGGAGTACGGAGATAAACTATAATAAGAGGGGGTACAGAGATAAACAGTAATAAGAGAGGGGTACGGGGATAAACAATAATAAGAGGAGGTACGGAGATAAACAGCAATAAGAGGGGTACACAGATAAATAATAATAAGAGGGGGTATGGAGATAAACAGTAATAAGAGGGAGTACAGAGATAAACAATAAACAAAAGTGGATACAAAGATAAACAGTGATAATCAAGACGGGGCACCGTTTTTCACACGGCTACGTTAAAACTTACATCTTACAGCACAAAATTCAGCAGTGCAGAGAACAGAGATGAACTGAAACAAGACCTACACTGAGAGAACCATGTTGACACATCTGACAGCACAAGAGGTACTGACGGAGAACAATAACATAATAATAAAAACATCGCAAATGGTACATTCTTCGTTGCTTTTGGCTAACATTCAGGGTTTGTAAAACGCAAGTAAAGAAAAAACTTAAACTATGCAAGTTGACTCCTTGCAATACCTAATGCAATGTTTAAAGCATTTACTGAAAACACACACACACACACACACACACACACACACACACACACACACACACACACACACACACACACATACACACACACACACACACACACACACACACACATATACAGGATTTTACACCTTCCTGTGAAGTGACCCTATAACCCTTCCTTTCCCCCCCCATTCTCTCTCCCTCTCCTCTCCTTTCTCTTCCTCTCTCTCTCTCTCTCTCTCTCTCTCTCTCTCTCTCTCTCTCTCTCTTCTCTCTCTTCTCTCCTCTCTTCTCTCTCTCTCTTCTCTCTCTCTCTCTCCCCTTTTTTTCTCATCCTCTCTCTCTCCTCTCTCTCTCTCTCTCTCTTCCTCTCTTACTCTCTCTCTTCCTCTTCTTTTATCTCTCTCTCTCTTCCCTTGTCACTCCCCCCTCTCTCTTACCTTTCCCCTCTCATTTTCTCCCCCTTTTTCCCTTCTTGTCCCCTCCTTCTAGGCTCCCTTCTCTCTCTCCCTATCTCTCACTCTCTCCCCCTTTTTCTTTTTCTCTTTCTCTCTCTCTTTCATTAAAAAAAAAAAGAAAAAATGGTTGGGACTCGTAGGAATCAGGGATCAGATGACAATGGTACTGGTAGGGAGGAATGGATGGAGGAACAGTGGAAAAGGATAGAGCAAGAATGGGAGAGAAAATTAGGAGAGACTTCTGAAAAAATGGAGAAAGAGCTCTCTGTGAAATGGGAAAAGAGGTTGGAGAAGGAGACGAAGAATTAGGAGGCACAAGTCGAAACTGCAGTAGCCAGGGTAAAGGTCCTAGAATTTGAGGTAAACAGGCTGAAGCAAGTCTCAGGGGTAGTGACCAGAGAAGACACACCATACGAAGATGAACAGGAAGGAAGGAGATATGAATTATGCTAAGGTCATATCAGCCTGCAAAGAAGGGCCAGGGAGTGGAAGGGAAGAGCAGATGGGTGCAGATGGAGAGGGAGATAGGTCGAATGCTGAGGCACAACCATGCTACCAAGAGCCACTGGAAAAATCAAGGGAGAAAATGACCACATACAGACAGGAACCAGAGTCACAGAGGGAGAGGCAATGGGAGAAAGAAAGGGCAAAATCAGTGATTATCCATAGGCTTCGGGAGAGAGAGGAAAGGACACACACTGAAAGACGGCAGGAAGAAAGAAAGGAGATTGAGAAGATCATCACGGAAATAGGGGGAGAAGATATGGATGAGATTGTAAATTTTCAGAGAATAGGGGGGTACTTGAAGGGGAGAAACAGACCGATCAAGCTGATTCTCAGGACAGAAACAGTGCGGAACAGGATCCTCCAAGAGAAACCACGGTTGAAAAGCTCGGAAGAGTACAAGAAGGTGTTCCTAGACAGAGACAGAACTCAAACAGAGAGACGGCAGCTGAGGGAGAGGACAAAAAAGCGAAAGGAGCTAGGAAAGGAAACAAGGATGGAACCAGCAGAGGTCAGTCAGAGCAGAACAGAGCAGCAAGGGCAAGCACACACACAACTATCCTCAGAACCCCACAACCTATCACACCATCCCAACACACAATACAATCCATACCCACAGCTTCCACCCAACCCCCAACCATAGAATCCCACAGTATGCTACCAGGTCTCCCACCCCCACAGGCCCCCCAAACCACAGTGTTGGAAAGGAAACTGAAGGTATGGTACACAAACGCTGATGGAATAACAAACAAGTGGGAGGAGTGGCACGAAAGAGTCAAAGAGGCATCACCAGACATCATAGCGATCACAGAAACCAAGCTTACAGGTATGATAACAGATGCCATCTTTCCAGCGGGATACCAGATCCTGAGAAAAGACAGAAGGAACAGGGGGGGGGGCGGTGGAGGAGTGGCATTGCTGATCAAACACCGATGGAATTTTGATGAGCTGGAGAGAGGAGACAGCGGAGAAGAAAGTGATTACATAGCGGGAACGCTTCACTCTGGTGGTCCCAAGGTGATAATTGCAGTGATGTATAACCCACCACAGAACAGCAGGAGGCCAAGGCAAGAGTATGACGAGAGCAATAGAGCGATGGTTGACACACTGGCTGCAGTGGCGAGAAGAGCTCATGTATGCAGGGCAAAGCTCCTGATCCCATGAAACTGAGGGCACCATGTATGAGGTGCACCTTGGTGCATGAACCTGAGGGCACCATGTATGAGATGCACCTTGGTGCATGAAACTGAGGGCACCATGTATGAGGTGCACTTTGGTGCATGAAACTGAGGGCACCATGTATGAGGTGCACCTTGGTGCATGAAACTGAGGGCACCATGTATGAGGTGCACCTTGGTGCATGAACCTGAGGGCACCATGTATGAGGTGCACCTTGGTGCATGAACCTGAGGGAACCATATATGAGGTACACCTTGGTGCATGAAACTGAGGGCACCATGTATGAGGTGCACCTTGGTGCATGAAACTGAGGGCACCATGTATGAGGTACACCTTGGTGCATGAAACTGAGGGCACCATGTATGAGGTGCACCTTGGTGCATGAAACTGAGGGCACCATGTATGAGGTGCACCTTGGTGCATGAAACTGAGGGCACCATGTATGAGGTACACCTTGGTGCATGAAACTGAGGGCACCATGTATGAGGTGCACCTTGGTGCATGAAACTGAGGGCACCATGTATGAGGTGCACCTTGGTGCATGAAACTGAGGGCACCATGTATGAGGTGCACCTTGGTGCATGAAACTGAGGGCACCATATATGAGGTACACCTTGGTGCATGAAACTGAGGGCACCATGTATGAGGTGCACCTTGGTGCATGAAACTGAGGGCACCATGTATGAGGTGCACCTTCGTGCATGAAACTGAGGGCACCATGTATGAGGTGCACCTTGGTGCATGAAACTGAGGGCACCATGTATGAGGTGCACCTTGGTGCATGAAACTGAGGGCACCATGTATGAGGTGCGCCTTGGTGCATGAAACTGAGGGCACCATGTATGAGGTGCACCTTGGTGCATGAAACTGAGGGCACCATGTATGAGGTGCACCTTCGTGCATGAAACTGAGGGCACCATGTATGAGGTGCACCTTGGTGCATGAAACTGAGGGCACCATGTATGAGGTGCACCTTGGTGCATGAAACTGAGGGCACCATGTATGAGGTGCACCTTCGTGCATGAAACTGAGGGCACCATGTATGAGGTGCACCTTGGTGCATGAAACTGAGGGCACCATGTATGAGGTGCACCTTCGTGCATGAAACTGAGGGCACCATGTATGAGGTGCACCTTGGTGCATGAAACTGAGGGCACCATGTATGAGGTGCACCTTGGTGCATGAAACTGAGGGCACCAAAGTATGAGGTGCACCTTGGTGCATGAAACTGAGGGCACCATGTATGAGGTGCACCTTGGTGCATGAAACTGAGGGCACCATGTATGAGAT